>JAVXUP010000299.1:0-563398 GCA_033070095.1 Escallonia herrerae | reverse complement strand
GCTTGGAACTCTTTCGATGTTTAGCAGAAGGCAATGGCTCAATTTCTGAAAGAAAACATAGGGAGTACAATACAAGATTGTGACTGGCTTCACTAACTTGTAGGAGATGAAGTACACACATGTAAGGTTAGACATTCCCATCAAGCTTGTAACAGTTATTGTTTGTGTACTAAGGTTACACGAGTTACATCTTCAGTTTATTAAATTCCGTTCAAACAACTTGATCACGCGTAAAATGAATTATTCAAGCTTGATTGGTAAGACTGATTCTATCAAGAGTCGATCGAGCATAGCTTGATCTCGCATAAAAGGTAAAGTCCTACTATTATATTTCAATTTATATTTATAATAAGTGTCAAGAACAAGCAGAGCATATAACAAATGTCAGAATGGAGATGATGCAGGGGATCGAACCCTGTACCTCTCGCATGCAAAGCGCGCTCTACCATTTGAGCTACATCCCCACTTGTTCATGTATTTTATTGACTCTTTGAATTTGAAGCATCATCGGTGCCAAGCACAAAAGCTCCCATTGAGCTAGAAGATCATATCTCCAGGTCAGTTGGAGCTTTTGGCAAAATTACTCCATCTAGGAAGGAGTTTAAACATCATAAGTCAACAGTCTTGATTCAGTTTTGTGCGGAGAAAATTTCCTCAATTTGGAGAGCCAAGTAACATCGGTGCTAAAATGATGCTTGTTCATCATTTTTTTTTGTTTGTTAAGTAAATAGAAAATTTGCATTTACAAATAAATAACATGGTTTTTTCAGTTGTCCAAGGACATAACTAACAGACAGTAGGTCGAGACACTGTCTATACAAGAACGTAAAGATCCAAATGATAACAAATTACCTAATAAGTCCTATGCATTTTACACTTGAAGTAAGTTGCCAAGTCCTAAAGGTTTACGACTAATAGCATATTCCCGTGAATCATAAAGAGAGCAAAAATAATAACAACATGCTCATGACAAACCATGACTATTACTCATTATCAAAACTAGAGAAGACAACCGAGAAACTCGCTGACAGCCCGCATGCAACAAGAGTGAAATCTCCTACCTATGGAATCACAACACAGAAACAAGGGACCTTTATCACTCCAAGTTCTGCAACCTTCCACTGTCACTTCCAATTACCGTTACACATTGCCGCTACAAGGCGAGAAAATAATAACAAGCACACATAATAGTAGACTTAACACCACGATGGTCCTAAACACCCCACCACCAACGCTCATGCCCATGCCCATGTCCACCCCCACCCTACACAGCAACACCCCGAAAACAGACTACCCACCGAATTACCTTAGACCCCTTCCCCAACCCCCACCAAAACAAAACCCCAAACCCTCTCTGAGGCCCTATCCCCACCACCCCTCCCTCCTCAAGGACATCAAGTTTTACCCATTCTAAATACCTAGAAACACAAAGGAAGGGTGAACAAAAGGAGACTCGGTACCTTTACAGAAAGCCCCTAAAGCCTGCTATTGGAATCCCTTACTCCCAACAAATCCTAAAGCAAACGCTAAAATGCAAGGAGTAGCGTTTACAAAATTCTTATGTAGAGAAACTAGAAGCCCAGCAGGATCTGACCACTGCCTCTGTGGATTCAACTAGTCTTCGACGAGGATTCCGGCCACCGCTTGTTATTCTGGCCACCCCCGGGAGTGATACACCTAGCCTCAAAATCAAAGCACAAGCCATGCACAGCAGTTGCAAAAATCAGAGCGATGTGGATTAGCAACCAAAAATGCGCACCTTTATAATTTGAGAGCAGAGGTCATCACCTCTTACACCGCGTGACATTCGAGATTTCACTGGCAGAAGGACATAGTCATTCAGTAATAGAAATGTTTATGTACATCGTTGATTTTCGTAAGTATCTTGCACTCTTCCCATGTTCAAGGTGCCATAGACCAAGGCTAATAGTACAGTGTAGACAACCCCAAAGAAGAAAAATGGGGGAGGAAACAGTTGCACCAATAATAATGAAGTTAAGGGGAAAAAACAAAGGATTTGAAAGTTACACCATCCTCGTCGAGCTAGAGCCGGCCATGGTAGAGCCAAAGCTTCGAAGCCACCGAATGAGCTGGAGTGAGAATCATCAAAAGCCACTCCTAACCCGATTTTGTCTTATTTTGTAGTAATCGCCGCCTTGTAGACAGAGGAAAGATGACCTCAAGAAAATTGTGGAAGTATCCTTTATCATATATGTTCTTCTTGACAACCTCCACATCTTCCAGATGAGATCTTCTGAAAAAGGCCTTCCATTTGCTCTCTGGAGGCTTTTTTTCATTGCTCAGGTCACCTAAGCTTGCTTTGAGTGCTGCAGCACTTGCCTTTGCCTCGCTTATCTTCATCTGCCAGCTTATATAGTCTTGCCACTTGTAAGTCTGCCATTTCAAACGACAGAATTACGAAAGCTTCTTAGTGACCTGGTAAATAGCTGCATCACCAGAGTATTTTAGCTAGCCCAATACTAAATCTTTTAGCATATTGCCAGCGAAGTGATAACTATGGTACCTTTTGTCATTATACTCTGCCATAGAATGAAAATTTTCTTACCAAGAATTATATTGGGTGCACACAAGAATTAAATTTCCTTTTTTATTCAACTGGCATGGTGGTAAGAGAAAGAAACCTTTGGTGCAAGATCCTCCAATAGCTCCCGCTCCCAAAACCTATTATACTAGCAAGCTTAGAAAAGATACGAGGTCTAAGAATCAGTGTTTTGGTCAATGAGTATGTTTCAAGTTGCACTTGGCACTTGATATATATTTTTTTATACTTCACCACCTGCAATTGATATATGTTTATCAAACTATCTCTTAATAATGACATGTCCTGCTAATTGCAGAAAAAACTAATTGAGACACTGTATTTCGTCTAACATGAAATATGCCAATCTAAATCTACGGCACAAACTTAGAGTTTTAAGGTTGCAAATAAAGCAAATCTTAAAGCAAGCACTCTGCAAAAATTTTCCCAAGCAGATTTATATAGCCTATTCAAGATAGCTAAGGGAAATCAAAATAGACCTCATTTGTCGTGGTGTTTTCGAGACAGAGGTTGGCATGATATCCAAAAAATCCAGCTAGTAGCAGAGAAACAATAGCCAGAAACACCACAAGAAGCACTTGCGTGTTGTAGGAGGCCAACAACCACTGTAAAAATTACCGTGAAACAATTAACAAAAGACCTAAAAAAAAAGTATTCATAATCGACCACAAAACTAATGCAAATCATGAATGTATACATAAAAAGAGAAATCATGAATGTATACATAAAAAGAGACACCATAGCAGCAGTGACTTCACAACGAATTATCTAACGAGCAATCACAAAAAAAATTCATACAGATATTATATACCACTTCAGAGATTTGGTTATGCATCAACACAGTGCATAGATCTAATGCCAAACAGGAATGCATACACAAAAACAGACACCATATCAGCAGTGCCTTTGCAATGAATTATCACGGAAGCATTCTTAAACACAGATTTGTTTATACTATTATAATATCAAGAACGCTGCCAGTAAGCTAGCTCTTTTCAGAATATTCCAGAGACATGATAAAAGAATCCGGTTCCAAAGTAGCAATTTGAGTGGAAGCATGCAGGAGTATACAAGGGTCTCTATATACAGTGTGTGAGGGTAAACTCTAATAGAAAATTCGATAACCAGGTCCTGGGATCAAATCTTCATTGTTAATTTCTTTTTGGTCCTGGTCCTTCTGAACTTTTTTTAGCGGCACCGCACATGTATGTCTACGGATATGCAAATTGTATACATGAGTTCCTTTACAAAGAAAGCGGTTATCTTAAACACATATATGCCAAAAGTAACCAAAGAAAAAAAGGATAGCAATGAGGCACACAGTAATGGAAGCCCAAAAAGTTGAAGAACTCACCTGTGCGACCTGTGGAGCCAAACTGCGAAATGAACTTTCTATGCCATAGTATACTGCATGAACAACAAAAGAAAATAAGAAACTATCGACATTTAACTGCCATAGGCAACTAAGCCATCAACCATAATGTTGACTTCACCAGTTAAAATGTGTATAACTTGTAGTTCTTTCAATCGACCAGCAAGAATAAATGCGATAGCTACTGCTCCATAAACGCAAAGAAGGAAATGCCTGCCAAAGCACCGAGGAAGAACCTAAGTATAGAAACCTAGATGCATGATATAAACATCGTATAACCAATAATAGTTGGTGCAGCATATCTGGTGGAGGACCAAATGATCACATGGTCCACATGTACAAATTATATGATTTAAACAGGGCACTACCAAATTGCTAATTGCTAGGTCAACTGCAATAAGGGACTAGCTACAAAAAGCGCGGGAACCAAGTTTCTCAAAATTATAGGAGCTAAAACTTAAAGGGTCTTATACGGCACAGCAGAAAAGGCAAGCATCCAGATAGGCCATACGGGTAATTATTCTGTATGACTCTAGTTTCATACAGTTTTTAGTGTCCCATTGAGGGCCAGTATTGTAACTTCAAAAAGCTACATAACTCATTCAAATATCATCACCAAGATCTAGTTTCTCTTGCATAATTTAGAACAAAACTGTATCTTCTGAAAGAAATCTTACCTCTGCTACTTTTAATTTGTGTGAAGCAACAGGCATAATAGAACAAGAGGGCCCAACCATTGCATTATTAATCGTAACTATATCTTTAAAGCAATTAATGTGAAGAATAGAATCTTCCAATTATCATGCTAAAGCATGCCCCTTGGTCAACATTTCAAAAACTACTTTGACAGTAGAAGTTAGACTGGTAATACGTGGCCTCAGACTCTGGGATACGTATCCCCTTCATGATGCACGGATTCCAGGCCTGGGTTTGCATGGATGGGGATGGCGCTGGAAGGTCAATTTAGTTTATCCAATATAGACCAAACACTTGCATGCCATTGCATATCTCATCTAGATCCAACTACATACTTTCCTTAGTTAATGATAAGTAAACTTACCAGAGGAGAAAGGCCAGGAAGTATCGGGTGTTCCTCTCCCCTATGCAGTTATTCTGCGGTAATCAAAAACAGAATGAAGAACTCTTAGGAGAAAGAAACATTCATATTTGGTGAAAGTAGAAGCTTGAGGGATTGTAAGCAAACCATCCATCCACAATGATGGTCAAATCGAGCAACACAACGATCACATATGCTGCAGTGTTTGGACCTAGCAGGTCTAGATCAGCAAGGGAAGTGAAAATCAATCAGTACCTAATACTCTGAACAGCTTTAATAATCATCCTCTGAAACATTGTACTTACTTTGGAATCTTGCAAGTTGAACATTCTTTTTCCAAATAAATGACATTGTCATAGGGATAAGCAGAGAGATATTCAGAAACATTCTCAGCATTCACAGTTCCTGGATCAGAAAAGCTAGTCAAAAGAAAGAGTAGAATACCCACACCAACTGCCAACAAGCTTGTGTACCTGCAAGAATATGCAGTGCCTAAATAAATTCCAACTTCCAAAGATATTCTTTAATATACAGAAAAGTCCATAAGGAACCTAAATAAAATACGAGAGAGCAAGCGTAGACCTTTCTTTAATACCTGTGAACCCCACTTATGTAATACCCAGGTATATAGCTAAAGGATGACTGTACAATCATGTAATAAGTAGCCGCAATTATTGTCAAATATATCACCTGTGATAAAAAGAATGTGACGAACATTATTATTCCATACCCCCCCAAACATTTTCAAACACAGCCATATTAAAAATGTGACCATTATAAGAAAATCAGGGTTAACCCCTTATGGTTTCTTGTGCTGCTTTACCACTCACAACAAATTCAGTTTCATGAACACTAAATGAAACGTAAATTGGAGATAACTATACTACATATCGCAACTTGGAGGAGATTGTTCTCCCACCCCCTCTATTTTTTGCTGGACAAGGGGAAGGGGCTAACTTGGCTGAACAAAGCACAACCAATTGGGTTTTTTTTTGGTGGGTGGCTGCAGGGGGGTGGTTTGGGGGTGAGAACAATTTAAGTAAACCTATATTCTAGATTGCTTATGTCGAAAGAAAGTTCATAACCTGAGGCTGAAAGGAAATTTACGGTTGTAAACTTAGTAGAAAGACCGAGTCAAAATATCCCTCTTTTAGAACGCTTGTCCAGATTATTAACCCCAGGCCCGACCAGATATTTCAAAACAAAATATGAGACCATAGAAAGTCACCCTTTTTCTTTTTCAGTTACCACATCACCACTTACAGAAATTTCAGTATCACGAACACAAAATGCAGCTTTGGGGAATATAAAATTATAACATAACTCCTAGAGAACAACCAGAAGATACATACTTCAAAAGGAACTTTTCCTTCACCCCTTTTTGCCATGTGGACGAGAAGGGGGAGATAAAAAGTTAGTGTACCTATATGAAGTGCATATACTGGTTTGGCGAATTGGTGGTAAACTACATTAATAGGAAGATCGTAAATGTAAAGCTCAAAAAGGGTGAGGAATGGTTGTAAACCGATGGACGTGAAAGGATGGAAATTGTCACTGCTTTATAACTTTTTGGTCCGGGAGTTCTAGATTTTAGAAGCTCAATCTAAAAAAGTCAGCAAAGAGACTAACTGTAGCTTTTGGAGTTAAATTGAAAATCAAAATCTTGGAACAGACTTACTATGATTAGATCTTGATTAGATAAGACTTACAACTAAAGAAAAAAACCTTTTACAGGTTGCTAAGGGATCTGTGAACACTATTTCGTGTTATTCTCTACCCGAGATTTGATAAAAGAAAGGTGCATTAGCAGTTAATACGTATGACTTCCAGCTATTCTTCCTTATCTATCTTACAGCTCATGGAAGGAAGGATTAGGCTAGAGCCTCTAAATAGCCAAAACAGCAGTTAACAATTGACAATAAAACAACATACTGGGAAGAAAAAAGATATCCAGTGATTCTTCCTAACGTCGCAAACTCCTTAAAAATCCCATCAAAATGGTAAATCACTTCAAAAATCCTCAATTACCCAGAGGAAGACAAATTATTAAAATCATACTCTAGCAGATCTTTTTTACTGGTTAATAAGTAATGGGCACATAGACTCATGCTGCTCTGAATTTTACCAGGACTGACCCCGAAATCGATTACATTTTGTTCTTTGACAACCACTAAAGACTGCAGAAAATCCAATTAACACAATTCTGCTTCCGCTCTTAGAACATAAACTCCAACTTTGGAACTCCAATCAAGAAAGGATTTTAGATTGAGACTCGACTAACAACAAAGAGATAGAAGACTTCACAAAACCACTTACCAAACACCATACTGTATTCCATCCTGCCCAAAAGTGATGCATGATCTAGCCTCACTACCTAAGCCTTGGCAATACAACTGAACTATTTGATGGAAACAACTTTCAGTAGGATGCAAATGCGGTCAAAGAAATTATTCTTGCATGGATAATCTGGATTGGATATACCCTCTGGGCACATGTGGTGGGGCTCTGCACTTTTTTAAAGAAAATTCTATTCTATGACGAGTGAATATTTTGTACAAAGTAAGTTTCAATAAAATCTTTTCACCATACATTTCCATGTCACAGAACAGAAGTGTCTAGAACCTTTATTTATTTATCTCTTCTCAACATAATAAAAATTGAGTCTTTACCCAATTTTTGATAGATTTTGGACCTTAACCTTCCTAATAGATTCTAAGTACATGAGGCTCCAAGATTACCAACCCTTTGCACTTCGTTATGATTTCCTGCGTATTTGGGCATGTATTCCATCAACTTAACCATTTACGGGTCTCTCATTGCATTCTTGGCTAAAGAGAAAGGCAAAAGGTAGGCCCTAAAAATAGAGAGATAGAGAATGTCGTTAAGTGGACAAAACCCAGGATATCTTTAGTGATTTGTTGAGACACATTGAAAGGAGATGGTCTCTCTCCCTTTCCATACAATTCCAGATAATGACTACACCAATAATAGAAAATTGCATCTCTAAAGTAGAACTTCATTGCTAAAAACAGCTACATAGAACTTCTTATGAAGAACTGAGCTAAGTACGCACTAAATTACAAGTGCCCTAATAGAAGCCAAAGAGTTCCTTCCAACCAGGAGTCATTGCAAAGTTACCAGTTTTGGTACCTAAAGCCAAGTCCCTACTGATGCAGCACAAACTGAGCTAAGTACGCATTAAAATATGTCCTCAATGCTCAATAATGTCCCCCTTCGTGATTGCAATGGATTCTCTGTCATTATAAGTGCAACTCTATGCAAACTCACTCAAAAAATTTCAACTTCCAAATGATTTCGCAAACTCATTCCCAAACTTTCGACTTCCAGATGAACAGCGTCGCACATTGAGGAGAGACAGAGAGAGAGATACCTGTAAGATAGGGTTAGGTCGATCGCAGCAGTAATTCTCCACAGAATGGATGGCATTGGTGCCTCTGGAGCCAAACACAATCGCCACGAATCGCCTGCAGCCGTCAGTCGTGAAGTTACGTTGCACTACCGATTACATCATTAGAGGGCGAACAAATATGATTTGATTGAACATAGACGTACTGGAAATAGTCGAAGGCGCCGAGAGTGATGAAGTAGTGGATGCGGCTGATGAAGGTACCCTGAAAAATCGGCCACTGGCCGCAGAGGAACGATATCACCACCAACAGCGTGACCAGGCCGTGGCACACCAGAAGCCACTGCACGGCCATTGGATGCTGTTTGACTGGAATTGTCAGATGTGATGGTGTTTCATCAGACTTCTATAAGTAGTAAGTACTACATTGGTTGTCTTCTTTGAGGATGTTCCGTTTTACGGTCTTTTATTGTATTGTATTTCTTTTATAAGTACATTGGGCTATATTGATTTTTGTATTGGTAATTTTATCCAGAAGAAATGATATGCCACTATTTATGAAGAATTAACAAATCTTTTGTTTATTGAAATGAAAATCTGATTTCACGTGTACATATTTCCAAGAGTCCGATGGGATCACACGAGTATTATAAATTGCGATAATAATTTGATATTCTAGGAGTTATAATATAAATTGAGGTGAAAGATTTCCCCGCACATAATTTTGCTTATGAAAGTCTAGATGGCATGCTTAGTAATGACCTCGAAGTCATTTTATTTTGCTAAGAAATTGCATTAATTAAAAGAATCACCGTAGACGGTACTTGAATGGATATCCTTAAAAAAAAATTAAAAATAAAGCATCCAATCCGATGGTTCAAGGATGTAGCCAAAATGATGCTATAAAAAAAAATTAATGTAGAAGTTGTCCGTTTTGAGAGTACCAAATTACTAGTACCCGAGACGGGATGATGTATAGAAAATGCATCAACTCTTAACTCCCACTAGAACAAGAGTGAAAGCCATGAAATGGCAGCTAATGATGCTGTCGCGATTTCACGGGTGTTGATGAAGGTTGCTCGGGGGACTCCGAAGGTCAGATCTCGAAGATTCCTAACTCGAAAGGGGTCGTCACGGTCCACGTCCACCACATTCGCGTGAATTGGCGCCAAGATCAAATATGTCCACTAGAAGGCATCAATCCGTCTCCAATCCACAAGTTTACAGCTGGGACTACCATTTTTCAAGATGTTCTGAGGGTGGTAACGGCACAACTCTCCAAGGAGGAAGAACACGACCGGTAATGAGATCTGCAAGAGAGCGGGAGGGAAATAGAGGCAAGGATAAGGGGGAAAAAAGAAAGGAAAAATTGAACGTGGGAGGTGAAAGAGGAGACCTATAAGAATAAGTCAAGAAGAAAGAGGAGGGGAGAGAGGCACCAAGGCCGCCCCCGGGTTTTGCAAACGTTGGGAAGAAGCTGAGACAGTCATGGTCGCAATGACCTCGAAGCCATTATGCCCCTATGGTGAGTCTTTGCCATGCAGTATTAAAATTGAAGCGGCCGATTGAACGTGAACGAGTGCCTTGGGTAACTTCGTTTTGTAAATGGACCGAAATTGCGGTTGCAAAACATATAACTGGGGTGTAATTTTGAAGCAAAATGGGCTGAAACTGGACGGACCAACCATTACAGCAAGCCCAGTACCTCTCTGAAAATAGGAAAGCTACTACAAATATCTTGAACCGTAGTCCCTTTCAACATCCCCAATACGCACAGCTGAGCCAAGCACTTCCTCACGTTTAAAACATGCTTGGGATATGAACATATTGAAACAATATATTATTAGGAGATACAAAGACCAATGGTTGAATTGTGAATCAATCCACCGAGCAGTTCGATGTCCAGTTCATTTCTAATAACTATTGTGTGACGATAATACTTTGGAGACATTAACAGGCAACCCTGAATTTCTTAGGCAAATTTCAGGAATACAAACCTCGCATATGTTTTGGGCAACATTTTGACGCGAGTTCATGGAAATCTAAGGTGGTGCATACAAACTGCCCATCATTTTTTTTATTAACATGTAACTCCCTACGTCACAGAAAAAAATTGATCATATTTTTGAACTGTCCCAAAAAAGTTAAACACCTTTAAAATTAAAAAAAATTATTTATATTTTTTCATGTTTATCCTTTTTACATTTTTTTTTATCTCTCCACATTTAATCCTCCATCAACTCATTTTCTCTCTGCTAATCCCCTTTCTACCTCTCCCTCTCCTATTCTTCTTTTATAAAGATAAAATGAAAAACTCATAAAATATAACTTATATGTTAAATAACATACAAGTCATTTGGGACGGAAGGACTAATTAGCATCCCTTATCCAAATGAGTTTTTTATTGTGGGGGTGGGGGGGGGGGGGGAGTAGGTATCGGATCTGCTAGTAAACCCCACCAGGCTCCCCTATCCATGAGAGTGACGGTTGTAGCAAAAGAAAAAACGAGAACACTATAAAAGTACAAATGCAGAAAGATGAACGTCACCAAGAAAATATGAGAAATCACATGGGTTAACAAGCGCCACTTCTAAACTGGAACATCCGATTAACAAAGTACATAAAGTGGAGAGAAATCCAATTCCAAAAGAGAACTACAAAAACAAGAAGACTTTCCACCCCCACCATTTCGAAACACACACTGTTGTCATCGAACAGCTGAGCAAGCCTTAGCGAGGACTGCAAAGACAAGTAGGTATGAGATCAACCACTGAACTTCCTCCATTTCATGTAGAGTTTTTTACAAATATATAAGAATCAAGATAACAATCAAGCATACAACATCCATACTAAATATAGCCGAGACACCAGTTAAGAGAAACCAAATTTGCTATGATATATTCCAATCAAATATACGCCAACTGGGGAGCAACTAGAACTCGTACAATGTTCGACAAAACAAGACCTTCACTGTTGAGGAGAGTTACACAAGCACGCAAAATCAATGTCACGAAATTGTTTAGATAGAAAACATAAAGCCTAACAAAATACTTTCAGGACTGGTTCATCAGTGTGGTCATTAGTGTATGACGTCCGGTCATCAGTGTGGACTTAACAAAAGACTGGTTCAACCTGGTAATACAACATTGCAATTCTTTGGAAGCTCATTAAATCGAGAGAGTACCTGTACGAACGAGAACGGGACTGGTAAGGGGAGCGAGATGGAGACCTTGATAAACTCTGACCACCCTCCCTCGGACCTGGTGATCTGTTGTCAAATTCAAGGTCCCTCTCGTCATGGGGACTGCGGTCATTGCCACGAGGAGTGCCGCCGTTGTGCCTCGGACTTGGTGACCTCAGATCTGAACCACGTTCCTTGTCAAGTGGGCTCATATTTTTCCTTGGACTTGGAGACTTGCGCCTAGACCTGTGGGCCCTATCTTCACGAGGTGATGGAGAACGTGATATTGACCTGGAACGTGACGGAGAGTGATAATCCCTAGCTCGACGACCCCTGTCAGTCCATTTACCACCACAGCAAAGAATCAGCAAACAGGATACCACCAACAAGCAAGTTACATATAGCATCTGAATAAAAAATAGAGAACCTTACAGCCTCGGACACCAGCTCTCATGAGAAAACAAGTTTCCCGTTTAAAGACGGAATAGAATCTAACCAAACAAGTTTCAAGGTTGTATCCAAATACAATGAGCATACTAAAGAACACAAGGCGCAAGGTATCTGAAAAAGAAAATTCTTAAAGGATAGATAAAAGCTTCTGCACAAAATAGCAGTCAAAATTGTATGACTTTTACCTGCACAAGCCCACAATTTTTCCGACAAAATATGTAAACTTTTGATCCCAACAAAGTTTGAGTTATGCTTTATATTGGAGTTCTGATTGGACAGCATCCATAAACCGCAAAGCTTTCTTTGTGTCCTCTCTCTAGATTCTGAACATGACTTTTATTTGGTGATCACTGATGAGTAAAGTATGCCCGGTCAAGGAGACCCATGTATCTTTGGCAATAAATGACTTTCGGAGATTTCCATTGCCTGGAGGCCACCAATTTCTTTCTTTTGGCAACTCTAGTCTCTAGATTCTTTCTTAACTGGATAGTACGCAAAGCAAGATAATTAAAACTTAAGATGAACACGTAAAGGAAGAGAGAAGAGAAAAAGAAATCTTGTTAAGATACAGTCATCGCACAGACCATCATGAGCTTCTTTTGATTGTCCATTTTGTGGTGGTGAGCTTACTAAAGCACAGGCCAAAAGCTTGTGGAAAATCCATCCACTTAGCATTTCAGTCTTTGAAGCGGAGATCAGTAATGATTCTTTTTGTAGTGAGGCTTTAATATGGTACGAAATCACTTTAAATCCTTTCCTCTAATCTTTATCACTCCGTGAATCTTTAAATATCTCCTTTCACTTATATAATCTGCATAAAAAGATCACCGCATGTTATTTATATAAGAGCTAGGCAATGTTTGCATTCTGCCCAGGTACACATCAAAAATTTCTGCATTGGAACTCAACGACTAAAATGCTTTGCCTCTCTTAGCTCCCTTCAGGTATTGGGAAGTGTTATGTTCCCAACAAGTATCTTATAGTTGACAAGCAAATAAGGGCATGCACAGAACATGACGAGACAACAGAAGTAAGGCTAGATTAAAAAGCTTTCAATTCACTTGTATCCATAAATTCAGTAGCTGTGATCGATACCAAGGAAGAACTATTCATGAACGGAGAAACCTAAACAGTAAGCATATTGAGAATTACAACAGTAGCAGAAGTACTCCCTACCTCCCCCCTTCCACACGCACAAAAAGAAAGGAACCAAAAACAAGCCTAGATAGTGACGTACATTTCCAAATGACTACTGCTATTCTTCACCAATATTCATCCCACATTTTGACTCCCAGATGAGTGGATGCATTTGAAAACAGCGGTGCCGGTGTGTTAAAATACTTGGATCACAATTTGTAAAATCATTTGGGAGCCAAAAGGGATAAAAGCTTGGGAAGGATAGCATTACTAATTGCGAATAAAAGAGCCTAGCCAAACTAAGAGTGCAAAAAATTATCAACCTAGTGTGCTGCTATCTTGTTTCAGCTCCCTCAGATTAAATTGAGTGAAAAAAGAAAAGGCAAAACTCTTCTCAAACGGTTTATGGTCCTTCACCCCCTCTCTCTTTTGGGTTTTTGATCAATTCTGAGAAGCCTGCTCTTAACCTTGTTATCTGATAAAATTGTTTCTGGAATCAAACCTCTTATTGGTTCAGCTTCAAATGAGCAAGAAGCAGGGTCAGTCAGTTAATTGCTCATCCTCAAAATCTTCTCAATGTTAAAGTACAAGTGCCATAAAACAGAAAAATGTCCATTGAATTACTCTGATTTTTGCACGCATCTTAACACCCTTCTTTTGGAGGTTTAACAATTCACAAGCCTGGAGGACTTCAAACAACCACATATTCAGCAAAACTGGAAGGAAACAACTCCAAAGTGTAACTACTCTTAGGAAGTTAACTTTTTTTGGTTGTTGTTGGTGGTGGTGGTGTGTTGGGGATTGGGGGTAAGGAGATAATTGAGAACAAAAGCCATAACCCTAACCTTGAACCATGCCTGGATGGAGATGGTGAGCGTGAAGAAGCTGTTTTGCAAAAATAACCACAGAAAAAGATCAGTTCAGGCACTGAATCGATTTAAAATAACGGAGCTTATTTTCAGTAGTTTCACAACAAATGCTCCAAACTAAACTTAGTAATATCCAATTTCAAGAAGTTGAAACTGACATCGGTATCTACGTCTTGGAGATCTAGGTGGACTCCGCCTTCTATTGCTTCCTCCATATCGCCCACTGCAAGTAAAGTAGTAATAAGACAAGGCCAAAAAAACAAAATAATAATAAGGAAAACAGATCATAGCATGTCGCAATACCTTGTGCGGCCAGTCTTGCGCATCTCCTGGGGTGTTTTTCTATTTTCTGCAGCAAAAACAATTGTGATTTCGCGTCCACCAATAACCGTATGATTTAGATGATGCTTAGCTTCAGCTGCATCTTCACCATTACGGAATTTTACAAATCCAAAGCCACGGGGCTCCCTACACCAGATCATACGATGAGGTCCCTAAGCAATCACTTAGTGGGAAAGGAAGTGATCCCGCAGTTCGTTCTAATATTTTAGTTCTACTATCAAAGGTACTAAGAATTCAGGTTTGATTTCTCTTTTGATTACCCTCCTCGTGTACATATGAGGCCAAATCCATTCTCTTTTTACCCAATCTTACTAATCTTATGCCAAGGCCAGCTTCAAAGCATGTGAAAGAGGACAACCAATATAGCTTGAAATTGCACTATAATATAAGGTGGGAAGTGGTATCATAGAGCATGAAAACAATGACTGCCAGGGTGCACCGATTGATGAAAGGAGAATTTTGCTAAAAAAAGGGACAAACAAAAGAACACGTAGAAGCATCCAAGGTTTCCGATCAATTAATAGAGCCGCTTTCAACATCTCACTAATCACACTGATATAACAGATTCATGCCACTTCACGAACACTATAAACAAAACAGCCTCCATAATGTTATAATCGCACGTTAAAGGTTGTGGAACGGCAGATTGCCACAAAATGATGCGCAGGCAACTAAGATACCGGCATTAAGTGTAAACATCGAATAAGACTGACTTAACCCAAGGCATCTTTCATTAAGCCTCTATTTGAGGTGGCCGGTGTATGCAAGAAAAATGGGAGATCAACATATTTACCCTCTTTCTTTTATCTTCTTCTCCCTCTGCACCCCCCACCTCAGAATTTGTTATATTTTGCACTGAGGTGAACACAATTAACTATAAATTTAAGTAAAAATAATATAAGAACTCTACGGCTGAAACTTTCTAACTTAAGATAGGCCAAGGGGAGGGGGAAGACCAATCAAAAACACGGTAACAACTATTCAATCAATTCTCTAACACAAGTATACGTAACTGTGAACCCCCTAAACGTAAGACAGTGTAAGGTCACATTGAACATGCAATAAAAGCTTCTTTATATGAATGAATAGCACAAGTAGAGTTGTACACAAGAAGAAAGCATGAGAGCAGCCAACGATATAAGAGGATAAGGAAGCATACCCAGTGTAGTAATTTTTGGGAAGGTACACATCCTTTACTGGACCAAAACGCTCAAATGGGACCCTAAGATCTTCTGGCCTGTGCAAAAATAAGTTGCATAGTTAAATTGTTAACAATGATATTCCCAACCACGTTTTCGTTAAAGTTATTGAAATCCCGAATCCACATTACACAACTTTCCATTCAGATAAAAAGTCCCACAATTTGATGTGGTATTGTTGTAATAATGCTATCCTACCATAAAGAACCAGCCAAAATTAGGTATAAAATTCAACTTTCAACCACTAAATTCACAGATATAATCAAGCAAAATAACAATGACGCGTGAAATAAGGAGAATGCTTTCCAACTAAAACTCAAATCATGCAAATCCGCATATGAATGAAAACACAACGTTCATTCCAACTCCATCCTAACAATTGAAAGAAACTTTCATGCCTCCCCAAATCCAAAAAATTTGGCACAATTCCATTAGTCCAAATGCAACATTTAGACCATTTTACCAACTGATAAATGAAATATGACAATCTAAGCAACCAAAAGCGATAAGGAAAAGCCAATTATGCCAACAAAATGGAAGCATGAGCACACATATGATTGTTCTTCTGTGTCACAATCTTTGCCACCTCTGACTGCTTGCAAACTTTAAGGATGTGATTCCAACATTAGACGGTGGGTGAACACATATAGTCATTATATACTACCTCTGTTCCTTTGGGTTTTCCCTTTCACTTTTTATGAATTATATGTTTATGAACGCATGTAGACATCAAATTGAACTCAAACAAGAATTATATGTTTAAATAAGTATCATATGGCCAGTCAAGCCAGGGTTAATACCATGTGCATGTGCTACATCTCTCTTAGGAATTTTCGAAGAGTCAAGGGTATCAGATAAGAATTGTCTGTGCACCCAAACTAGTGCCAAAGCAAAGAGTAAAGTCGATGTTTACAAATTCTATTCTAGTAATTCGCTGAAAACTAGAGCAAAAAAGCAATGCGTTTGCCCTATTACTCCGTCAACAACACAAAAACCAGCAGAATAGTGTTAAAAACAAAGAGGGTGTGGAACCTCGCATCGAGAGAGATGTTGCGGATGAGAAGGCCGGAAGGAGCAGGGGAGCGGCGGCGGTCGCGGATGGGGCGCCGGTCGCGAGGGTCATCGTAGCGGCGTCGCGGCGGAAGAGGGGTTCTACTCCGCCGCGGAGGGCTGTAGCTTCGGCTTAGGCTCCGGCTCCTGCCTCTGTATCTACCCATCCTAGTACCGTGATCGCTTGTTGTTTTCGTCGTCCCTTCCGATGTAAAGCCCTAGTTATCTCGGAGGAGCAAAAACCCCCAACCCTGGAATTAAATGTTGATTATAAAGCCCTCTTTTTGTTTTGGAATAATTACAGTAATGTCCCTAGAATTAGTGTAAAATTACAGTCAATGTTACTAAGTTCCAAAAGGTATCACTCGTCTCCTTTCGTCGTTGATCCGTTTAAAAACCGTACATTTTACTGATGTCATCCGTTATGTATTTTTAAATATCATTACTACCCTTATTACAGATTTACACCCTATCTTTTTAAGTGTTTGAAACCCTAAAACACTCTCTCACCAACTCCCCCCACCTCGTTGCTGCACCCACTCACCCATGTATTTGAGTTAGTGCGTGTATCTGAGTCAAAGACATCAAGTCTGGCTTCTTATCTTCTGGATCAGTAGTGTATTCTTTCTCATTCCAATCTTCTGGCTACAACCAAATTAGAATTGGGTCATTTCCGTAAGTCAAAGATTTAATCGAACTGATAATTGAGTTAATGCACAAGCAGAAACCTTTTTGGCCTTCAGATCCTTAATTTTCTTTGGTGGGAGAAGATCCCAATCAGAGTACAAATTACCAGTCTGCTTCTTTTCATTGTCAATGAGGATATTGTAAGTAGCATCACGGCAGAGGATGAATGTTTAAACATGAGTTAGCTGGTCAGTCTCACAAGAGACATCGTTCTTAATCAGTAGGTTTTTCTCGTTGTATGTTAGGATATCATGGACTTTCTTGGTGCTGTATGCAAATACCAGGCCCAAACGTGATATTGCACTCAAACATACAAAACCCCAAATCAGCAATTCAACCACAACAAAATAAAACAAACTCAAGAAAAAGGTAGGAAGAGAAATTGTTATGGTGGTGGAGATGACAGTGATGGGAAGGACTTGTGGCATATGGTTGGTGGTGTTGCAACAATGCAGAGGTGCTCTTATGGTGGTGTTGAGGTGGTGTTTGTGGTTAGAATTGCAAGTGGGAAAGAGAGAAACTGGGAAAAGATAACTGAATGGTATTTGAAAATTTAGATTCGTAAGTTGTGAGCAATTTGGCCTTTTCGTTCCAGACCATTATGTATTTGATTATTCTATTCGGTCAACGGATATACGTGTTATTTGTCCAAACTAATGGACACGCGTGTAATTTCACCCTAACCCCAGGAACATTGTTGTAATTATCCATTTTATTTTTTAGTTTTCACCCACTACTCAGATGTAAATTACCTTCCTTGCCCTTTATTAAAAAGCCGAATAAAAACACTTACGTAACGTAAAATCACAAAGTTTGAAAAGGTAACAGATAGTTACTAAACTCGTAAAATTTGTGTATAAGTCATGTCCCTCCATCCATTGTTAACCTGTTAGAAAAGTATATTTTTTAGTTGATAAATGTCCCAGTCCACAACTCTCTCTTTTCTGAATTCCCGCTCTCTCTCTTCCCCCTCTTCTCCATCCTTAAGGCCACCACCCCAAGCCCACCACCACTATGTGGCTAACACCATTTTGCCATAACGCCAAACAACACCATCATATCACCACTTTCTTTCTCTGTCTTCTGCCTTCCCCCTATCTCTCTTCTCTCTCTCATTTGCAGCCGCCACCACCATATCACTGTCCATACCATCGAACCCACCCCACTATTCACCACCAACCCCACCGTCGCTACCCACCATCATCATCTTCGACACCTTCGTCGATCTCCTTACCTTGCACAAATCGCCCGCCCACCCATAACCTCTACACCACATATCTAATGCTTTATAGGGCTCAATGGGATGATAGTGATTCTAACGAAGCAAGCCACTACCACCCTAACAAACGTAGTTACCACCAACGAAAGTACAATTGTTGCCTCCACAAATGGGACCCAAAAAACCCATAAGTGTGATTAGGGTTTTATAAACCACATTTGTTTTCTTTTCTTTTTTTATTTTCATTTTTGTCATGAAGGTGATATATTTGTGGGTATATAATCTATTAAGAGATATTTTTGTTATATGAAAAATGAGTTTTGGTGGTAGTAATGTGGGATTTGATGATGGTAATCGATAATGGTGCAATAGATTGAAAAACAATTGAAGTCGCTATCGCCAATCCCATCGCCAGCCACGTGCATCGCTGCTAATGGTGGTTATGATGGTTTTGGGATGTGCCATTGTCAATGTAATTAGGAATGGCAGTGGGACGGGTTGGATGTAAATTTTATGAAATTCATACCCGCTTCGGTAGCCTATATGCACGACTCGGCCTCACCCCGTCATTGGGTCAATTGGACGGTATTCACATCCCCTACACGATGGACATAAAAAAATAAACAAAAAAAATCCAAACACATTCCGATCCGCCCCCGATCTGTAATTTAGTGTGGCTTTTTTTAATAACTAAATAAAATACATATTACAAAGCAGTCAACAGCACATGTCACCACCATGACCATCGAGCCGAAAGCCACCACCGGCTACCACACTACCATCGACCACCGCAGGACACCAACATAACTGAATTCCCATACACGATGGACTTTAAAAAAAATCCAAACCCATCTCGATCCTCACCCAATCTATAATTTAGTGTGGCTTTTTTTAATAACAAAATAAATACATATTACAAAGCAATCAACAGCACATGTCACCACCATGACCGCCGAGCCGAAAGTCACCGCCGGCTACCACACTGCCATCGACCAATTCAGGAAACCTACATAACTGAATTCACCACCAATCTATGGCTCAACTAAAACAACAAGAACAACCAACGAGCAACTGACTTAGAGAACAAGCAACCAACAATGAACAATTACAAGCTATCACCATCATAGTCGGCCACTAGATCTTACACACCTCACAACCAACCTGCATACAAATTAAACTACTTGCCCTTTAATAGATCATGAGTGGTTCTGTCATCCTCCTCATTATAGTCATCCTAGAATAAATAATATTCCGTTAGAATCAAGCCCCTAAAGCTCATAACCAGTGTTTGCAATCTTTGATTGCGAAGAAGATCAACATTAATCCTCAACTTGGTTTTGTCAAGGGAGAGAAAATGTGTTGCTGGAATTGGTAGACATTGGTCGGTTCAAGGTTGATGAATGGAAGTGGTGAGGTAATCCATGGAGGAGGTGACCACGCGGCACAAAGAAGAGGCGCCTATAGGTGAGTAAGTGTGGCGAAAGAGAATAGAGAAGAAGAAGAAGAAGAAGAGAGAGATTATGGCTAGGGTTTTGGTCCTATATTTACAAGAGCAAGTTGGACAATTAAGGTTATACCTTAGGATCAGATTTAGGGTTTAGTTATTATATGTGAAGTGGGTGCGGAGCGGATACCAGAGCAGTTATATTAGATTCCAAAATCGCCCCGTACCCAGTGCAGGTTCACAAATTAATTATCATACTAGCCCCATAACCCTATCAACGTCGAAAAACTGCTCCTATAGGATGAGGGTAGGTCCGATCTAGCCGTCCACGTATGATCACGGACTGCCAAGATTAGGGTATCGATTAGAATTTTTTCTAATCGATACCCTAATTTAGCGCCCTTCGCGAACACCAAAACATTCCAGAGCGTAGGTCTCGTGAAATTTTTTGGAGTTACAGTTCTGCATGTTGTCCAATTTTTCTCCTAACTATTTATAAAAATTTGTGGAAAACTGCTCAAATTACCACCACCACCCCCCCCACCGAGCGACAATTACAAACACTATTCAAATCAACACACCTACTAACTCACCTTAAAACACACACTTGCCTTTTTCATTGTTCTGTCGAGACCACACTTGCACACACTCGTTTTACACGCCTACAGCTACTTCCAAACACTCTCAAACACATACATACATATGTAATTACACCTAAACACATGAACTCCTACACCATTACACACTTAATATGCATAATCACGTACACACACACACTAACCCACAAAGACTGAAACCCACACAATTTCACATATACAGACCCTCAATCACCCTAAAACCAACAATTTCACTTAACATCCTCCTAAACCCACAGACACAAAACATCACATACCCACACAGACACTCACACACGCACCCACTACTCGAACACACTCACACACCCTCGACAGTACAGACAAGCACACACTCGATTCACACACTAAAGAAGCCATGTTGCTGCCTCCCCTACTCCTTTCCCGTAAGAACACACACAGGGGACCTAAAATACACATCAGTTTATACGCGTACACACACTGGACACATCGAAAAACACAGAGCATATGCTTCTGACCTCGTGCTCACATCCCCCTACCGTACACCATAATTCCCCCTCGTATCTCACTCCCCCGAAGCTCATAGACATAGAAAACACAGACTATGGCACAAAGTCATACTCACTTACACTGAACACAAACACACAACCAAAAACACACACTGAGAGTGAAAAATTATCCCTTTATGATTCCTCCAATCTCTTATTTCTCTCTCCTTTCTTCTTTCCTTTCCTTTCCTTTCCTTTCATTTCTCTCCCCGAGCTTCTTCTTCTTCCCCCTTATTTTCTTTCTCTTCTCTGTTTCTTCCCTGTTAAGTCACCGTTCCTCTCTTTTCTGTTGTTTTTTCCAAAATTTCCTCCTTATTTTTTTCCTATTATTTTATAATCCAATTTCATGAGTTATCAACGAAAGAGCCAGAGGTGGCTTTAGGCTAGGCTTCTTTTCTTAGAATTTGACACCTAGGCATACTCTCCAAAAATTTGCAAATTGAAACCCCCAAAATTTTTATAATTACAAAAATAATTCCAAACTTTTGTATAATTACATCAAAGCCCCAAATTTGGTCTAATCTTAGTTAATTAAATTAAATGTCACCAAAACATGTACTGCCACCCATTTGATTATTTTTCATCACTAGTAACATTAATTTATAATTATGCCCCCAAAATTTTGCCCCACAATTATTTTAAGCGTCAATACTCTACTAATACTTGAGTATTGCTCAAAATTATTGCCGTTTATTTTTTTGGGAGCCTGGATGGTTACTTAACCGGCTCCCGAAGTTTGGAATTTATAAAAGCTCTCCTTATTACTAAGTTCTAACACAGTTGCATTCTACATATGGAAGCATCTAAGGAGGTGCTTTGTTCAAATAGAGTTTTCCAATGTACATATGGAAGCAACTCCAAATTGACTCTAATAAATTCTCGAAACTTAAGTCCTTAACAACAAGGAGTTAAGGACTTGACCTCAAAACCTCAAGGATAATTCCTCAAGCTCTTGGATAACGCAACCACATGCTTTTTCCATGTATCTTTTCTATCGTTAAAAACGATGGATAACAATTTTAACGTTTTATGTTTCTGATATGATAAAACGTGATTCAATCTGAATTAAAACTAGGTTACTAAGTATATGGCAAACATACGAAACTAATTATATTTATTTTTAAAAGCTAAAAAACTGAAATCCTAATTCAAGAAAATGACGATTATGCACGAATCACTTTTTTTTATAAAAATTTCTGACCAAGCGACTACCAAACTATCCCTATTAATTACAAAAACCTTAGCACATTTTACTCAAACACTAAGTTTTTTTTGTCATTTTACTGTATTGAAATTGTTTGTAGTACTTTTTATTCAAACACCATTAATAGATTAAAACAAATTATAGCTTAAAGATTTTGACTTGTTCATTAATTGGGGCAAAGGACTTTTTTGTCACGTCGTAGTTTGTACTAGGGATCAGTCAGCAGCTAGAAGGCATTTTAAGTATTTGATTTGGCAGTCAGTAGTAAAAAGGCATTTTAAGTAACTCGGAGCCACCATTGTCTCATTCATATCACCGTCATTGTCATTAGTTTTGATCCCGTGCGTTGTACACGTAAGCAGAGACACTTTGAGAACTTAAAATCATCAAAATAATATAAAAATCACATTGAGCGAAACAAATAGGGATGTTTTCAAAAATGTGCTAAAATAGAAAACTAAATTAAGCATATTACTGTAGGCATATAAATCATCTAAGGTATCGAAATGATGAAAAATAACAAAAAGAACCAACCAACCATATAAAACCAAATATAAGATTAAAATATTAACGGTCAAAGAAATTCCAAAATAAGACCGATGCCCATACATTTTGATGAAACTATTAGCAACCGACAACTGAAACCAGTTTCCTTTTTTGAAGCGTATGGTATTAAACAAATATAAGAAATTGTTATATATGATTCACTATCCAGCTTGAAGATAATTTTTTTACAGAAACAACTCTCTCTTTTTTTTGCATATTAGGATAAATCAATCTCTCTTTGTATATACTCAATAAAGGGTGAAATACAATAACAAAAATATGAAAGAGTGAAGGTTCAAAAAGAGCCTGTATGTATGTGTATATATATATATGGGGACCGATCCATACCTACCGGTGGAGAAATAACTATTTCTCTATCACCCATCTAGCCGTCCACGTATGATCACGGACGGCCAAGATTGTTTATTTTTTTTAAGTTTCTCTCTGCTAACTGCCCCAAAGAGGAGCGGTTAGTATTTTTTTTTCAAAAATACCCCGATATTCACTTCACTGCTTCTTGCTCTCTCTTCCATGTTCAGACGCTTCTCTCTCTCTCTCGTCCTCCCCTCTCCTCCCCCACCACCATCACCCCTACCACCACCAACATCACCATCCCTACCACCAACAAAACCCATAAGCTCGGCATGGCATCGCGACCAGCAAGGTCCACTCCAGATCTGAGCCAAAATTGCTGGCGGTTTTGGCTCAAATCTACTGTCGATCTTGGTGATTATGGCTTGGATCTACATGATGCTATAAGTAATTTGAGATGAACGTGGGGCTTTGGGCAGTGGTGTGTGGTTGTGGCCTCGCAGTGGTGGGTGTGCGGTCGTTCTGTCTTCTCTCTTCTCTCTGTGTGGATCTGTGGAAGTTAGGTTGGTGGGTGGATGCGGTGGGGGTGGTTTATGATGATTTCGATGCCTTTGGTGGATAAGCTGTGATGGGATCGACAGGCAAGGTGGCTAAGCTGTGATGGCTCAGATGGTCGGCGGTGGTGTTATGATGAGATCCAAGACCGTGATGGTTGAGTTGTGACGGTTAGTGGTGGTTGAGATGTGTCGGTCAGCGGTGATTGATGTATTGCCGACCACCACAATGTTGCCGTCATTGATTCACGGGTTCACAGATTACCATCATGATGGCCATTACAGACGGTAATGGTGATGTTTGAGGGATTTGCAGTCTATTGATATTGATTGTTCGGGGGTATTAATTCTAACCATTTTCAAAAAATTGTCAATACCAGTTACCAGATTTTGGAGTTGTTTTTGGACAATGGGGTTCTGATGGGTTCAAATTCTGCATCTAGAGCGAAAGAGGTTCATAACGTTCTTTTTACATAGACAATTTATTAGATGATTCAAGTCACGGATCCGGCCACCACCAGCACCTAAACCCATCAAAGAACCACCACGCTGCGGCCGTAATATGCACCATAACCACCACTAATTTATAACAGAGACACCGTCATTTTCACCAGAGTCGTTCTTTTAAGTTGACCACAGAGTCACCATCGAGCCATATCTTTGTGGTAGATCCATTGATGGACAGAAGGCAAAGAACATAGTCTAATACACCAACCAAAACACAAGTAGAAAGAAAAAAAAACAATGGAGTTGCGAGGGCAAAATTGTCACAGGTATTAACCGCTCCTCTTTGGGGCGGTAAGCATAGAGAGGCTTAAAAAAAACAATCTTGACCGTCCGTGATTACACGTGGACGGCTAGATGGGTGGTGAAGAAATAGTTATTTCTCCGCCAGTAGATGTGGATCGGTCCCATATATATATATATATATATATATATATATATATATATATATATATATATATATATATATATATATATATATAGGAGCTGATCCGTTGATAGTGCTACCAAAATAGGAGAATTTGCTAGTGCGATCTGGCCGTCAATGTAACGCCCCCGAAAATTCGGAGCTCCACCACCCTGAATTCCCGAGTCGTTAACCTACCGGATCTCATCAAACCAGTCAGATCTGTTCACTAACACATACTTTAAAACATCTAATCCGATACTATCTCAACATTCTTCAAATGCAAGCTTACAAGGCTGTTCGAACTCAAACTGTTAAAATCTAAGTTCCTTACAACTCGAGTCCTTATGAATACGGCAGTACCGACCCGCGCAGGGGCCTTATTACCTAGTAGTGATGGGCTCACCGGAACCTCACGCAGACTCTAACCCATTCCCGAACCTGCTACAGCTTATCGTTACCTGCAGAAGGGAGTCAAATGGAGGGTGAGCTTTTGAGAGCTCAGTAAGGTCGCACAAGGACTACCAACAGAATTACAAAATGATTTCGAAGAATCCAGCCGACGAGAATTTCCAGAATACTTCAGATGGTCTAAAAACTTAATGACTTCCAAAATGATCAAAAACTCATCAGAAATAGATACCAAAATAAACCAGAACAAACATGACCGATTCCACAAAAAAAAAACAATCGATAATCGATCATTTCTAGAGTTATCATTTCCAAAATACAATGAAGGTTTTCAAAGGATTTCAACAGAAGTACAGATCATTTCAGATAATTTTTTTCAGACATTTCCGTAATAGTCACAGCAGTGTACAGAGCAGATAAAATAAAAAATCAACGTTGATCCTGGGTGATTGCAATGCCATTCCAGCAAAGCACAGAAGTGTACACATGCATGATGTACCAGAATAATTACTAGTCCACTCAGGTACTAGCCTGCATTCCATGCAGGATTCAGACCAGCCTTATAACGCCCTCCTCAGAACAGAACAGATAACCCAGGTCAACACATAAAAATTAACAATATCAGTGAGCTTTAACATAAGCTCAATCACCGAAATCAATTCAGATCCCAATAACAATAATTATACTGACATAAGTCAGCATTCAAAATTTTCAGAAGAAACCAGAATTTTCAAAAGAAAATCACAAATAAACAACAAAGACAATTGCGAATAATTATCGATTTTAAGCGCAACAATTCGGAAGAATGGATACAGACAATTATCAAATTACTCAGCATGCAATACATGCGAGCATCATAAGATTTCCAAATAATCGATTCAGGTTCAATATTAGGGTTTTCTGGGCAATAACATGCTGATAGCCATACATAATTTAGAGTTTGGTATTAGCCATAAATAAATCAAATGAGTACTTATGAGTACGAGTTATCAAAATAAGGGTTCGGATGAAAGTTGTAACGCCCCGAAATTTCCGGAGCATTATCCGATCAATCCATTAAATCCTCAATTGCCCAATTAATTTAGTACTACTAATGATAACCCAACAACATTCAAATCAGAGCACTACAGTCCATCAACTAACTTAACAAACCGTCTCAAAACAATGATAAAGTACTTAAATTATCAAATTACATAATGGTTCTCTAACAAGACTCAAATAACAATATTGTAAAAACATAATCTACTCTAAGATTTAAGCTTGTCCGTCCCAAAATCTTACTGACGGTTATTTCCTGCAGAAAGGAATAGAAAAGGGAGTGAGCTTTTGAGAGCTCAGTAAGGTCGCTCAAAACTCAAATAAGAGTACAAACGATTTTTGGGAAAATTTAATATCAATGATGAAATGGAGAAAATATTCTCAAATTCAAAATTCAATAAGTACACTTTCAATTTCACTGAAGCAATGCGGATAATATTGAACATGAGTATGACGCAAAGCCACAAAGGCAGTGCAGGGTAACACTTAGCAAAGCCATACAGGCAGTGCTCACTAACAATAAGGTTGCATATGCATATGAACACTAGCTAGACCCTTAGGGTACTAGCATCTCCTGACAATAACAGACCATCCTTATATCACCCCCGATACAGACCATCCTTATATCACCCCCGATACAGACCATCCTTATAACTCCTCAATACACTAACTCATGTCAATATTCAGAGTGCAATAACCGATAAATCAATGATAAATTCGATGCATAATGAGAAATAAATACACAGCATCGAAAAGGAATTTCAATAAACATATAAGGCTCAAAGCGGGGTATTAATGGCAATCGATGCAATATCATCACAATATAAGTGAGTCCAATGAAAACGTTAATAACAAACCAGAAAGAATATTATGATATCAATAGATGAATAGGGTTTCGGAAGAAATCCCTTACCTCGATCCAAGCGCTGAAGCTAAAACGTTTTCGAACAAATCCTCGAAGTTAACCTAGGTTGGCAAAGTCATTTATCAGAACACTTATTCATGCCACTACATTAAAATCTTAATATAATTATCCATAGCGTACCCATTTCTCTACCCGGATACGATGAAACTCGGAGCGATTTCTCACACGGCCAACCTACACCGAAGTTCGTCACACGTCCCGAGACTCAGAAATATCCCAAAAATGTTCTAATCGTTCTTTTAACATTATTTATAGCTTAATATAGCACATGGGATAAAAATTTAATTTTTGAATATTTTTTATTATTTTTGAATAAAAAAATAAATTCCTTAAATACACTAAAACCAATAAATTGCCAAAATTTCTTCTAGCTGGAAATAAAGGCTCATAATTTTTGTAATAGCTTTAGAAGACTTATAAAAATTTCTGAAACTGAAATTAGAAATTAAAAAGTGTTAAAATATTTTTAAAAGCTTCATTTTTGTTAAATTCAATGCGATAGAGAAAATGATAGCAAATGAACTCTAAAAATCACCAAATTTACACTGAGTCTTCATTACACTATAAAAGTGTTACTGTAATTTTTCCTAGAACATTTTCAGGGTTTAAGGGCTTCAAAGAATTTTACCATTCTAAGCTTACAGAAAATATTAAAAATACATATGATCTCAGAAAATTATGAAAGTTTACCAGTAATTCTAGCATAGTCTCAGGTACTATAATATAAATTTTCACATTCTAATATTCACTATACGCTATGCAAAGTTCGTGCTAAGCCTAACGTTAAACTACACACACACAGCACAGCACATCACAGCACAGCACTCTCGCAGCACTTCTCCACTCCCACTGTTTTCTTTTTGTTCAACTCATGGCTGGTTTCAGCCCCTCAACATGGTTTCCATTTCATTTCTCAAGCCCCATGCATTACCTTTTCTCATGGCTGAAACCCAGCCTCTCTTCCCTCTCCTGAAACTCCAATATTCACCTACTTACACACTACACCACAAGCATTACACTTACACAAAACTCACACAGCTACTGCCTCACGGCAGTAGCTTCTCTTCTTTGTTCCAACCACACTGCACTCACGGATACCCACACATATATATACCCATATATGCAGTTCATCACACTCCACTACACTGCACCTACCTATATATACATCTACAACACACATTACACTCACACAGGAGCACATAACTCACACAACCACACTGCTGCCTTCTCGGCAGCCTCACCACACACACATAAACACACAACGCACGCACACATATACACATAAACACACCTAGTTACGCACTTTCACGGCGCGCCCAAAACATACACAAACACAACGCACACACAGCTCCCTTCGGCAGCCTCACCACATAAGTATTTACCATAAATCATGGCAGCCCATGGCTGCCGCAGTCACCACACTCGCACACTTTCGCACACGGCTGTACAACAGCCCGCACAAACACCCAACCTACCAAGACACATACCGTTCACGGCAGCTCACCAAAACCCACATGCACGCTGCCCAGCGGCAATCCCTCTCTCTCACACTCCTATACCGCAGCCCATATGCTGCCCCACGATAGTTTTCTCCTTTCTTGTCCCTTGAACTCGCACACACAGATCCCTAGTCACAGCACCATGGCTGTGACCACCCTTATTTCACTCACGGCAGCCATCCTTTTTGGCAACAACACCATCTCACAGCCACTCAAGCAGCACAATATACCCATCAGTCATATATGTAAATATATAGCAAGTAAATCAAGGAAAGCCTTACCGGAAATGTCTCGCCGAAAAATCCCTCCGATCTCGTCCCTTCTTCTCTCGTTGAATCTCTCTCTCCCTCTCTCCCTCTCGACAGCTCTCCCTCTCTTGCCGCAGCTCTGAAACGCACCAGAAGAATAGGAGAATATGTGTTGACGGCTGCCCTAGATAAAGCTTTATATTTATACGCAAACCCTTCTCATCCTTTTGTCGCTAAAACCCTTATCCTCCTTTATGTCGCTAAAATTTATTAACCATATTTATTACCTCAAAAATTTGTCCTACAATAAATCTTTATGGTAATTTATGCATTAAGGAATTTTACTTACAGGTTATTACGCTATCTCGTTGACAAAACGTCGCTAATAATTATGCCGCTACTGAAATTTTAATTGTCACTAAAAAGTATTTCATTGCTAAAATTTAAATCTTGTCGCTAGTTATACCTATTTAAATTTATTAAGAGTATTTCAAGGTTTTGGGGTATTACAAAAGTCCTTCCCCAGGGTTCAGATAGAATCCCTTATCTGGATCCGCAGCTAAATTATCCTAACCGGAAGTCTTTAACTTTAACCTAAATAGAATAATCGAACCATTAGAATACAACATCCAGAACAAAAGTATAACTTAATACGAACTCACACATGCTCCCAAAATGAACCTCCCCTCACCGGGTAAGTAAAATTACTGAAACGCCCCTAGGGTGTAAAATTACCAAAATGCCCCTCTCGGACTTAAATTACCAAAATGGTCTTCCCATAAGTAGAATCACTGAAATAAACTTCTCATATGTAAATTTATGCAAAAATACCTTTCTTAGGTCAAATTACCAAAATACCCCTTTGGGGTGGCAAATTACCAAAACACCCCCCGTTACACTTTAATTCTCAAAATGACTTTTCCAAAAGCAAAGTCACTAAAATAATCTTACTGTATGTAAATTTACTTCAAAATACCTCTTATAGGTAAAATTACCAAAATACCCCTTTGGGGTGGTAAATTACCAAAACACCCCTGGGGGTTTCCGGCACCGGAAAAATCTCAAAAATATCTTAAACCGCTATTTTAAGTATCCTGATGTCATTTATGGACTAAAAAGTATTTTAGAAAAAATTTCGTCCGAAAATTCCAAACTGGTATCCGTACCGAGCGCTAAAAGGTTAGTTTCGCAAAAAATACCTATCGGCCTCAAAATGGCACAAAATTTTATAATATGAAACATATCAGTAAAATAAGATATGCATAAAATTTTCAGATCAAAATATCTTGGTTTGACATGTTAAATAATCCAATAAAGTTCTTTAATCGGTACCCTAATTTATAGCTCTTCGCGGACCCTGAAAAATTCTAAAAAAATTCCAGAGCGTAGTTCTCAGAAAATTATTAGGGGTTACTGTTTTGTGTTTTGTCCAATTATGGCTCAAATCATTTATAAAAAAATCATGAGAAAACTGCCTAAAATAATCATATCTTTAGTGACCATTACAAGTACTGTTGTAATCAGAGGCACACACTAGTACACCTTTTACACACACACTTTCTTCTTCCTCCAGCCGTGATGTTCATCCCACACCCACTTCACAACCACCAATTAATTCACCTCCAATCCATTCCAAGTTATTCTAAATGCATTAAACCACCTTAATTACACTTTAACACACCCTTAAACACACATTTTAACACTTAATTCACATACACAAATCTCACCTGTAGCTCACAACTCAAGAACCCATATAGTTACACACTCAATCACACACACAACTCACAAACGCGCACAAGAACAACTTCCTAACATCCACACTTAATCTAAATTCATTTAACACCATAATTTACGCAATAAAACAAATCTATACCCACAGTTACACACACATGAGCACCCACAGTTGTTCCCTTCTCCCTGCTTCACCTGCGCACACACAAGGAATGCACACAGACACACTAAACCACTCCCACACATTACACCTACCCTCTAACACTCACAATTCACCAAAACTCACAACCCTTCACTGTAAACACACATACCCGAAGCATATACAGTGGGTAACACACACAATTCTTGAAACACCCAACTGAATATATGGCATAATAAACTCGCATCCTACAGGAAAATACCTTGAGGAGATTCCACAATCTCTCTCCCAATTTCTTCCCGAAGCTCTCTGTTTGATCTTCTTCTTTCCACTGTTTCTTCCTCCTTCCTCCGAGCTACCCTGTTTTCTGGTTTCTCTTCACTGTTTTGTTCTTCTTCTTTCCCGAAAGGGAAAGGTTTCCCTTTTTGTTTTTTTTTTGTTTTTTGCTTTCTTTTGTTTAATTCCCTAAGCTATTATTTTATAACCCAATTTCATGAGTTATCAACGAAATAGCAAGAGGTGGCTCTAATTAAGGAGGTCTTCTCCACGAATTGACACCTAGGGCATACTTTCAAATTTTGCAAAATAGCCCCTCAAGTTTTCAAAATTACAAAAATACCCCCAAAATTTAAAAAATTATATTTTTGCCCAAAATTCTTTTAAGCTTCCACAAGTTTCTAATACCCGAGTATTACTCAAAATTAGTGCCCGTTTATTTTTCGGAGCCCGAATGTTATTTTAATCGGCTCCCGAAGTTCGGGATATTACAGTCCACAAGCGATTTGTGGACGGTCCAGATCTTTTTTTTGCGTTTTAAATACGTCCGCTACATTATGTAGCGGACAATTTTTTTGACAAAAATACCCTCTAGCTTAAAAAGAGTCCGTCCGCTACATTATGTAGCGGACTAGTTTTTCGACCTTTTTCTCCTTCTCTCTCCTTTTTATCGTTATTTTCCTGACATGTTTGTCTCTCTCTCTCTCCCTTTTCTATCATCAATGCTCTATCCCTTTCTCTCTCTCATTTCTTTTTGCTCTTGCACAGAGGTATTTTCTTTCTCTCTCCCCTCACAATTCCCAGATCTGCTAGTTCAGCGTCAAAGGCATGAACGCCATGCTCAGCCACTGCTCCTCCCTGGAGAAGCTCTCCATCAAGCACCTCCGTGGGAGCAACGAAGGCGGCGCCGCCGCAGAGCTGATCAATCCCGGCGCAACGGCATCCTATCTGTCGAGACACTGCTTGTCTCCTTTATTTGGATTGAAAAATCGACTAGTTGAGTACTTCTGCAAAGAGGTTTGATCAGCTGGTGCTGTAGCTTCAATTGAATAAATGGCCACTTCTGGGAGATCAAACGGAGCTCGATTAGTTTATGCTGGAGGTCTCAAGGCTCAACAGCAGTTGCAAAATCTTCCTTTAAAGAAGCAGGGTTTATGCAAATGGAATGTCGGCAATAAAACTTGGACAGCTAGACCCGAGATTGCAATGAACACAATTAATAATTGCATTTCAGAATCACCACCGCAAAATACTTGGGAATCTACCTTTACAATGGCGACTAAGGAAGACCAAGCATCTCCTGGCTGCTCATGAACCCAACACATAATGAAGTAAACCTTTCTCTCAGCAGACTTGAGCTTAACTTCCGTTCCGACCGCAACCATTGATCCAAATCTGAAAGCAAACAACATAAAAAAATCTTGGATTGTCCGCCACATTATGTGGCGGACGGATACTTTGCCCGTAGAATACAAGGTTCTCATTTAACGGATCAGGGGTATTTTTGTCAAAAAATAGCCCCGCTACATTGTGTAGCGGACGGACTAAAAAAAAGTAAAAATAAAATCTGGGCCGTTCACAGATCGCGCGTGGACGGCCAGATCGTGCTAGCAACTTAACCCAGTTTGCTAGCGCTCTATATATATACATATAGGGTCGTGATTCATTGCTAGTGCTAGCAAGTTGCCAACGCGATTTGGTCGTCCGCTATATTATGTAGCGGACGGTGAAAAAAAAATGGTCGTGGCGCGCGATATGGCCGTACATTCTCGCTGGTGGGCGGCCAGTTGCGCTAGCAATTGAGGTTAAGTTATTAGCGCTAACAATAGATCACGACCCACACACACACACACACACACACACACACATATATATATATATATATATATATCAAGAAAAAGAAGGAGATATTTTTATGCTACTAATTACCATAGGTGATTAGAAAGTTTTTTTTATTGTAAACTCTTAAATTGTTAATTTAGAAATATGTAATGGGTTTAAAAGGAGAGAGATTTAATCTGATTGGAATCTAATCTAATTATATATCAAAAAAGAAAATAAATAATGAATTAAAAGGAACCAAAAATTGATTCATATTAAAAATACATGAAATTAAAGCAAACATGTAATAACTTAGCTATAATATCCAGCAATAATGATAGAAAAGAGAGTTTCAAATAAAGAAAGGGAGAGATTTGAGGAGAAATTATGACAAAATTAAAGTGAGGAGAAAAAATTAAAGTCAAAATAAGGAGATAATTTAGGAAAGGAAATCATAAATATGGAAGTTACATATAAATAGAGATGTGAACACGTTGGAGTTTGTGACAGAGACTGAAAAATGATAAATGCTTAAAACATGTGACAAAAGGGTAAAAATAATTGGTAATAAATTAAAAATCTATATTCCACTTGACAGAATGAGAGAATGTCCACGTAGGATGTGACATGACCACTTTCTCTCCGCTTCAGCTTTCATATATATGTATATATATATATATATATATATATATGTATATATATATATATATATGTATATATATATGTATATATATATATATATGTATATGTGTGTATATATATATATATATATATATATATATATGTATATATATAGGAGCTGATCCGTTGAGAGCACTAGTAAAATAGGAGATCTTGCTAGCGCGATCTGGCCGTCCATCCCGGCCCAGATCCTTTATTTTTGCGGCGCTGTCAGTCGTCCGCTACACAGTGTAGCGGACGGACCTTTTTACCATCTTGCCCATGCTCCCCCGTCCGTTACACTGTGTAGCGGACGACTTTCTTGGCCCCACATTGACAGCCAAAAAGTCATCCGTTACACTGTCTATCGGACGACTGACAGCCCTGACACAACCGACACATTTCCAGACGGGTCTGTACCTTCATTTCTACACACGTCAATATTGTCAGAAATAGGAGATCTACACAGTATCGCGGACAGTACTTCCCCAAAAACTTCCTCAAGCTCCTTCAGCTACAATTTTCTTCTCCTTCGGACTCGCTTCCATTTTCAGCTCCCTTCAAGTTTCGAGTAACACTTGCTTCCAGCTTCACTCAAGCAAGGTAAGTTTGCGAATGGTGAAGTTTTCTTTATGGATTATGGATTGACTGGTAAAATATAATTTTATTTTGTTTGGACAAAAAAGTATAGATTTTTTTTATGTTCTAGAAATTTGTCACTGTATTAATCAATTTGTGATGTTCTAGACATAATGTTCATCAAAAAGGTGTAATTTGTTAACTCTAAATAAATTCATTATAGTTTAATTCAATTTTTTGGCATGATGAATTCGTCCATTTATCTCAGTAATTTCAATTTGTTGTGTTCAATAAATTAATAATTGTTAATTTGGAGACACTTTTGAGATTATGCATACGGTATATTTGTCATCCTAAATTGGTCTATTTGCCAAGGTAATTTTTAGGTAATATTTTCAGTTAGAAATGCCATTTGATTGTTAAGCGTAGTCTATTTCTACACAGGTCTTGTTTCACAATGTCTGATTTCGTGTCGAGCTCTAACGTCCCCGTAGATGCTAGTGATCCGTATCTAGGACAAACATTTCAAACATTGGAAGAAGCTAAAGAATGTTTTCGAGAGTATTCATTGAGGGTTGGTTTTGGCATTAGAATAAAGACCACAAGAACAAGCAACGTAACAAAAAAGATATGCTCTCGCTTATACGAGTGTCATAGAGGCAGAAATCCACAGCAAAATGAGACACGTGTAGGCAATGATGACAGTGATGACGAAATAGGATATTCGCGTAGAAGACGGGACTGCTTTAAGCGCACAAATTGCCAGGTCAAGATGTTCGTAAGCTACAAACCCAATCATGATCATTGGCTTATTACCAGCCTGGAACTGGCACACAATCACCCGTTAGTAACTCCTTCTAAGGTGAGTCAGATGCATCAACACAAGAAGATGGGTAAGGTCGTGAGGAGCCTAATTCACACAATGAGCAATACGCGAATTGGACCTACTGAGATTGTTAATGTTCTTGCTGAACAGGCTGGGGGAATTCAAAATTTAAACTTTAACACGACAGACGTTCGTAACGTGGTCCGAACCCATAAACGAGCCGCTTATGACCTCAATGATGCGCAATCGACAATGAGCCTATTGAAACGGATGCAGATGGAGGACCCGCAGTTTACCTTATAAACTTGACTACGAGCATCGAGTTAGTACAATTTTTTGGGTCGACGATCGTTCGAGGCTAGCTTATAAGCATTTTGGGGATGTCGTGACTTTTGACACCACATACCGTACCAACAAGTACTCGATGCCGTTCGCTCCTTTCACCGGCGTCAATCATCATTATCACTCCATCCTGTTCGGGTTCGCCTTGTTAAGGGACGAGAGCGAGGGTTCTTTTGTATGGTTGTTTAGGACGTGGCTGGAAGCAATGAACTTCAAAGCACCCAAAGTGATCATCACCGATCAAGATTTGGCAATGAAGAAGGCTATTGCGACCGTCTTCCCAGACACCCGGCACAACTTGTGCACTTGGCACATAAGCAACAAATACCGGAACGTCTGCATCACGTGTACGCAAAGTATCCAGACTTTAAACAGGATTTTGACAAGTGCGTTACAAAGTCGCTAACGATTGAGGAATTCGAGGAGAGGTGGGAAAAACTTGTTCGGGATTACTCATTGCAAGACAACGAGTGGCTCCAGCACTTGTACGAGTGCAAAGAGCAATGGATTGGCATTTACACGAGGAGGTATTTTTCAGCGGACATGAAAATGACGGGCAGGAGTGAATCTATGAATGCCACGTTCGATAGTTATGTGGGTACAACTACCAATTTGAAGACTTTCGTTGCATCCGCACAAAAAACGGTAGCTTTGTTGTTCGTAAAAGAAAGGGCTGCCGACTTTGCAACAACGTACAAACAAAGGAGAAGGTTGCTCGAGACCCCGCTGGAGCTGAACGGTGCCAAAGTCTATACGAAGGAGATCTTCTTGCTATACCAAGTAGAGCTGCGAAAATCGGGACGATACAGTATAAACAAGGTGGCAGAAATGTCTACGCGTGAGTACAAGGTTTATTCGCTCGTGAATGACCTCGTCCCTGAGAAGCTGCGCAAAATTTATACGGTGAGCCATGACACATTGACGGATCGGTGACATGTGTTTGCAAGAAGTTTGAGTTCCACGGCATCCTGTGTAGACACGTTCTGCGGTTTTTCACCCAGAAGAATATCAGGACAATCCCCGATAAATATGTCCTGCCACGGTGGACGAAAGGTGCAAACAGGTTGCACGGTACCATTGCCTTTCTAGAGCACCCGTATACTGACTTTGAAGAATCAGAGACGTTGCGGTATAATCATCTGGTGACAATGTTCACCCGTTTGTCCGTAAAAGGTGCTGCTACAATGGCCGGATATAAACATCTCCTCGAGGTAGCTCAGCAGCAAGAGCCCATCGTCGACCAGTTGGAAGCAGCTTCAGTCAGCAATGCGGTTGACACTGAGCCTACAACAGGATCAGAAGATGACGAGCCGGGGGAGGAAGACGACAATGATATCCGGCCTTTGGACCCAATTATATCGCAGACGAAAGGACGCAAGAGATCTACGCGGATGAAGAGCTCTATTGAACAGGCAACTCAACCTAAAAAGCTGAGAAGGTGTGCATTGTGCAACAAAATGACCGACCATGACAAGCGGAACCATTACAAGGCACTGGGGATAAGTCCAGGGGTTTTGCAAGACGAGGAAGAAGATGAGGAAGAAGCAGCTGCAGTGGACCTTTAGTTTTTTTGTATAAGCCATCAAGATTGTTTGACATTTGTAATAATACATAATATTTGATGAGATTATCTTCTTACCGAAGACTGAAAGGTTATTTCTGATGGACCCATTCACAGATTAACTTTAAATCTTTTTTTTTGGCTTGTCCCATCCGCTACACTATGTAGCGGACGGCGCACCAGAGACCAACATTATTGGGATTGTAAAGTGTCCGCGGCACAATATAGCGGACAGAAAACTGTTGGTATGCCTTCTGTCCGCTACACAATATAGCGGACGTCAAACTCCTATTAAATACCAATCAGAACGGCCTCTCTTTTTCCACCCGTCTCTCTCTCTTTCTCTCTGTCTCCAACGTCTCACCCACCCGCGACCCCCTCTACAGCGACCGTCCGCATGGCTTCTGCTTCGGTGAACAGGCACTTCTTCAAGGTCATGGTGCCTGGGTTTCATACCGAACTTGTAGGCATCCCTCTTACTCTGTGTTTTCGTGTGTGTTAATTTTATCTTTGCTTAAAAACTTACCTGTCTTATAATGAATGTGATAGGCCATACTGGTAGCCTTCTGCAGATTGCTTACCACACTTTGGCACGAAGCCACTTGGCTCGAAGCAACTTTAACCAGCAGCAAGGGGTTATGGCTTGTTAAAATCAAGAAGAAGCGCGGCCAAGAGCAACTTTATTTCGCAGAGGGTTGGAGTAATTTCTGCGAGCAGCACGACCTCAATGAAGGGGAGTTTGTAATCTTTGAACACAAGGGGCTATTTAGGTTTCAAGTATCCGTGTTTGATCAAAGCACCTGTGAAAAAGTTTTCCCCCAATGTTGAACCCTAAATTTGTGTTAATAAATTTCTGTTAATAAATTTGTGTCTGATAATTTTAGGTTCTTAATTGTGCATTTGAGAATTGTGATGGTCAATTAATGATTTGAGGGTGTCAAATTTTTTTATGGAATATCATGTGCTTTAGAATGTTGAGATTGTTTAATCCGCTGCTAAAGCACTTATTCCATTGCCATAAACTACCAACTCGAACAAAGTCTGACCAACAGCTAAAAATACCAACAACTTAAAAAAAAAATTGGCCAGAAAAAGTATATGTCCGCTATACTGTGTAGCGGACGGCGCACAACTTCTAAATTTTTTTACACTTTTTTGCACCTGGAGTACCCCACTGTCCGCTCTAAACTCCAACACTAAGAAAATCTTTTCACTACCCCGAGTATTCGCCACATTGTGTAGCGGACGGCCCAACAGAAACTCCCTCAACACTTGGAAATTTTTTTCACTTCCCCAGTATCTGCCACATTGTGTAGAGGACGGCGCAGCAGAAACTCTTAACTCAACACTTGGAAAAAATTTTCACTTCCCCCAGTATCCACTACATTGTGTAGCGGACGACACATCAGAAACTCTAAACACCAACACTTAGAAAAAAAATTTCACTACCCCTTGTGTCCGCCACATTGTGTAGCGGACGGCGCAGCAGAAACTCTTAACCCAACACTTGGAAATTTTTTCACTTCCCCCAATGTTCGCCACATTTTGTAGCGGACGGTGCAGCAGAAACTCTTAACCCAACACTTGAAAATTTTTTCACTTCCCCCAGTGTCCGCCACATTGTGTAGCGGACGGCGCAGCAGAAACTCTTAACCCAACACTTGGAAATTTTTTCACTTCCCCCAGTGTTCGCCACATTCTGTAGCGGACGGTGCAGCAGAAACTCTTAACCCAACACTTGAAAAATTTTTCACTTCCCCCAGTGTCCGCCACATTGTGGAGCGGACGGCGCAGCAGAAACTCTTAACCCAACACTTGGAAAAATTTTTCACTTCCCCCAGTGTCCGCCACATTGTGTAGCGGACGGCGCAGCAGAAACTCTCAACCCCAACACTTAGAAAATTTTCACTTCCCCCAGTGTCCGCTACATTGTGTAGTGGACGGCATAGCAGAAACTCTAAACACCAACACTTAGAAAATTTTTTCATTACCCCTTGTGTCTGCCACATTGTGTAGCCGACGGCGCAGCAGAAACTCTTAACCCAACACTTGGAAATTTTTTCACTTCCCCCAGTGTTCGCCACATTGTGTAGCGGACGGTGCAGCAGAAACTCTTAACCCAACACTTGGAAAAAAATTTCACTTCCCCCAGTGTCCGCTACATTGTGTAGCGGACGGCCCAGCAGAAACTTTCAACCCCAACACTTGGAAAATTTTCACTTCCCCCAGTGTGCGCCACATTGTGTAGCGGACGGCCCAGCAGAAACTCTTAACCCCAACACTTAGAAAATTTTCACTTCCCCCAGTGTTCGCTACACATTTTGTTTTCCACCTTTCAAATCATTCTCAATGAGAGCCAAAAAACCAACTCAAATAAATCAAAATCATCTTCAACGCAAATCAGACAAATCAATCAATCAATCAATAATCTTCAACACAAATCAATGAGAGCTTTCTAAATAATCATGGTTTATTAAAAAAAAGTTGACATTGTAATGGTACAATGTCAACTGGATGAATCATGTTGGGGGGGATTCTCGGCATTAGCCGGATTTACAATAAACCTAACCGCTCTAGGCCGGCCTTTCAAAATTTGCCAAGCTATTCTATATCTAAAGGTGTCTACTTCTGCTTGGCTCCAAACGGCCGCCTTGAGGCTCTCAGACTGGCAAATGTAATCCATGTACATGCAAAGGAAGACGCCGCAGTCCGAAGTGTTACGTTGCTTGGGCCTCCTCTTCTTCAGTCGCAAATCGAGCTTTGGCCGCGCCGGTACAGGGTTACCACGGATACCATTGACCATTGCACAAAATATATTCTGCGAGAAACACAAAACGGCGTAAGACACGAGTTAACATTTATGCCAAGTTACAATAACTGTTAAACAACAATCGTAATATTACCATTGAGTCCAACTGGGCTTTGTACATCTGCAGCACAGGCATGTGGGTGGTATCGTCGTGGAGACTGTCGATCACCGATACGACTTTCTCTTCCGGTTCATAGCAAACCAAGTACCAGTGGCTTTCCCCTAAAAATGGGATTAGAAAAACGTCGGCAACACTTGCGCTCACTGGACTATCCCTAGTAAGATACGCTCGTAGGTTAGCGGACGGTCTCCACTGGCTCAACTTTTTCTTCCGCCTTTGCTCGACCCACTCCTGCCATTCAGACACTAGGAGGCTATGAAAAAAGGCATCCACAAAAAAAATGGCCGGATACCCGTTCAGCCGCTCCCGACCCCTTTCCTTCAGAATCTCCACGTAAGTGGAGATGACACCGTTGTCTAACCAACTCCCCGGAGCCAGGGAGGCCATTTCTCCCCACTCGCAAGTGTAATCCATGCCCTCCGGATGATTCACACTATACAACGCTTTGTCTCGGGGGAAGCCGCTAAAATAACGCTCTCTGATTATTTGGCATTTATGCGGCTTTAGGGGCTTCACTGGATGCCCTTTGCGATATTGCCCTCGGGGGTCGACGGGGGATATTGCACTCCTTCGGGGGGGTCGACCGGGAGATATTGCCCTCCTTCGGCAATTGATGGTCCTACCCACGGGACAATGGGCAGTGTCTCCGACAGACTGATGTGTTCGAAACCCCAGTCTTGCGTGACTTGACTCTGAGAGAGGGGTTGGGGTTCCGAGTCCAATAGCAAAGAGAAGGAGGGCGCACTGTAGTCTTCCCACGGCGCTTGAGCCTGGCCCATGGTGCTTGGCGGTCCCCAATCACCACCCATTCCCGGTACAGAGGGACCACCATATCCCTGGCTCACTCCCGAAGTCTGTTCCGAGGGATCGGTGTATCCCTCGCTCACATATGGGGGCTGCCACCCCGGATAACCCATTCCCTGGCTGACGCAGGAAGGCTGGCCCGATGCTTGGCGCAAAAAATTCCCTCAGCCATACGCCAACGCTTCAGCCTGTTGGCGAAGCTCCTCGCCCATTGCATCCACCAAATCCTTCCGCTCGCTCAACTTCTGGAAGAAGGCGAACGAGGCATTAACCTACATCCAGAGAGATAATAAATAAGTAACTTCATACACAGTTAGAATCATCAAGTTCAATTAAAGGCACTGGTTGGCCAACTTACCAGATTGTATGCCATGTGCTCATCGATCTGACCCCTAGGGTGGTACTTCTCCCGCGTTCAAACCTTACTGGAGCTACTCTCCTCCGGGTGATGCGGTAGTACCACCCATTGTACTGTTCGATGCTGATCACGGGGTCAGGCTCCGACACAATGGCCGCCAGCGTGTCCTGCCAGGAATTCCAAACTTCAATTTCTCGCGCGCACAAGTCGTGCGCATTCGCCTTGCCAAACCGTCCGACACCCGGTGGGTTCCTGTTAAGCCTCATATCCGGCGCGCCGGCTGGCAACCCCTGCAGGCACTCAAAATGGCGCATAGCGCGATCTGGCAGCTGCCACTCTGCGACCTCAAAGTGGATCAGGGGTGTGCGTTGCAACCCGGAGAGCGTGAAGACGAACGACTCTCCCACCCGTCGCGCCAAATGTTTGTACGGTGCCCATCGCATCTGGCCAGGAGATAACGAGTCGAGCTCCCCCCGATAGTACGTAATGTTGTGATGGGGATCGTCTCTCCTCGGGTAGTGGCTGTCCTTCCGGCTGTACTCCCAGGCGCACAACCGAGGCCACACATTATCGATTTCGTCCCTACGCCTGGGTGCGCCGGTAGCAAGGTGTTCATAAGACCACACCTGAGAGCAAAGACAAATTAAATAAAGTATCGTCAAATTTTATTGTCAATTCAACCAAAAAAAGAAACGAGCACGTAATCAAGAATTGTATGATATACCTGCAATAGCGAGAGACATGCACATATCGCTTTGGAGTCGGGCCTCGTTGCCTTGTGCAATGCTCGGTACAGGTACGCAAGAGTTGCGGCTCCCCAGGCATAATCCCCAACCTCCAACAGGTTACCCAACAACGGTAAATATTTGACGCTGACGGTATTCTTCGACGTTGTTGGGAACAGAAATGCCCCCATCACCCACAAGAGGAAAGCTTGTGTGTACAGCACAAGCATCTGATCCGTGTAGTTATCCGACAGAACCTTGTAGGTATCTACCAACCACTTCAACTTGATACCACCAGTGCTAAATTGATCCTGGGGTATCGAAGTAAAGAAGTCCCTAGCGGTCCTCTTATTCGTTGCTTCTGACGGAGGAGCTATTACCGGCCGCCTCGTCACCGGTAACCCTAAGATGAACCCTACATCTTCTAGGGTAATTGTCAGCTCTCCGAGAGGGAAGTGAAACGTATTCGTTTCACTTCTCCACCTTTCAACAAGGGCACCTATTAAGTGTCGGTCAAGTTGTTGAAAGATCTGCCCATGCGTGAAAATCCCAAACCCAATCCTACGCAGTAATCTTTTCTGGGTTCTGTTCAATTTTCATGCTTTAAAATTATCGGATACTTCTACCGTGTTGAGAAGTGCTCTTTCCTACGAATTAATAAATACAATTTAAGCAAAATAAATGATATACAACGTTCCCAAGAATAACAAAGTTGATAAAATAAGTATCTTACTCCACCATCCCATATGGCTGTCAATGTGGGGCCAAGAAAGCCGTCCGCTACACAATATAGCGGACGGGGGAGCAGGGGCAAGATGGTAAAAAGGTCCGTTCGCTACACTGTGTAGCAGACGACTGACAACGCCACAAAAATAAAGGATCTGGGCCGTCCATCCTTTCGGGATGGACGGCCAAATCGCGCTAGCAAGATCTTCTATTTTGCTAGCGCTCTCAACGGATCAGCTCTATATATATATATATATATATAATTAGATTTGTTTCACTTCTTAGTCAACACCGTTATCTCATATTCATATCATCAAAGCGTTTCAATTTCAATTGTCACAATCAACTTTAATCAAACTATGTACATGCCAAAGTTTGGGAAAGAAGGAAAAAGAAAAGGAAATGGAGGTCGATGGAGAAGTTTGGGGAAATATGGAACTTGAAACTACAAATTGGGATCACCTATTTCTTTCTCGATAATATCAATGCAAAAGCCCACAGATCGCCCCTCAGCCATGGCCTGTGCAAGCTTTTTCTGTGCTTCTTCATGGCGTCGTAGAAGTAGGACAGTGTTTAGTACAGCCCATCTGATTTGAGAATCTGCTTTCTTCTGTGTGAAGCCCAAACTTTTGAGTAAGTTATCCAACTGTAATACAAATGAAAAGGCTCTATCAGCATTATAATCAGGTGGAAGCATCATCAAGGCTGGGAGATGATCCATCTGCTGAGAAAACCCCTGTGGGCATAATGGAAAAGAAACCTACCGTATGAGCTGTTTTCTTAGGAACTTACTTTCTCAACATTGTAATCATGAGTAAATATTTGAAGCTCACTTGTCGTTTGTAGAAAATCCCCAAATTAACATACCTAATTAGGTTTGTTGCTACCAATTCAGATGTTTAGTCTATCGTCTACCCATGATTTCACCCCTCAAGTATTTACCAAAACTTGATGTTTTAGAAATAAGTAAAATGGAAGGAGGGGGGTTGAGTTGCGGATGTATGGAGGGAAAGCAGAAGACCATGGGGGCAATAAAAACTAAATTAAGTTTCTCAGGTGACAAGAGAAATGAAGCCAAAGTACCATCAGCAGATTTTTGAACAGATGATGTTATCAAAATTGATCAGCCAATCACAATGACAGAGCACTTGTAGAATGCTGCCTGAGAAAGCCAACATATATACCATCCACTCCAAATATTATATCAACGCGATTTAATATGTCCATCTTGCCTAGATGTAATAGCCAGATAAGCAGAGGAACAGTACATACCTGGTTAATATCAGCGAGTCCCCCCTCAGCGTAGCCATATAGAATGTACTCAGTTGCCACACCAGCAAGTGCTATACATGAGAACCTGTTCAGCATCTATAAAGAAGCATTCCATGAAAAAAAACATTATCTGATCATTCACAATACCAACATGCAATCTGCATTCTTTTAATTGAAGAATAGAAGTATGAAAAGGGATACATACTGTAGCTGACACTTTTCTGGTATTAACCTGCATAAGATGAATCCCGTATCAAAGGTAGAAATATAGAGGAAGTGAAGTTCATCAGCTGGAACATATTTTACTCTGTTTTGTGAAAAGAAGGATACATGAAGCTGACCCAACTAGTTTGGGACGAAGTCTTAATTCAGTTAATTTGAGTTTACTGCTCTCAAGGATCTCAACTGCGTTTATTTCTCTCTCAGATTTGCACATATATAGCCACATACTTATCTACAAATATAACCAAACATATACATGGTATTAATGGCATTACAGCTTCATATGTTACTTAGTCTATAAACGCTTTCCTTGCGTTGATAAGACAGAAATTACATTTCGTATCGATACATATTATCTTCACCGATGCAGTCTTAGAGATGCGGGTACCTGGCTATATAAAAAAGAGTAATATACAATAACGCAATGTATAGGGACTACTGGAGCACTTGTTCATGACATTGCTAGCATAAACTGCACAGAATGGTTTGTTTCTTTTCTCTAGTTAATCACCAACGCTTTGGTCGCAGTTCTGCTTCTCTTGGTTGGAGAAGACCTGGTGCTCGATGGCAGCAAAAACGTACAACCAAAAGACACAGTATGCAACATGTTCTAAATTCCCTGCTTTAAAAAGAAATACAGCACATGATCGATTAGGGATAGAAGCCAAACCAAGGTTGCAATACATAGACCAATCCAGGTTAGTGTAAATGACCCACTCTTTTGGGCATGGGGAAGATGAAAAAGAAAACTCGAAATAACACGTACAGAAAGGAGAGTTAGCGAAGCATATTATGAACTATTCTCTGAACTTCTAGAAGAAACCTACTTCTTCAAGAAACTCAAAATCCACAAAAGCAGTCCCTGCTTGAACATTGAGTGATCCCTCCTTTTGGAATGCTTCCAAACTTGATAGTGTATATCCTCTAGGAAGAACTCCCAGCAGGTAGGCAATCAAGAAATGGCCAGCTTCATGCTGTGTATAAAGGAAACAGATTGAGTAGCAACAGTATACTAAACAACTTTGTGCACTGAAAGAGCTACAAATCTGTCGGAACTGGCAGATATAGTTGTATCAACGCCAACCCATAGCCTAACATGCGCGTTGTATTTCTCGATCAGACGCTGCTGAAGATTAGTTACGAAAAAAGTTTGAATAAAGCAGGAGATAGCCTTACTTGAATAACTCTGTTATGGTACTTTTGACTGAATGTGTGGCCAATTGTATCAAGGACCAAGCTGCTTGCTCCTCCATTAAAAGAGACCTATGAGCAAGCACTTTGTCAGGATCAACGACCAAATAGTTATCGTGCGATCTACTGCAAGTTACTACACAAACGCAAGTATTCAGGATCAAGAATAGCAAAAAGTGTATTTAACCCAAATATGTGAAATAATCAATCAGTCAAAAGGAGGGCTGGAACTACAGAGAATGAGGACGTCTCTGCGAGCTTTAAGATTGATTGACAAAATAGTTTTGGGTCTTATACCTAAGATCACTGTTATAACTGCTCAACTCATTGGATAGTTTGAACTTCACTATTTTTTCAGTCGTGGGCTGGCCTTTATATTCAATTCATCTCGTAAGTGGAGTTTATAAGGCAGAATTTGGTCAGGATAAACATTTTACAAGTTTTAAATAGGGTACTAATTATCTCTCAACAGAGTTCACTTGAAAACAGCACAAGGAACGTGACACCTAACAGAACAGCAGCTATAATCAATCACTAGAAAGGATAAAAGAGCAATTCATGTGAAGGTTCGGTCTCTCAAAATTTCAGTAAAACATAATTCATGCCCCGTGAATGGTAGAAATGGCAATGGCAGACAATGCAAACATGATAGCCCCACAAATAATTATGTGTTTGCAACTTTGCATCAATACCTGATCCATCTCTTATTGTTCAATGCTTTCAGAATGAAACAGGGCAAGAAGAATGCATGTCAGAGGGACAAAAAGGACGTACCAAGTCCAGTGTCCACAGAAATAAGAGTCCTAAGGATAAATATAGGGCTCGTTCTGGGTTAAATCCAAACACATTCCAAGCAGAAATGCCTCCCAAAATAGCGGCCAGCTGCAGATTCCTTTCTATAGAACCCAATGTAGTGTCCACTGGTGATAGAAGAGATGAAGGCTCTATTCCATTTAGTTTTAGTTCATCCAGGGTGTAAAGCCTCTGGGGCACCTGCAATGAATCTATTGACAAAATTTAGCAGCTATAACTTTACAATAAAGGGAGAAATGTTGATGCACCAAACATAGCAAAAACGTTAAATTTAGTATCAATCGGCATCGAGAATAATCACTTGCAAGAGGTTTGTCACTGATAAATGGACACAACAGCAAACAGCTTGTTAGATCCAGGCACGTGTTACTTTCCTGCAAATGCTGTTCAAAACTCTGTTACGCATGCAAAGTGACATCACTATAACACCAGAATCTAAATGGAAATAGCTTCTATGTCCCAATAGAACTGCGGATGTCATCTGGATACCTATCACCATTCATCCAGTCGTCCATCAACTATTATCCATGCCAACAAACAAAAATGAGGTGTAGGAAATGATGGGGGGGGGAGCGTAATCTTTCTTGAGAGGGAAAAAACCACCCAGACAAAAGAACTGCAAAAAGGAGGTCGGTCACTCCTTACGAATAATTATTGGCTTCTTATCCTTAGTCTTGAAACATTTTAATCCAGACGATATGGCAATGCCAATTCTGATATAAGCGTACAGCACACTAATTCGAAACAGTCGGACTAAAACCTACGGGACAACTTTCGGCAATAAGGTTAACAATCATTGTATACGCTAACCCTAGCCATGATTATAAAGAAGCAACAGTCCTCGGGTGATGACCGATGAGGCCAAAGGGCCACTTACAGTGGTCAGTTGCAAGAGATGCAGTTGAAGTGATTCAGATACCTTACTGATAATGCTAACTATTGTGTATACAATAAAGGGGAAGCAATCGCACAATAACAGAAAAGCAAATGAAGCCACCTGCCGAGCAGCACCAAAACACCGAAGACCCCCTGCAGGCTTCCCCTGCAACTCCTTGACCAAAGAGAGTGCTTCCCTCTCATTCCCCTTGCTCAGCTCTTCATCCACTTGCTCCAGTACTTGGCATCTCAATCCACCGCTTCCACCGAAATTCACAGTCCTCAAATCAGGCAATCTCACTCTCCAGCACGATGACACACCTCCATAGTACAACACAGTGCCCATTTAAACAGTTCCACCCAAATGCAGTAAACAAACACGCCTTTATATTTGCTTTTAACTTTCGATCTCAACCACACAAAACAAATGAGGATAGATACCGGCAGAGTCGTCCGATTCTTTTAAAGTGATCAGCGCCCCGCATTTATACGTTCCTATGAGAAAATATTTTATGATTATTTAACGTCACGTAGTATTAAACTATCGTTTATACTCTAAAAATAAGCAGTGATGTCAACTTGTGGGCCATGAACCTTGACTCTTCATCATGATAAATTATTATTATAAAAATAAGGAAAGAAAAAAATATATCAAAGGAGTCTTCTCATCACTCTCCGCACCTTCTACCTGGAAGAAAACAGAGATCCACGTAGCAAAAGCACCCTCACCACCCAGCCTCCCACCCCCGCGTGTGTGTGTGTGTGTAATGGTCCCTTCTCTCTCTGAAATCTTCTGTACTTCAATCATAGATAGTCAGTCTCTACAATTTGAAGAAGAAATTGTGGGTGAAACTCTGGGAACTGATTATATTATGGGTTAGGATTATGCCAATTTGAGATTAGATTTTTTTATTTCATTAGGGGTACATATTTATTGCTTTTAACTCTTCTTTTCTTTTGTCAGATGTAATGAATTTCTTATTTGTGATTGTTTAATTAGTTTCTTTGTCGGTAGTATTTGCTTAAAAATGTGGATTTTCGATCAGATGTCAACTGGATACCTATCACCAGATGACATCTGCAGTTCTATTGGGACATAGAAGCTATTTCCATTTAGATTCATGTTATGGACATTTTGAGTAGATAGAAACTAAGGATTTTAGTGTAAACATCGTAGTTGGATCATGTTATGGGCACTTTGATCAGATTGTGAGTAGAGAATTTAATATAAACTCCATGGTACTTTGTTTTTCAAGGATTATGTTCTTGAGAAGAACTTGATTGTAACTGCTTGGTTCAACTTATGTATGTATAGTACTACCCTTTTGGTTAATTAGTCTAAAATCAAATCTCTTCTTGAATTCTTCACATCAACCTTCTTTGACAGAAAATGGTGATGGTTCTACCTACGTGAATCAGGAACAAATATATTACTTGCAATGATCATCAATAATCCATTTTTACTGCATGGTTGAAAAATAAGGTTAACTGATATATGGATAGATAGTCCACTACTTCTGCCTGGTGCCTTCGAAATTCTTTGAAATATTTTTTAAAGAAATTGTGTTCAAAAGACTAGTTTTATGCTTATAGCTGCAGTTAGAAAGTGAATTCTTACAGTTCATGAACTAAATCATCTCAGTTCATTCTTAAATTTGAGAAGATGAACCTCAAGAAAATTTCAAGTTTAAACACACTTCTTTCATACATTTTATCAAACAAGTTACGATCAATTGATATTTGAAAACAAGAATAACAATCCAAATCATAGATGAATAAACCCCTACATAAAATCGTAAATTAAAAACAAATGAGCCAATTGACGTCTCAGAGCAGTTGTTTCGCCGCCCAATACTATTTTTTTTCCTTTATTTTCTCTCAAAAGAAAAGAAGTTCAGCCCGAAGCCGCTGAATTCATCGTTTTTCAAAAGCTTTTTGGCCGTCGGAGTTGGCAGAGAGAGCTAAGCAAAGCGAGGCGATGGTGACATGCCTTGTGGTGTCGATAGACGGAGAAGAGAAGAGAAGATGCAAAGTATGGAAGGAGAAAGAGAGAAGAGGATAAATGAGTGAATACAGCGCAAGAGGGCATAAAATGATCAATATTTAAGTTTTAAATTTCCAAATTGGGGTTTGAATTTTCAGCTAGGCGGGGTACAAGAAAATGTTGGAATTCAAAATTTTGATAGTTTTGGTTTGTGGTAACCATCGTTAATGGTTGGAGTCTAGTTACAAGAATGGCTCGCATCCTATACTAATAAAATAATTAAGTTGTTAGGTTTTTATTGACAGTCTAACACCAGCCGACGCCGCAGTGTTAGACAAATACCAAGGGGTTGTACGTTTACGCATTTTTTTTTTGCGTTTTATATTCTGTTTCTGTTTTCTAAATTTTAATATTCAGTTCTAAAATCGGATCGTGTACTTTTAGTTTTTTCGTATTTACTTTTTTTAAATTTTTTTGTACGTTTACCATTTTCATTTCTATTTATCCAACTTTTTTGGATATATTATTGTATGTTTTTTAGCATTTTCTACACTATTTCTTCCGTGGGCCCATATCTGTATGTCCTCCTTCCCCTTCCATTTCGCCTTCACGCGTTCCCTTTCCCCTCCCCCTTCCTGTTCCAACATCTGTGTCTCCACTTCCCTTTCCCCTTCCCCTTCTTCTTCTGTAAAATCACCACAACCACCAAAGCATTTTTGTCAATATTTGTAATTGTTGTTGTACTCTAATCCATCAAAGCTCCCCGGATCTGCCATACTGACTGGGTACGCTCCCTTTTGCAATCACCAAGCAAGCGTGGTCCTGGTCCCAGACCAACCATACTTGCATACAAGGACACCTCACAGCACTCACGCAAAGACAAGTCTTTATGTTTGCACACAAAGACCTCACCAAACACTCAAGCACTACTGCCTCAGGAATTCACTGAAATTGGAATATATGCATCTAGATTGACCAAATTCTAGAGAGAAAGAGGTCGAGAATCATGGAAGATTATGGGGAGAGAGAGTCAGAGGTGACTCCTTGTTTCTCAACACTGCTCAACACCGAATCTTTGAGTCAGGCTACATGGGGTTGCACTTATGTGTTGCTATTATCGGCAAACTTCAGCCAAATTGTTTTATGGGCCCGAAATTAGAAAAACAGAGCTGGACATGGCTTGCTGTTTCCAGCAATAAACAAGCAGGGTCTTATGAGAGGGACTTATCGATGAGGAGGAGGGAGGGAGGGCGATTTGGCTTCTGCAGGGCGGCCTTCCTAAGAGGCCGAGAAAATCATGAGAGAGAGATAGATAGAGAGAGGATGCAGGCGGCAGAGAAAAGCATGAATCTGGAGACACAGGATCCTTTTCTCTGACAGGAGAATACAATTCAACAAAAAAAAGGTGAAAACATCCTTTCGCTGTTTTGATACTATTTAGATTTTTTTATCCAAAACGAAACTGAAAAAACATAAATTTACACAAAAAAGAACATTTTTTTCATCAACGTTAAAAAAATGAAAACCGAAAAAGTAAGCGTGCAGCCCCCCAAATATTTTGTCCGTTCCTGCTCTCTCGCTTTTGCCGGTGACCGTGTTCCGTCAATTTCACAATTTTGGCATTTCCCGTCATATTTTCTTGCGCCGTGCTTATCCTCGGCAACCAAACGGAAGGCCTATCGTTTTGCACGAATGTATTGCTCGATTCATCATGTTCCTTCCTTCGCGGCGGCGGCGGCGTTCCGGTACCGGCAGGAAGTTTGGGCTCGTCAAACGGTAGCTTTGACGAGACCGAAGGATCCTGATTCGGTACGGCGTCGTCGAGCGTTGAGAAGAGTGGACAGGGAGCTGTCCAAGGGCAACTTCAAGACGGCGCTGTCTCTGGTGAAACAGCTGCAGGGTCAGCCCGGCGGCCTACGTGGCTTCGGCGCTGCCAAACAGGTGTCTCCTGAACTCTGGTTGGTTGCATAGATTGAGCACTCCCATTGCTAATGGCACTCCCCGTCTGGTAGGTTACTGCCACACTGGAGTGTCCTCGGCATGTATTCGAGTGCCAATAGAGTTGCCAGAAAAAGAAAACAAAAACCTTATCATTCACATCTCAGTATTTTTGTTGCTAATGCAAGTTTTTGGCGTGAAAATAGTACGAGCAATAGGTTGTAACTTCAATAGAGAGACGACTAATACTTGGAAAATATGATTCTAGACATCAAGACACATTTTTTTTTAGCGTCACTGGTAACCATTTTTTGTTACTTGTTGTTATATGAGAGCGCCTTTTTACACGCAAAAGTGTTCCTAGTATGACTAATTTATTTTTTATTATTTTGCTACGAGACATTGGAAACTTTTTTTTAGTACTGAGTAACCGCTGGTCCTTAAGTGAACATCTGCATTTTATCTCAAGCATTTGTCCACACCCCATAGTCGCTAAAGAGCCTAGTATTTGTTAGTATTGCACTTGTTGGCAACAAATGACATGTAGAAAAGGGCTTGAAATAGATGCTCCCATGTGAATGTAGTTGATTTTTGGGCGGAAAATCACTATATTCAGTCAGTGTGCAAATGAAAAATGAGGAAAGAAATTTTTGATGGTCTTCACCATATAAAAGATGGTGGTTTTGAAGGTACTAAAAAGACTTTTGTGCAGGTGTCAAGAAAGATCTTGTACTTGGATGAACTGAAGCTCCACGGGACAGAGGTTGCACATCTCAGATCATTACTTGATTCCATTATGGATTCAATTACTCGTGGTATTCAGTTGTCACTATTAGACGAGGTATGACCTCTGTGCGTGTGTGTGGCTGTTGGGGAATGGGGGTGTGCGGTATTCTATACTTGTATTTAACTTCTGTTAGCTCTTGGGATAGTTTGGTCAGTTACAAGTTTGAGATGTTGCAGGTTTATTCTTTTTTTGCTTTTGCCATGTTAGTTTGTTTTTTGTTGAAATTATAAGCACTGATATTACCATCTCAGCATGTAGATTAATCGGTGGTATGCTTGTTATTGCCATTGCATATGTTGCTGCTCGTGGATTTCACGTTTTCTCAAGAAATAATAATTTCAAAGCCATTTCCTCGAGCTTTTTGATTAGGAAATAGAACATAAGCTGCCATTTCAAAGCCCCTAAAGAATCTATGTCAATCAACATGACAATTGAGAAAAAGTGTGGGCCTTCTCTGAGACAACTAAACTGTGGAGCTTGGAGAGTAGTATTACACGTTATCAAACTTGCAACACCAGCCTTTGATGGAGGACTTGAATCTACAAAGTCTAGAGGTGTGCCACTAGAGTAGAAAAGGTTCTTGGGCCCAAGAGATGAGAGAGTCCACGAAAATCACCTTCGCTACCTACATGTTGGAGGCTAATGCCGAAGAAAAGGGGAATACAGTAACGGACACGTACTTAGAATAATGTGAAGGCATTTGGTAATAAATACTGGTTGTCCTGGTTTGTCATGAGAAGAGGGAAGCTCAAGCTGATGCTCCTGGAGAAGAATATCCTAGACTGGTGCATATAAAGCCAACCTCAGAATTGGCAAGAAGTACCACTTACGTTGTAGAGACTAGAGGGGAATGAGAGGTATTTAAACAAAAATGTCCAGAGGGGCTAAACCTTAGTTGCACGGAGCATGTGTGGGAGTGGGAGCAGGTGTGAGGTTCTGGAGGGGGAGCGTCTCTATTATAGGGGGTTTTTCGGGTGGGAGCGAGAGCGAGATTCGGGTGCAAGATTCCACAGCGAGGTTCCGGGGTGGCAGCATGACTAGATTTAAAGCATCCTATAACTAAGGTTTAAACATCAAAGCTGGAGTAGAATTGTAACAAGGTTTTGAGGATCTATGCTCACATTATTATAGCACTATCGGAAACCAAAAGGACTATACAGATTGAATCTGTTTTACTTGATCAGCTTTTTTTGGCAATAAACTAGAATGACATGTAGGATCATTTGTGCTACTGAAGTTAGTTGGGGAGAAAATAGGTGTTTGGATGTGAATCCACTGGTTGTAGGCAAAAGATTTTTGCTTACTAGTGTCCAATCAGCCACAGTTTAGAGACAAGAAATGGTGGAGACCAAGAGATTCCGTATGAACCTTTGGTTGGAAGGTGCTTCTTTCTTTTTCCAGTGCATGTTTCCTTAGATGGAAGATCGACTAATGTGAGGGAGCACGCTTGACTTGCATTCTGAATCTTGGTTGGGTTTTAACTCTTGGGTTATTATGCTAGCAGCAAATCTTATTTATACTTTTGCTAAAACAGAGTGAGCAAGTTGATTGAAGTACTTATATTTCATTGTACTTAGTTGATTTTATCATAAGATTGTTACAATTGTATGCGGAATCTTACTTATCGTAGTATGCAACTTCAGCATGACCTATTCAAGTTACTGAAACCCCAAGGAAGAGAAGAATAAGAAGGGCACTATGCATTAACTGACATTCTAGGAACACAACATTTCATATTGAAGGCAGATTCCCATAATGTAACGAATGTTTAAGGCATGTGTCTAAATTTTCAACAAATTGCTTCTGCAGAAGAAAACCGGAGAAAAAGAAATTAGGCACAAAAGTTCTTACCCTTGAAAACTCAGTAAGCAAAAAATCAGGATTGATTTGAGCGCAAAGGGACTCCGTATGACGTTCATTATTTGGCAGTATTTATTCCACAGGTGACTTCATTTGCTAGCTTTCCTATGTGACCATCGCATGAAATAGGTATATTAGGACTCAACATGTGTTAAAGAAACCGGATCATGTACTTATACCTGTCATCCAGTATCAGATATTGTTCTTAATACTTGCTAGAAGATGCACCTAAATTTGAGGGGAGTTCATGTAGAACTATGAGAACTAGTAGTCTGGAAGTTATCTGGTCTTTATCATGCTGTAGATGGATTTTGTTTTCATGCACACGCTTCCTTCAGACTCCAGACTCATTTAAAATTAAGTGACTCTCAGACAGTATCTTTAGATTTTACAGGCTATTGTGGATGTTACTTCTTGAAGTGAGCTAATTGAGACAGTTTAATTTTGTTTGAAGTGCGTTGCGATATGTTTGGATTTCTCTCTTAAGGCATACGTCAGATGTAATTGCTTGTTTGTTAGGGATAATAATGACTATTATTGTTTCTTGTTAGGGTTCAGTACTAAGACTGGAGGATCTGATGCATGGTGAGAGCTATGATTCTCCTATTGAAGATCGTCAAAAGTGTGTGCAAGTAAGACATGCTTTTCACACCCCTGGATCCCCTTAAAATGGAGCAAAAGGACCTTTTTCTTTTGCAGAAGATGTCTTACTTTTCAACTAAAGATGTACTTCTTCTTGTAAGTGAATGATTAGGTAATAGACAGGATGATGTAGGCATCCACTTGTTTGTGAAGCTAAACTAAAGAACAAAGTTCCATAAGACAGCATTAACGAGGATTAGAAGTTAGAAATTGCGAACATACTCGAAAAGAAGATTCAGAAATGTGCATAAATTCTCAGGCTGTTCAATTGCTAATATCCTTTTTCTTTTTTGGTTGTGGGTGGAAAACAGGAGCTGAACTGAATGCTTCGTGGTTACGCAGGAATATATTGAATTCTAGTATTTTAAAGGTTCAAATTTGGAAAAACTAGCTTGCCTGCGTGTTATAAGCTTTTAAAAATGGTAAATTCAAAGTATAATCTTCCAGCTGTAGATGTATCTCTAATTTACTTAACCAAGCATAATGCAGACAAGAAATAAATGTTAGAAGACACTTTCAATGCTGTTGTTAAAATAGTTTTTCAAAATGCAATCTGTTTCTATCTCTGCAATTCTTGCTCTGTAATCTATCCAAATCAACTGTTGTTGCACTTCAATAAGTTTTAACATCTTTAGTAATATGCCTTGATTCTACTTCCACTAATATTGAGTTAGTATTATTTGTGCATGAAAGTTACTCGCCATGACTTATTCCTAACAGTTGAAGCTAATATTAAGCAGCACGAAGCAGGTCATTTTCTAGTTGGCTACTTGCTTGGTGTTCTCCCGAAAAGATATACAATATCTAGCACGGAAGCACTCAGGGAGGACACTTTGACTGGAGGAAGGGTAGAGTTTCTTGGTTTTGAGTTTCTTGGAGAAGTAAGTACTTTCGTCACAACTTTTCCTACTCCTGCCCAGGGTATATTATTAGCATGTGGTCAAGCGCATCAACGTTGATCCCTCTTAACAGTTCTTTTACTTCCTACTTATTTAGACCATGTGTTGTACAGCTTTTTCACTAGATTTTAAATTTTTTTATTGTTGTATGCATATGTCCATAATGTCAAAAGAGATCTTTATAGGGAACAGCAGTTGTCCATTTTGCCATATAGGATAGACCAGTGCAAAAACATTTTCTTAACATTTGAATTGAGTGCCTCACTTGACTGGAAGAAGGCTCATTCACACCTGTCTCAATCTCTTTTGCTCCAGTAGCCTACTGCCTCTTGAACATCGTGCCTTGCTCGTTGGCATATACAGAATAAACTTACTTAGCTTTATTTTTTTTATCAAAGTCATAAATAGATCTTTTTCTTTCTATAGCTTCAAAGCCAAAGAGGAAGTTTCTTCAAGTCAGAGGATTTAATATCTTTGATAATCCATTATGAATCTTTTACTGATTATTGAATACATGTGTAAGACTTGCTGCCAAATTTGAATTTGGAAAACAGAAAATCACAGGTGTAGGATGTCATCTTTAAGTGTTTAATACATCAAAGTTGGTTTACCACTAGGAGCAATGTATTGTTACATAGTTGGACTAGTAAGATTTATTGGATATTAAGCTGCATATGTCGGAGAGATCACTTAACTGTGCTTAAGAGGGGGGCCTTGTTGTTTAGCATGAGTCCTGAGTGGGATATCTGGAACTTGTTGGGTGCTCTTCTTGATGCAAGACAGCGCAACCAACTCTCTCAAAAGCCTAAGATGTCAAGAATGGTGAGATAAAACCTTCTCAAGGCCAGGATTTGCAACTTATTCAAGCTCCTGCACTCTACCTCGTGGGTCCACTTCCCACCTTGTAGGCCAGCCAAGCCTAGAGGTGTCAAATGGGCCGGGCTTGGGCCGGCCCAGCCCAAGCCCATCGGGCCTCGAGCAAAACGGGCCGGGCCTGGCTCTGGGGATATCTGGGCCCAGTCCAAGCCCAGGCCCTAGGCCCAACATTTAGGGCCGGGCCCAAAAAAATATTATTTTTTTTGGCATTTTCTTGTTATTCAATATTTAGCGGCTACTTTCAAAAGAGCCAGCGGATTAAATCGCAAACTACATATGTTAAGTATGATATCCACAAACAGATACCGGGAGAGAGACAGAGAGAAATGGACCTCAGGGCCACCAACTTCATGAACCCTAATGGCCTTGACCATTTTTGCTGCTGCTGATACAGAGATTGCTCTCACTAATGGCTTGGTATTACAGTAGTTGTTGCAGCAAACTTGTTGAAAAAGGGGTGATTTTTTGTGATGAAGGCAGTCACAAATGGGTTCAAGAGCAAAGTGTGGAAGTGATGAAGAAGTCCCAATCTTGATCCACCCATAAGTCAAGTTAGCTTAATCCCCATGTTGCTATTAGAAATGGTCAAACGCGTCACTTTATTTCTTTACCTCTTTTTTTTTCATTTTTTATTCGTACACGTGCTTGTCGTTGGAAGAAGAAAAGAAAAAACAGTTCTCTGGCCACTTTGACCCGGGCCAGAACAGGGCCGGGCCTGACCAGGGTCAACCTGGGCCAAACCAGGGCTTTTTCGGGCCGTTCTTCGGGCCGGGCATGGCCCGGGCTTTTTCATAAAAATTCAGGCCTGGCCCAGGCCCAGGCCCTAAGCCCAAAATGGCTGGGCCAGCACTGTTCATGTATGGGCCGGGCCGGGCTGGGCTGCGGGCCGCCCGGCCCATTTGACAACTCTAAGCCAAGGGTCCTACCTGTTTGGGACTCAGACTGTGGAGCCTAGTTCCCGTTTTGTGGCTCTCCCGGAGCTGACCCCATATTGTTCTCTCCTGCTGAGTCTCCCAAGATCAACAGCTGTGATGCCACTGGATGCAGGACAGCACAACCGACTTGCCAAAAGCTTAAGCAGTCAGGAAAGATACAATAGAACTTTTTATGGCCAGGTTTCGTAATTTGTTTGAGTTTTCTGGCCCTTCCACGTGGCTCCATTTCCCACCTCACAGGTCACACTGGGTCTGGCCCCCACCCTGTGGGGCCTACTTCCCACTTGGCCCTCCCACGTTGCAGGGTTGATCCCTGCCCACCAGGTTTAATGCCCCTGCATTTCCTCTGTAACTCATAGTTTAGTGGCATTGTGAACCTAAAGTACATGCGGTAACATGTTCTCATGGGATTGGGAAATGAAAGAAAGTGGAAAAGAAGTATTTCCCAGGGAAGGGAGTTCCGTAATTATTGTTATGTTTCAGTTGGATGGAAAGCAGTAAAGAAACTGGTCTTCTTTACTAGCACTTTCTTCTCGGGCTAATTTGTTGGACCCCAATGAAGCCTATCTCAAGTTCATGGATTGTTTTGCTGAGTTATTTTGTAAGCTCGAACTTCTAATATTTTTCAAGTTGCACACTTGCAGTTGCAGCCCTTCTGGTGCTTTTGTTAATAGATCAGAGGGAAAGAATAACGTCCTTTTTTCTCCTTCTCAACTTTCCCCCTACCAAATGAAGAAATATTCTTACAGCGTGCATATTGACGTGGTTTACTCTTGTTTATTGTCCTAATTCCAATTAGGGAAGCAATTGATTGGACCCGATCACCCAAAGGTTATTAGAGAGAGTTTGAATCACTTATTGCCGTTGTTTATGGCTGATGATATGACAAAAGCGTAGTCTTATATACTTTTTGTGCAGGTTGATACTGCAAACAAGTCAAAGAAAAAGGTAACCAAAGGAAAACTATGTCATAGGGTGAGTAATATATTGGTTTTAATTTATTCCTCACTTTCGCTCTTTTTTGTTCATCGCTTAGATTGAAAAGCCTTGCTGAATAAAAGACGTGTGTTGCAATTTATGTTACATGGACTCGTTACGAGTGTCCGGATCGGATACGTGTCCAAGTGTCGGACTCGTCTAATTTTGAAAACGCAGGACACGGGGACACGGCAAAATGTTCATATTTATTATTGCTTTTTAGTTATTTCGAAGGCAAAAAGGTATTTTATGCAATGCATTTGGTTTTAATTAGAGGTGGCAATGATAACCCAAACCCATTTACCCACCCAGATCCGCCCACTTAAAATTCACCCAAACCCACCCATTAAATAATTGGGTCTAAATGGGTCAGTCATTTCTGAACCCATTAACTCACCGGTTTAAATGGGTTTTAATTGGGTGCCCATCAACCCATTAGTGCCTGACACTTAAAATTAGCCACACAGCCACAGCCAAAATTTTCACAGCCATAGCAAGCACGAGACCAAGCCACCAGTCGCCGTCGCTATTGGCGCCGGCGACACCTGCCGTCGCGGTTGCCATCGGTGCCGTCTCTACCTGACGTTGTCGTCGCCGCCGCCGCCGTCGGCGCTGTCTCCACCTGCCCAATCCAACACCTCAGTTAGCCAATCTAATCACGCCGACAACGCAAACCAAAGTCGAGGTTCCGTGAAATTTGGGCGACAAACCACCTCCAAGCGCTTCGTGATTCCGTGCAGCAATCCACTTGGATCCAACAGAAACGATAAATTGGGTGAGCTAGGGTTTATTGAAAAAGGATGATAAGGAAAAATGGTGATCGAATATTCCGTAAGTGGACTGAAAAAGGGAGGCATGAGCCTTCTTCCTCTTCTTCCGGGTTTGCCTGCGAGTTGGAGGGGGTTTGGGTAGAAGCTCGATTCGATCTGTGAGGAGCTTGTACACGTGGAATGTGGTTGTGAGAGAGAGAGAGAGAGAGAGTAAAGACAAACACACACACACAGAGACCTTGTTTGTGTGGTGGTTTGGCATGGCATGGCAGTGGTTTTTAGTGGCTATGGTGTTGTTTGGTTTAGAACTTAAGATGCAAAGGCAAAAAGATATGGGTCATTAGTGGGTTAATGGTTTAAACCAACCCATTTAAGAGATGACCCAGTGAACCCATAATTAAATGGGTCTAAATGGGTTAGCTACCCATTTTTTATCCAACCCATTTAATCTTTACCCAAACCCAACCCACCCACCCATTTTGCCACCCCTAGTTTTAATTGACAACTTATCTCCACTCAAAGCAACTACTAATTAAACAAAAGACTATAAGATAGTATCATAATGGCATATCCTATGAGATGTGTCGGACACATATCCCATACCCATGTCCAAATGTCGAGTGTCCGACATGGGTACTTCACGCAAAACCGAAGAGTCCATGTAACATAGGTTGCAATTCTTTTTATTCCACCATATGGCAACTAAAGTAGATTATGTAACACTTTTTAATCATGCAATGGACTATATGGATCTCGATGATCACAATCCTCCGCATCATGTTTTCTAACAAGAGATACTGGATTAGGTCCATAGTATTAGGTTGTTTAGTTTTATGTATATCATGCACTTCTTATTGCTATGGTTTTAAGTCTGTACAACCGCATGTAAATAGATTTATAGATTCTATCATCCTTGGGACAGATGGCATCATGCTGCCCTTCCAGCCTAATTTGCTTCGTCTTTCTCCATCTCTCATTATTGGTTATTCTTCCTAATTAAGTACAACTACTCAAACATGAAATTGTAATAAGCAAGAAGGAAAGTGATAAATGCCGCTCCACATTTAGCCATTTGAACTCCCTTTTTTGTAGCTAAAGTTGTTAAAGCTGTCGCTAACAGGCAATCTTAACTATCTACTCATATGGAGCTCAAATGACTGAAAACGGAGAGTGTACCATCAGTTCCCAAGCAGAACCCTGCTCTCTAGCTGCAATTTATTGAGTTTCCTCTTTAGTGTTTGAACAAATCAGCACTTATGTGTTACTCTGAATCCATGCGGAAATGCATGCTCTCCAGTCGACCGTTCGTCCCAAAAATGCTGCAGAGTCGAACCGTTGAACTCTTTGCCAAAGAGGGAGTAATGGTATATACATCTGATCTCTCCAATGTGGAGACCCTCCAATGGGAAGATTCGTGCCTAGTCATCAATCGTTGTTGCATATCTAATTTATGAAAGCAGAACAAAATGCTTTATAGATTGGAGAGGTTTATAACAACACTCGATTTGAGGCTCCATCAGTGCTGGTGCCACAAAAATGTCCCTGGGACAGAAGAATAAAGGTGCTTTATTGCGTAACATAGTTCCTGGACATGAGCATTCAATTTGAATTGAACTATGTACCCCTCAAAAGCTTGATTCTCATGCACATTTTGGTTTCAGGAAATATTGGTCCCAGCACTTTGTCCACTGGGATTTGTGTGTACTTGCAACTATAGCAATTTACTTGTGGTTACAACCAAAGAATATGATGGTAGGCTGTGGTTGTAAGTGGTTGGAAATCCATCTTTTAAGAAGGGCTGTGACTTGATTTCACCAAATAGTGAGATTAGAATCTTTTATTAGTGGATTGAGTGCTGAGAGAGATACGAAGGGCTCAATCATGTAAGGTTAAAGTGCCTATTAATACTTTTAGGCCCCAAAATACCCAATCCTCTATGTGCAGAACAACATTAAGTAAAATGCTGTCTTGGTGCTTAAAATTGAGTAATGTTGCTGCATCATTTTCCAATAAACACGTATTTCTTCTATTTGACCTCATCATTGATGTATAACTTGAACTTGTTCCTGTTGCATGCAGGTCAGTCAACGCAAAATATCGTCCAAGGTGATACAATTGCTCTTTTTTTAGTTGTTTATTAGGCTAAACATATCCATTGCGCTCACTTGTCAGTAGGGGCTTTCCTCTACAAAGTAAGCACGTTTCTCTTTTGGTGGCCAGATAAATGATGTGTTGCTTAGAAAGTGCACTTGAAACCCAAAGACCCAAAGATCACGGCAAACTGGAATAAAAGACTACAAAATATTACTGAAGAAAGTAATCTTCATTCTTTCTCAATCCCCCCCTACCCAAATAGGAGGACAACATGAAAAATAGAAACTTTTCTACCTTGCTAATGTAAATGTATATTCCTGTTCTCATCCCGAGAGAACCACAATATCAAAGAGCCTGACACTCATCATCCATTGGTGTTTGTTTACAAGCCCTCTTTTAAGGACTTTTTAGGAGTCTTCCTCTTAACACCCCTTTTATTACAGACCATTTCTGTACAAGTAATGGTTTTCACTTTTCTGTACTGCAATTCATAACAAGAAGCTATTGTCACCATTGTAATGATTTACGCAAGACAAATCAGTAAAAGGGTTCCTCAATGGTCATACAAATTAATCACCAAGTTGGAACAAGAAGCATGAGAAATCGATAAGCCCTGTGAGTGGAGGAGAAAATCGATATGGCCTGCAAGTGGTTAACCCCCCAAGGTTGTTATTAACTTTGTTCTAGGGAGATTGACAAACCTTTCCGTGATTGCTTTTAAAACTTCTAATATTCATAGTTCAAGTTGTCGGCATATGTTGTATCAAGTCCTATTCACGGATTTCTAATTTGAGGTTTGGGGCAATGTTGAGTTAGTAATCCTTTGGTGCACTCCAATTTTTGTCAAAATACGTGTGTTTACGAAATTGTGTATATTATATGATCCATCATGCAGTTGGTCTAGAATTTGAGTTTCATAGAGGGTAAAGATATAAGGACACTTTGACATGTGAACATTGGTCTCCTTTTTGTTTTCCTTCTCTCAGACTTTAAACAGGTTTCTATGCGTAATAGTAGGAGGGTTGGCAGCAGAGCATCTGGTATTTGGATACTCGAAAGGCCTTCACTCTGATGTCGAAAAGGTGTTCGATATATAAGCAGCTCTAGAACTGAATTCAGTCTATCATGTTTAGCTAATTGCAATTTTCAAACAGTTGGACCGAGTGCTTAAATGGTTGGACTTCACAGAGGATGAGGCAGACTCTCAGGTAAAATGGGCTGCACTGAATACAGTACTGATACTAGGTCGTCATCATGAAGCCAGATCAAGACTGGCAGTGGCCATGGCGCTGGGGCAATCAGTTGGCTTTTGTATAGATACGATAGAGAACACACTAAACACGAGAGAGATTTAAAATGTCCTGCTGTTTCTGTCAATGGTTATATTATAGGTTCATTCTTTTTTTTTTATTCGAGTTACTAAGAATCTTTCCTGTTGGCAATCAGATGCTTAATATAAAAGTAGGTCTACGGTTCTGCTCCCATTCTCAGATCACATGGATGAGATATGAGCACAAGACATGTCTCAGCATGCGAAGTTCTTGAGTTTGGCATCTAAACTATGGATTCTATTCATCCAGCTACAAGCACAATGGTCTGTCAATGCCTTGTTCAATTAGTGTAGCAGCATTTCGCATTTCAGCAATAGTAAGAAACAGGAGGGAATCTTCATCATTGCTGTATTTGCGAGGGCCATGCGAATGCATGACCCCCACTATCACAAATTATGGCATAGGCCCAAGACCTTAGGTGAGCACCCCTCCAAAGTTCCATGGACGAGTCTTCTTGATCACTCATTTGACCCCATCCAGGTAAGTATGTTAATCTTTGCAGCGGCTTTTTCTTTCGTAAGTTACCTATTCCTCCTTGTTCGCTTTGGGAGCCAATTCCAAACATTATAGATAAGCCCTGAAATCGTTCACTACCGTGTAGTAGAATTTTTTAACGGTCTTGGGAGGACCCGTCCTTATAGCTACAATGGCAGAGATTACCCATGTTTGCTTTGGCTACAAGAAGGAAGTAGAAGAAACTGCTCACTAACCCCAACTTGTGCAAGCTCAAGTCTTTCAGGGGAGGAAAGGTTGAGAACAAAGCTCCATATAGAAACGAAGCTGAAGAATGGCTTCTAAGTTCTAATCCTTTAATATCCTTAGTTCAGTTGGATATTGTGAATTCTATCAGGCTTGTCTCGAATGCCCAAATGACCAGAATCACCCGTTAAGGCTTCGTTCGAGAAAACTTGATAGTTCTACTCGAGGCCTATAATGTGGTTGTACAAATTATTTGGTTTAGGCATGTCAAACAACCGCATGACCAAACGATCCTCTACCTCACACTGGACTACCAGCAGTGTTAATAACACTCAAATCTTGCGGTCATGGTTCATCTACCAGATTTAGGACCCCACCTCCTTAGAACTACAGAATACAAGGGGGATCCGTTCAAGGAAGGTCGTACTATATTCTGCTGCAACACTGTTCTAAACACTTCCCCATCTTCTGACCCTAGCAATGGGTGACTATGTTCGCGCTCTCATTTGGTCTATCCTGAAGTGTAAACATTACCTACATCATAATTGAGAATTGAGAGGGTGTTGAATGGCAATTACAAGAGCGATCGGGTCGATGAGCACTATTTGATTGTGCATGATGATCACGGTTGGTTCGGCTGATTGGAGAGTCGCTAGAAGATGAACCGTTGGCCATGTTTTTCACGGATGATGCTAATCTGTTACTGCTTAAACTTGATTGGGAACCATGGTCGAAGAACTGTCCGAACAAAGCAAGACCGCCCGGTGGGGGTTCTGGCGGGGGGAACTCTTTGATACTAAAGTTAAGGGTAGAATTTTGAATAACAAAAAGGCACAATGCATATGTTGTGTAGTTATTTGCGTAACTGGATCGTCTGCTATATATAATTGTAGGTAGAAGAACTTTAATAGAATTTGGATCTTTATGAGTGGACCTTGGGCCATATCTTTGAGGTTCATGTTAGGATTTTTTGATGATTTTAATTTTTAGTAAGGTAATTATCAATCTCGTAATTTAATCAAGTGACCATGAGTCATAACCGATACGCATTTTATTCTGATCGGGTGTGTAATTTTAGCTAGCTCCGACATAATTAGTGATTTATACAAAGACCACTCGTTAATATAGGAAGTCTTGGGTATAAATAAAAAGCAACATGAAGTGATGCATGTATGGCCCACCCCCTAAAATCTTCCTCGTGGAGGTGGCACACCGGGGTGAATGGGGGAAGTACCCTCACTGAGTGCCTCTTTTATTTGGGTACTCTCATGACTCAAAAGGCCTTTGGAGTTTCTGCAACAAGGTGATTCTGGTTTTTAGAATTCCTCAACTTCCTCTCATTCAAGGTAATGTACACACTTTTAGGGATTAACTTCCTGTTCAAGAACTTATATGTAGGTTCAAGTCTTTCAAAAAAAGGTTCAAAAAGAGGGAGCTTAGTACAAACCTCAACTGCACTGATGGAACCACGTTGGCCCGGCAGAGCTCTTAATCACTCTCTGATCATGCTCCTATGATACACGTACCAAAATAGGATCCCTGTCTCCTTAGAAATCTAGGATACAAAGGTACGAGCCCATCAAACGGTTCCCATTCAAGTAAGGTCGTGCTCTATTCTGCCACAATGCGTATATGTTATGCTTAGTTTTACGCTTATAGCAGATAATTATTAGGTTTCCCTGTTTCTGGTGGATCCAAAACATCTCAAAGAAATGCTGGCTACATTAGATGGATGCTTGTTAAGTTTATGCATCAAGGTTGTAGAAAATGAAAGTTTGACATGAGCTTAAAAGTGAAGTTTGAAGACTTCTGAACCGAGCTACTTTGGCGGTCTAATCTGATTACATCAGTGGGATTCACATTGACTAAGAACGAGAGAGAACGAACGAAGTACGGAGATGAAAGAAAAGCGGCAGCACAGAAACTGTAAAATCAAGAACCAGAGGTTTTGTGCTGCTGCTTCACCGTGTGCTGATAACAAATAGAATGTAGTCTGTACATGAACTTGATGAAATATATACTATGCAACACGAACTTGGCTTGGCTCCTTTCATAAAGCAAAATCAAGAATCTTTTGCCAGTAAAGATTCAAGTTTGGTTCTTTATCAATTCAGCATAAGGCAGAGATTGAAAAAAAAATTGGTCAAGAAGAGACGACAAACCAGAGTGATGTAAATCTAAAAAAGAGTTGATTTACCATTACATTCCAAATGTTTAAAACGGGGAAGAAACACCGTTATATATTACATAAGCATTCTTTCTCTCCATGGTTCAGTGAAGAAGTCCCCAGTAGTAACAAAAAGAAAGCCCAAAACACCACTAAAACTCCTGCGAAGCAGAACCAATGTCACCCTTGCCTTTGCCAACCTTCTTAGGAAGAAGATTCTGATGAATGTTGGGCAAAACACCTCCATTTGCAATCGTCACAGACCCCAAGAGCTTGCTCAGCTCCTCATCATTCCTCACTGCAAGCTGTATGTGCCTGGGCACTATCCTGTTCTTCTTGTTGTCCCTTGCCGCATTACCAGCCAACTCCAACACCTATAATTCGAGCCAAAACACACCAAGAACCAAAATTTCAATACACCGAAATCACCAAAAGCTACATCCAGAGTGCAAACACACATCAATTTACAGCAGAACTACACATTTCAATCTACCTAAAGAAAACTGTTCCAAAAAACCACTTCATACAAGGGCATTGAAACAAATTTGGCCAATTTACAAGATAACAGCAGTGTTGAAGAAAACTGCTTGTACATTAACACCGCTTTACCAGTCCTTGTGATGAAATTTGTGAAATCAAAACAAAACCTCAACTTTGCCCTCTACCAAGATATTCCAAATACCTATATAATACCCAAACCAAAACCCATTTCTACATGTTCCAGGGTTTTAAAAAACGGTAGTTACATATCATAACGGCCAATATGTAACGGGTTTTCAGCTTGCCGATACGGTTACACGCCGATATATTGGTCCTAATAGATTTCACAGCCGTATCACCATTACAATACCGTTATGGCCCATAACACCAATATATACCGTTACGATAAGAACCCAGATCTGGCATTTTCTTGTTTCCTTTCCAACAGATGTTACAGATCCGACTCCTTCAAGTCCAATTTCTCACTCTCTCTCTCTCTCTCTCTCTCTCTCTCTATATATATATATATATATATATATATATATATATATATATATATATATATATATATATATATATATATATATATATATATACCTCTGCACTCCAAACAACCTACACAATCACAAACAAAGAAAGAGAAAAAGAGGAAGGAAGAAGGTCAGCGAGACTCTATGCCAGGGTTTTAAAAAACGGCCGTTACGTATCGTAACGGCCGATTCATAACGGATTTTCAGGAGTCCGATACCGTTATACACCGATATACCGGTGCTTACATAACATCGAATTGTCCAATACTCCCAATACCGTTACACCGCGACCGTGACCGTTACGTATCCCGATACCGCGATCCTGATATCAATCCTGCTATAAATGCTTCTGTGACCTTAGTCACCACTTCACTCAAGTACTTACCACCTTGTAAACATATCTGACACTACTATCTCCTCCTCAGAACGGGATTCCAACCTCAAACAGATTCTCTCAGCTTAAGGATATGGATTCTAGTCAGTGGAAGTGGCACCAATCACTGAGGATAACGAACCTCTGAATGCAATTCTAATGGCACTAACGGACCTATACTCCAAATGCCCACCTAAATTTAATGTCAAGAAGAAAAAGTACCATACAATTACCATGCTCTATGCAACTACACACTGACCAGGACTGTAAAAGAAGGAGAACGAAGGAAGAAGGTCGGTGTCTTGGCTGGTGCGCTGTACTGTAGTGGCTGAATCTGTGGGAGTGAGGACTGGGGGAGTGTCGCAGTGCACGTGATAGGTGAGTCTGTAGATAGGAGTTTGAGATGAATGACTGAAATGAGGAGGAGATTTTGACTTATGGACTTACTTTGTGTTTTGGTTTCTAATACCATTACACCGCCACCGCAACTGTTACTATTCTGCGTTTTAAAACCATGGCATGATCCCAAATTTTTAACCAACAAACTGCTGTGCAATAAACCTCACAATTAGGGGGTAAAATACTAATACTCAATATTTCAGCGCATATAAACTCTGAAACTCAACACTTAATAGTTCAATCAAAATCAAAATAAACTCAGGGAATTAAAAAGGTAAATCCAGAAACACATAGATTAAGGCTTAACGAAACACTAATTGCTGTCAGAATATGTAGAGAACAGTACAGATTACAGAACAAAAAAAAAAACAGTATACCTCAGCGGCGAGGTACTCGAGGACGGCGGAGAGATAGACGGGGGCACCGGCACCGACACGCTCGGCGTACTTTCCAGCCTTGAGAAACCGGGCGATCCTGCCGACGGGGAACTGGAGGCCGGCCTTGGAGGACCTGGACACCGACTTGGACGCCTTGGGCTTGCCCCGGCCGCCCTTGGTCGTGCTCCCGGTCGAACTCATCTCTCTCGTAAATGAGCTTTCCTTGGCCGCCGATCGGATCTCGCGTTTCTTGGGAGGCCTGTAACTGGAAGCGCAAAGTGCAAAACCCTAACCCTAGGTTTTGGACAGTAGGAGGGAAATGTGAAATGATGGGGCTTTTGGGGCCTTATATAGGTGGGTGGGGCTTTTTCTGATTGGTGGATGGGTGACACACCTGGATCGCCAGCGTGGAGGAATTATGCTTTTCTTTATTTCGTTTGGGCGGGAGTTTTCGACTTTATTTTCGGAGGCCCTTTCCCATCTCACGTGAGATTTTAGGGCCCGTACGTTTACGAAATTTTTTTCTGTATTCTGTATTTTATTTTTGTTTTTCAAAATTTTGTATTCAGTTCTAAAATTAAATTTTGTACTTTTAGTTTTTTCTATATCTACTTTTTCAAATTTTCTTGTACGTTTATCATTCTCATTCTCATTTTTACCAATTTTTTTGGATCCATTCTTGTATGTTTTTAGTATTTTCTACAATATTTCTTCCGTGGGCCCGGCCTTCTTCCCTTTCCATTTTCCCTTCACGAGTTCCCTTTCCCTTTCCCTTTCCTCTTCCCCTTCCCCTTCCATGTTCCCACCTCTGTGTGTCCCCATTTCCCTTCCCTTTCCCATTCATTGCCCTCACCGTAATCCCATCAAATACCCCACAAGTCCCTCTCCACTGTCGACCACAGCAAGACGACAGTCCAGCCACCGCCACACCACACCACCACCACCACATCAAGCCTGTAGCTGCGCCAGCACCACAGCTCAACCATTGTTCTGTTGCCGCCACATCATCATGGCCACAACCCCACCAGCACCACATCACGACTGTAAACCTGCGCTGACCCAACAACCTACCACCACAACCAATCACCCCTTCCACCACCATCGTGAACCAACTACCCACCACAATTGCCACAATCAATCACCCCTTCCATCAAACTGTGAACTCAAAGAAAATGGCAGATTGGTCAAATTTCAAAGAGAAACACACTTACAATCACACATAAATCTGGTAAGTGTGTGCGTGTGTGTATTGGGATGAGGTGAGGGAGGGGGGACGTGTTGTGTGTGTCTGTACAACGATAAAGGTGGTCGTGGGTTTAGGTATGCCGATCACTGCAACGGCATCGTTAGGGAGTCCCCATCGAAGTCCATCTCTGATGCCGATCACTGCAACGGCGTCTGCTTCATACTCCAACTCCGGCTTCCCTGTTAATCATTGGAAAAATGGAGGGGAGAGAGAGAGAGAGCTAGGCGGCAGGTCAGAGAACATGAACAGTGGATTTTGGATTTGTATTCTCTGACACAGAGAATACAAATCGTGAGAAAAGGTGAAAACACTCTTTAGGTGTTTTCACCTTTTTTGCTACTATTTGGATATTTTACTCAAAATGAATATAGAAAAAGATAAAAGTACGTAAAAAAGGTATCTTTTTCATCATCATTACAAAAATGAAAACAAAATTTTGTAAACGTACGGGTGTAACGCCCCCGAAAATCCGGAGCTCCGTCGCCCTGAACTCCCGGGTCGTCAGCCTACCAGATCACATCAAACCAGTTCACTAATACATATTCCAAAGCATCTAATTCAGCATCAACTCAGATTCGTCAAATACAAACTTACAAAACTGCTTAAACTTCAACTATTAAAAACTAGATTCTTTACAAACTTGAATCCCTAAAGGATGAATCAACAGTATAGACCCACGCAGGGGTCTTACTATATCGTGGTGATGGGCTCATCGGAATCTCAGACTCTAAACCCCATTCCCGAGCAATTTACTGATGATCAAAACCTGCAGAAAGGAATCAATAGGAGGGTGAGCTTTTGAGAGCTCAGTAAGGTTGCACAAGGACTACCAACAGGATTACAAAACAATTCCAAAGAATCCAATCGACGACAATTTCCAGAATACCTCAGATAGTCAAAAACTCAATGACTTCCAAAAGGATCAAAACTCATCATAAATAGGTACCAAAATAAACCAGAACAAACGTGACCGATTCCAAAAAGAACAATCGATAATAGATAATTTCTAGACTTATCATTTCCAAAATACAATGAAGATTTTCCAAAGGATTTCAACAGAAGCACAAATCATTTCAGATAATACTTTTCAGACATTTTCGTAACAGTCACGGCAGTATACAGAGCAGATAAAATCAAAAATCAACGTTGATCCTGGGCGATTGCAATGTCATTCCGGCACGCTAACAGAATGTACACATGCATGATGTACCAGAATAATTACTAGTCCATTTAGGTACTAGCTTGCATTCTATGCAGGATTCAGACCAGCCTTATAACGCCCGCCTCAGAACAGAACAGATAACCCAGGTCAACACAGAAAAATTAACAATATCAATGAGCATTAACATAAGCTCAATCACGGAGATCAATTCAGATTCCAATAACAATAATCATATTGACACAAGTCAGCATTCAGGATTTTCAAAGAAATCGGATTTTCAGAAGAAATCAGAATTTCAGAGGAAATCAGAATTTTCAGAAGAAAATCACAGATAAACAACAAAACGATTACGAATAATTATCGAGTTTTAAGCACAACAATCCGAAAGAACGGATTCAGACAATTGTCAAATCTGCTCATTACACAATAACAGGCGAGCATCAAAAGATTTCCAAACAATCGATTCAGGTTCAATATTGGGGTTTTCAGGGCAATAACATGCTGATAGCCATACAAAATTCAGAGTTCGGCATTAGCCGTAAGTAAATCAAATGAGTACTTACGAGTACGAGAAATCGAAATAAGGGTTCGGACAAAGTCCTTACCCAGGGTTCAGATAGAATCCCTTACCTGGATCCGCAGCTAAATTATCCTAACCGGAAGTCTTTAAGCCTTAACCTAAACAGAATAATCGAATCATTAGAATACAGCCTACAGAACAAAAGTATAATTTAATACGAACTCACACATGCTCCCAAAATGAACCTCCCCTCACCGGGTATGTAAAATTATCGAAACGCCCCTAGGGTGTAAAATTACCAAAATGCCCCTCTCGGACTTAAATCACCCAAACGGTCTACCCATAAATAGAATCACTAAAATAAACTTTCCATATGTAAATTTATGCAAAAATACCTTTCTTAGGTCAAATTACCAAAATACCCCTTCGGGGTGACAAATTACCAAAACACCCCTTGGGGGTTTCAGCACCGGAAAAATATCAAAAATATCTTAAACCGCTATTTTAAGTATCCTGATGTCATTTCTGGACTAAAAAGTATTTTAGAAAATTTTCATCCGAAAATCCCGAATCGGTGTCCGGACTGAGCGTTAAAAGGCCAGTTTCGTAAAAAATATCTATTGGCCTCAGAATGATCCAAAATTTTATAATATGATACCTATCAGTAAAATAAGATTTCACTGAAATTTTCAGATCAAAATAGCTTGTTTTGCTATGCTAAATAAATTCGGAATTTCTCCTAATCGATACCCTAATTTAGCGCTCATCGCGGACTCCAAAAATTCTCAAAAAATTCCAGAGCGTAGGTCTCGTAAAAAAATTGGGAGTTACATTTTTGGGATTTTTCTAATTCAGAACTTTACTATTTATGAAAATTCGTGAAAGAAACTGCCTTAATTAAGTTTTTATTTTTTAGCGACGAAAACATCTACTGTTCAAATTCGAACACACACTATTACACCTTCAGAACACACACATATCTTCTTCCTTATTCTATCAGCTTCATACCTGGGTTTATTCAACCCACAATCACGCATGGATTCTTTCAATAAATTATCTTAAACCAATTAAACACATTACAATCTTATTGTTCATGCCCTAACCCACTTTATATACATCAATTACACACAATCAAACACATACCATTCGAATCAAATCCCCAAACCCGAAGAACACAGACTAAATCTTCAAAACACACACTAAAATTAACACCATGGGTGAAAATTTTACCCTTTGAAGTATTTCTCAATCCCTTTTTCCTCTTTCCTTTCTTCCCTTGCCCGAATTTCTCTCTTCTCTTCTTTCTCTATTTCTTTCTTCCCCCCCCCCCAGCTCTCTCTTCTCTCTGTTTTTCATGGTTGTTTTCTTCTTTTCTCGATTACTGTTCACTTACCCGAAATGGAAAGTTTTCCCGAAATGGAAAGTTTCCCCCAATTTTGTTTTTCTTTCTCTTTAGACTTATCCTTCCATTTGTTTACAATATACTTGCATTAGTCATCCACAAAAGCAAGAGGTGGCATCTACGGGGCCAATTCCCCTAAAACTTGACACCTAATGCATATTTTCAAATTTTACAAATTAACCCCCGAGATTTTCATAATTATAAACTAACCCCCAAACTTTTGTATAATTACATTGAAGCCCCAAATTTGGTCTAATCTCGACTAATTAAATCAAATACCACTAAACATACAATATCACTCATATTATTACCTTTCATCACCAAAAATATTAATTTACAATTATACCCCCAGAGTTTTCCAAAATTATGAAAATGCCCCCAATTTTCAAAAATTACATTTTTGCCCCAAAATTCTTTTAAGCTTTCACAAGCTTCTAATACCCGAGTATTGCTCAAAATTAGCGCCCGTTTATTTTTCGGGTCACGGATGACAATTTTAATCGGCTCCCAAAGTTCGGGATATTACAACGGGACCTTAGCTATTTGGAACAAAGCTGTCCCTTTCTTCTCACTTTTTCAATTTCTTTTAGTGCCAAGGACGCTTCATCTGAAGTTCTCTTTAGTAAATCTAGACCTGGTAAACGGGTAAATTCGACAGGTACGGATAAAAAACGAATCAGATAAAAATTTTCTAAAATTTTACGGATAGCCATTTTTTAAAACCCTACCCTACCTAGCCGGTTCGGGTATTACCCCCAGGTAAACTGATTATTTTTTAAAAAAATTAAAAAACTTTTTTTAAATTACATTCACTTGCTTCTAATTATTTTTTTCCTTCTCTTTGGTTACTTTGGTTACAGAATTGTCACTTCTAATTTCCATAACTCCATAAAAAAGACAACAAAACCTAACACTCATATCAAATCCCTATTCTCAAGTCCTAGATCTCAAATCCCAACCAATAATCACACACACACACACACACACACACACATATATATATATATATATATATATATCTTTAAGAACAGAAAATCACCTAAAAAACAAATACAGAACATTATTAAAAAAATTAACAGAAAAAATACAAGTAAATCAAATCCATTTGATGGTCAGACGACTTTGTAGATCAAGATAGATCTGTCAAGAAATTAGCCTTCATCAGCGACGGCTGTGAATCTGTGGCCGGCGAGTGGCGACGGTGAGGGTTTGGTGGTGACGAATTGACGATGACTGACGAAAAAGTTGCGGCGAAGCTGTGTCTCAAGATGGCGGTGGACGGATTGAGTGACGGAGCAACCATGGCTCAGTCAAATTGATTTGATGTGCAAAGCTATCGTCAGTGGATCTGACGTTGGGGGAAGAGCAAGAGAGATGGGTTGTGCGGTGTGGGTGGATCTGACTTTGGGGAAAAGAGAGAGTGAGAGAGTTTAGATAGTGAGGTGAGCGGCGCTGTGGCGAGAAAGAAACGGGTGAGTCTGAAAAGTGAAGAGAAAAGTGAAACCCTAATGCCTTTATACTAAACAAATGCGGGTAGCCCAGGTAACCCATACCCGAACAGGACCGAACCGGAATTTACGGGCCGATTTCGGGTGGGGGTAAAATTTCAACGGGTCTGTGATTCTTGTACCCGTACCCTGATTTTTTTTTTTTACGAGTACAAACCTTTTTTTGCCAGGTCTAGGTTAATCTTGATGTCCAGCCAAAAAGAATATTCTTATGAAAGATGAACTCCTTAGGCTTTAAAACCGATCAGAATCCTATGTATAGTCAATGTGTGATTTAATACATGACTTCGCGCGTAACATAGAATATTAGGTAATTTCAAGTATCGATTTGGATGAAACGAACTACAGTCAGGTGCGGCTTAAAAACCATGAGGCGTTGATAGAATCATTCTCTAATACCGTGTTAAAGCCTAATGTCGACTCCAAAGAATGTTCGAGAGGAGGAAGAACCCACTGAGTGTAAGAGTCGAACCACAGTTATTAATGCCGTACTGATACAGACTGGTACATACTACTTTTACCTTCTATCGATAATATGATATCCTTTTACATTGCGTAACATTCAAAGTACTGTCCCGTATCATTTGTATCAACTAGTACAGGTGATACGAGCCGAGAACAATATACCGGCTACATGTTGCGTTTTGTACTAGTATCGTAATAGATGTAAATTCTACAAATTTGTTAGAGAAATTAGTAAACTAACCATATAAAGACTAAATAGAAGGAAAAGAATCTACAGTTTTACTAAATTGATCAAAGCCTATGTGTTCATACCCTATTCTGGTCGCACCCCAAGACCCGCCAAGGGACCCACTTTGCACGACACATCACCCAGTCAGCGGTCAACTTTTCTACGCTCGAGGGCCGGTCAAAGCAACGCATGCTCAAGTCACGTGAACCATTCGTGAAGCGACTTCGGCGTGCCTTCCACCCCAAGGGGTCGGCCACCCTCGGGGGGTCGGCCACCCTCGGGGGTCGGCCTCCCTCTAGGGTCGGCCTCCCCCAAGGGGTCGGCCACCCTTGGGGGTCGGCCACCCTCGGGGGGTCGGCCTCCCTCTAGGGTCGGCCTCCCCCAAGGGTCGGCCTCCCTTGGGGGTCGGCCACCCCAAGGGGTCGGCCACCCTCGGGGGGTCGGCCACCCTCTGGGGTCGGCCTCCCCCAAGGGGTCGGCCACCCTCGGGGGGTCGGCCTCCCTCTAGGGTCGGCCTCCCCCAAGGGTCGGCCTCCCTTGGGGGTCGGCCACCCCATGGGGGTCGGCCACCTGCCTTGAACACCGACGCCGTCACCTTTGACCGTGCCCCATTGTCACGACGACCGTCGCTCGCGGCCGCACTCCGCCATAGTCGCGACAACCGTCGCTCTCGGCCGTGCCCCTTCGTCGCGATGACCGTCGCTCGTAGTCTCGATGACCGTCACTTGTGGCCGCTCTGTCGCCATGACAACCGTCGCTCACGGTCGCGCGCCATCCACGCAACGACCCTCGTCGCTCGGAGATCACTCTGCGACCCTCGTCGCCCGCACTCAACCGCGCCCCATGCGCTGCAATCATGTTATATGCTTACGGGATAGGCTACTCCTCCAGGACACTATCTCCGCCAGGGTGCCTGCGTGACTAGCCTACGTGCTCTGGCACTGGGGGCTCGCGTCGGCACCCCTAAGGACTATGACCCCCGGGTCACTCCGAGACGGGAGCAGGTCTTCGGAAGGGCATCTTGCCTAGTCCACCTGGCAGCTGGGCGTCGGGTCTTCCCCACCGCTGCCAGGCCTGTGGGATTCAGTAAGGGCTTGGACTGGAGGCTGGGGCAACGGGCTACTCTGACCATGCTACCGCGGCATGATCAGTCTCCTCAGACAGGCAGAGAGATGTTGCAAGGGCAGGGCAGCACGAACTTAGGAACCGGCAGTCCAACGAAGGGTCAGTGCGTTGGCCCCCTGGTGACGTGTCGTTCCCAGGGGGCGACACATGTCAACTTATGACACATGCACATTTTTGCCTATAAATAGTGGACTTTGGAGCTTTTTCAAGGATCTTTTTCTCATTTGGACTTTTCACTTTCTCTCTCTAAAAGAGACATTCTCTCTGGAATTCTAGTGAGAGAAATATACTTGAACTCCCGTCTACGGACCCTGGACGCCATACCCTCATCACGGACTGTAGACTGTCGGTCCTGTTCATCGTCACCCTGCCTGCGCAGCACTGCCAGCCCTCACGACCTGTCTGGGGAGCCTTGTCCTCGGCCCTTGCGCCGTCCTTGCTGTCTCCCACGTTGCCTACCTGGAAGCCAACTCAGACCGCATCCTTTGTGGCACCTCCACGTATCATCGAACCATTTTCGGCAACATCACTATGTAATCTCTTTCTCACAATATTATTACAATTTACAAAAAAAATCTTGATCATATCGTACCGGAGCGTGTATTAATTTTCTTCGTGTGTACTTGACGTATGACTTTAAAGCATGGTATATTACATAGAGTTTTTTCCCCTAATTAATACATTTTTAAAACTTAATTACCAATTTACTCATTTTTGAAACTTATTTACCCGCATACCACACTTTTGAAAAACGTTGTTTGAAATCACGATTTTAAGGTAGAAATTGAAATCGCTGTTTCAAGCAGCGATTTCTACTTTACAGCAAAAATAAAGAAAAAATCACTGTTTGAAACCACGATTTCTTACTTTGAAATCGTGGTTTCAAATAACGATTTCTAAAAAAGTAATATGCAGATAAATAAGTTTTAAAATGAAGTATATTAGTAATTAAGTTTTTTAAATATGTATTAATTAGTATAAAAACTCATATTACGTAATCTCAAGTCTCAATTTGATTGAAACGACCTATAGTGAGGTACGATCTGAAAAACCAAAGGGTATGAGCAGAGTCCAGCTCTCTATCTATTCTAGAGCACACACACCATAGGGCAAATCTGGAAACATACGAAAGTGAAGAATGAGGAAAGCTTGTTCTGTATTTGGGTCCATTTCGGACCTTTCTTCGTGGGCTTATTGGGCCCTATAATTCATTAGCTTAGCTTTACTTTATGAACCTGCGCAGACAAAATCCATGAAGCATGACGGCATGGTCCATGGGATCAACAGCTCAATTTTCTTGCCCATTTATGTTTGGATGAAGAATTTCAAATTATCTTATGTTTTAAAATTCATTGATTTATAAATTTATGGAATTGCAAATATTGTGTTTGGGTAATTTTGTAGATTGAGGATTTTGTATGTGAATTTACATTTAAAATTTTGAACGTAGATAATTTAATGGTGCATAGGTAGAAACTAATGAGAGAGAGCATTTCCTTTTTTATGGAATAAGTTATCTAAAATAATGGAGACTCTTCTTGCAGAAGGAATTTGCCAAATAACTAGTCTGGACTAGTTATTTGTAAAGGGAATTTTAGCACATCATATTCTTTTTCCAAATCCCTCCTAGAATTTTGTAAATCCATCTTATCAGTATCCAAACAAGAGATTTTATACAACGTATTTCAAGATTCTCTATGAAAGGCAGTTCAATTACTTCATCCAAACACACTCTTAAGTTTTATCATGAGAATTTTTTGAGTTTTTTTTTTACTTTTTTCCCAATAACATCACACAAAAAGGAAAAAAAAGTAAATAAATGTCATCCTTTTGGTGACAATGTTTCCTTTGTTTCTTTTTGCTTTTGTAAGATAAACTTGCATTAACAGTAATTGCTTTGTTGGACACATTCCCAAAATAATAATAATAATAAAAAAAAGAAATAACATGAAATGGATCATAAAGCATTTATTGGGCCTAAATTCTAGCCTGACAAGTGAAGTTTTCATCATGGAAGACGATTTATTTGAATTTTGTACCTAAATAATGTAAAGCAAATATGTATTTACCAGTTTGCTATATTTTATACTGCACTTTTGAAAGTCGTGTGTGTTGTAACTACAATTTTTAGGCAAAAAAGGGTTTGTGTATTCAACACAGTTTTTATACTGCAATAGAACCTCAATATTGTTATGTAATTGCCATGTAATCCCAAAACTTTAAGGTGATTGCTATCTAACCCCGATACTTTGAGGTAACTGCAATTTAAACCATAACTTTAGAAAAATCTCATTTTTGCACTATTTAACTTTTCGCAGATCATATACTAAAGCACCATGTTACTCATTTGCATGACATCTTTGGTTTTTCCGAGTTTATTGTTTTCGGTATCTAAGCTTTTTTACCAAGCGGACGCAATGCCTTATTTTATTCTGGATTGACTAATGGCTACGATCAATACTCTCAAGCTCCTGTACATCGATTTGAAAAGTATGGTAGCAAGAAAACTTATGAAAATAATACTCTTTACTTATTTTCTAAAGAAAAGTTTCACGGAAACAATAGATTAATTATCTCTGCACACACTAGTTTAGGCACCTTCACATTTTCTCAAATACTCTTAAACTCCCTACGGCCTCTTCAGAGATACTCCTTCTCTTTTTTTATTTATATATGAAAGAGTGTGTTACATGGGATCTTTAAATTGTGGAAGTCTTCTGTTATTTTCTATAGGTCCTATTTCAGCCATTGACTTTATTTTTTGAAAACCTTCACATGACAGAGTCTTTTCTTTTATTTTGCTCTCCAGTTTGGTTTATCGCTTTTTGTTGAGATCAGTGTTTATGTCAATCGTATTTATCCATTGGTCATGAACCAACTTGTATATCTCATAAGTTTGGCTAGGCAGATCTAGTTCCTCTAACCCTCGACTATTGAATTATTTATAAAACTTGATCACTTGATCTAACCTAGTCTTTTTGGTTATATGAATGCATCCTCGTAGAATTACCATTATCCGTCCATCACAAAAGCTTGTTGTTGTTTTATTAACTATCATGTTTTCATAGCTTAGAGCTTGACCATCCATGATTCCAGTTGTTTATGAATGCTTTTGTTCTTTGAGCTCATTTTCTTTCATTGCCGGTCCTTTTTGTCTTGTGAGTGATATCAAAAAAAATAATAATTCTAGTTCTTCTAGTAATTTGACTCTCAATTTGTTTTATCTCCTCCCTGCTCTGCTGTGATAGTAAAATAAAACCGTTTTACAATCTAGAATTAAATGCGGAGCGTAAAAAACCTCTTTAGAGACATAGGATATTGCCCGAGAGCAAATCAATCGTCAACGATTACGTGGAATCACACTCTGTCCAGCCGTATTAGCAGTGATAAATGCTCAGATCAAAAGCGAAATTGACATTACTTGACCTTTTGGTTGTGTCTGTGGGCAACAAATTAAAGACATCTATCTAGAAATGAAAAATGGGAGCATCTGAAACTGGATCCCAACCAAGAAAGAGGGACCGGAGCTTTTGGCGGGAGGCAACATTGTAGAAGAAGAAATGATAAATGCTCAAATGTAATTATTGTGTATTACCGGTCCTTTTTGTCTTTGGTGGATACTACTTTGGCTTTTGGAGTTCATCAATAGCCGCTAAAGTAATTGGGAACAGCTGTGAAATTAAGCAGAAAATGTACATCATGACATGTGATTTTTTTTTGGTTCGTAATGAGACGAATACTCGAATGCCACGTGTAATGAGAGATGACAATTTGGTGGCCACCTCGTCTCGCCCCCGCCCCACATGCTACTTACTTGAGAAAGTCTTAAATAGATACGGGGCAGGGCAAATGGGGGATCTTTCTAAACTTAGCTAAAAGAGAACACCCAAATCCAAAAATACTAGATACTGGGTTTGATAAAATATTTATGGGCTTATTTATATTTTTCTTGTTCCCAATTTAACCCAAATAAAATTCTAAAAGATTAACCCATTCACATCTCTCTCTCTCTCTGTGCGAGCGAGCGAGCGCGCACGTACACACACGCATACACACCAGCAACCTTAGACATCCGCCTGCCTCACCCTCCGCTAACGGTCACCACTGACAAAAAGAAGGGTTAATACGGGGATGGGGTAACTTGGGATAGGGCAACTGGGATGCCCATATTGCCATCCCTATATTTAACAGTTTTATACTGACACATTCTTGTTTAGCGATACCCAAAAAAAGAAAGAAAGAAAACTGAGGAAAAGAGTGTTATCGTGAATTGATTTCACAACAAAGTAATAGAGACAGTGACATACTACGAGTACCATTATTCAAAATAACACGAAATCGCACTCTAGTTAAATTTCTATTTTGGCAATGACAATTTTTTTTTAACAATGTTTAGTTGCCATGAAAGTATTATTTGCCTTGGGACATTGTGCACAACGATGAAATATCGCGTGTTTAAGCTAGGAATGCCAACAACGACATTGTTAGAGATTATATCTATTGTATTTGTGTAACGATTAGATCTTACCACTATTACAAGTAGCAACTAACAAGTATTTTGTTATGTTTAGGCCGAATTATTTCAATATCAGATGAAGTATGAAGAATAGTAGGTCTTCCACAATATATCGATGTTCGGTCTTGCACAATGTATCTAGGTCAAGAGCTTCAACGTCCATCTTGTCTACTTATCTCCTACTGTTTCCAGAGCTATATACAGAAGAATTTTCAACTTCGACCCAATTATAAATTTGAACATCAAAATTATATTTTCCTTTTTTTCCACTAGTTAGGCTTTCACATCATGCTTACATCACTATCTCCCCTAAGACTCAGAAACATTAAGGTATAATAATACTCCATAGTTAACTTTTACAAGCACTTTCAAGAATTTTTCCCCCCCTTCAATTAGTCATTTGCCCTGTGTAGCTAGATTGCACCAAAAAGAGGAAAGAGTAAAGCGAAAAGACCTTTGCACCATGGGAGAGGCCAAAAATGCAGAAGAAGCCAAAAGGTTTAGCTTTAGAATATGAGTTGAGGAGGTGTTTGGTTCTGGTCCACAGAGAGGGGGCTCTGTGGATGATGGCTTGAGACCCAAATGAAAGGGGGAGGGGGGCTACCCAAGTGAGTAATACCAAGAAGGAAGATGCCCCCAAAAACGTTGTTCCTAGTTGGGGTCAGTTTAAGGCAGATGCTTCCAAAATCATGGTGGGCTGGCACCAATAATAATACCAAGTAATGCCTTAACTCCTACCAAAGTAATGTCCCGAATGACAGTGAGTCTTAAGGAGAGCGACAACAGATTATAGGGGGTGTACTACCAATCTAATGTACTTTAAAGTGCTCCTTTAATTTATGACTAAAGACCAACCCATAAAGCTTTGTACCTCCCCCTTCCCTACTTTTCTCTGGCTCTTTTGGGACTTTTCCTTCCTATCATAATACCATCACAGAGTACTGTGATGTACAAGTGAATAGCGAGTGAAGTCTTTGCGGTGGCCATCTTTTGACTTGGTAATCGTATGGAGAGCCCTTTTGGTTCCGCTTATGATTTGGTATTCACGCAAAGGGCAGAATGGATCCATCACTTGTACTGTGACTATTGTTAAAAATTTATAAATGTACGATACTCTGTGAACGCGTATTGTTTCTAATGTTTCTTTATTTTTTATTTTTGTATAAGTACAGTAATTGTTGTTGTTCAAGGTATTGAGCAATTAAGAAACACCGTACATAAAAGGAGTGCAGTTAAAAAGCCAATGTTTAGGTGAATGTGAAGTTTTACACGGAGAATAGAGCAAGAATTAAGGATATCCGTAACATACTGGGTGTGGCACCGCTTTAGATGGTTCGATAACATCCAATGTTGGCAAAATGCCTCCGTAAGAAATAGAGAATTGTTCAAAGTTGATGGGGGTAAGAATATGCAAGGGTAGACTAGAGGTGTCAAATGGGCAGGGGTTGGGCCGGCCCAAGCCCATCGGGCCTCCAGCAAAACGGCCGGGCCAGAATGAGGGAAATCTGGGCCCAGTCCAAGCTCAGGCCCTAGGCCCAACATCTAGGGCCGGGCTTGGGCCGGGCCCTGGCCCATTTTTTTTTACATTTACTTGTTATTCAAAGTAAATGCTTTAATTACAGTTAATTCTTGTTATTATTTAAGCAAATTGTAATGTATTACAATGACTAAGATTCTTATTATTATGTAAGTAAATTGCTCTCTCTCTCATTTACGTTTTTCAATTTTAAATTTCTTCTTACATATACATGGTGGCACCCCTCTGGTGTTCCTTGATAATACATATCATTATTTATTAGAAAGAAGGTAGATCAGTTGTGTACTCATGAGTTGCACTATGATTGATTATCCACCTCTATTTTTTTTCATCTTAGTTTGCTATTCAATCATAACAAAAAAGGGAACACCAAAGGCTAGTAGAAGTATGAGTCCAAAATTGCCTACCCTTGATTCTGTTACTCCATTTATTTATGTTTGGAATCAGGTGCGAAAGAAAAGTGTCAGTGACGTGGGTAAAATGAAAATGCATTGCATTCTTGTCTTAAATTTCTTACCCATTCGAAATGATTTTCTATTCTTAGTATATACTGCTTTTAGCGTTCATCTAATTGAGAATTTCTTGTTAAAGTTTATAAGTAAGATACCCAAGAAAATTGGGCCAGAATCGGGCAAAAAACGGGCCGGGCAAAAAACGGGCCATTTTAGGGTCGGGCCGGACCGTTTCTCAAATTATTCGGCCTGGCCCAAGCCTTAAGGGTTAGGGCCAGTCCGGGCCCAAAAAGGGCCGGGCGGCCCGCGGCCCAGCCGGGCCCGGCCCATACATGAACAGTGCTGGCCCGGCCATTTTGGGCTTAGGGCCAGGGCCTGGGCCAGGCCTGAATTTTTCTGAAAAAAGCCCGGGCCCGGCCCGAAAAAGCCAGGGCTTGGCCCGGCCCGATAACGGCCCGAAAAAAGCCCGGGCTTGGCCCGGGTCAGGCCCGGCCCGGGTTTGGCCCAGTTCTGGCCCGGGTCAAAGTGGCCAGAGAACTGTTTTTTCTTTTCTTCTTCCAACGACAAGCCCGTGTACGAATAAAAAATGAAAAAAAAAGAGGTAAAGAAATAAAGTGACGCGTTTGACCATTTCTAATCGCAACATGGGGATTAAGCTAACTTGACTTGTGGGTGGGTCAAGATTGAGACTTCTTCATCACTTCCACACTTTGCTCTTGAACCCATTTGTGACTGGCCTTCATCACCCCTTTTTCAACAAGTTTGCTGCAACAACTACTGTAATACCAAGTCATTAGTGAGAGCACTCTCTGTATCAACAGCAACAAAAATGGTCAAGGCCATTAGGGTTCATGAAGTTGGTGGCCCTGAAGTCCATTTCTCTCTGTCTCTCTCCCGGTATCTGTGTGTGGATATCATACTTAACATATGAAGTTTGCGATTTAATTCGCTGGCTCTTTTGAAAGTAGCCACTAAATATTGAATAACAAGAAAATGCCCAAAAAATTTTTTTAAAAAAATAGGCCCGGGCCTGGCCCAAGCGCGGCCCTAAATGTTGGGCCTAGGGCCTGGGCTTGGACCGGGCCCAGATATCCCCAGAGCCAGGCCCGGCCCGGCCCGATTGGCAGTCCCCTTGGCCCGGGCCCGGCCCGTTTTGCTCGAGGCCCGATGGGCTTGGGCCGGGCCGGCCCAAGCCCGGCCCATTTGACACCTCTACCTCTAGGGTAGACCAACGGCAATATGGAAGTAGTAGTGAGAGCATAATTGATCACATATATAAAAATTATCGATGTAAGGACATGTGCTTAAATTTAAGGAAATGGATGAAAGTAATTTGTGCGGCGGACCCCAATTAATCTAGGACAGAGACTTAGGCCCCGTTTGACACTCTTTTTTTCCCTCTTTTTTTTTTCAGTTTTAAAAACTGAAAAAAGGAGCGTTTGGTAACCATTTTTTTTTCAATTTAAAAAACCAGTTTTTAAACTGCAGAGTAAAAAAAAAACTCCAAAAACTGGTTTTTTTTTTCACTTTTGGTTTTTTTTTTTCGACCACCACCACCCTCTCACCGCCGGCAGCCACCTCAGGCGACCACCGCAGGAGACTGCCGGCCGGCGGCAGCCACCTCCGGCCGCCGGCGACCACCGCCGGAGACTGCCGACAACCACCTCCGGCCGCGGCGACCACCGGCAGCCACCTCCGGCCGCCGGCGACCACCGCCGGAGACTGCCGGCAGCCACCTCCGGCCGCAGGCGACCACCGCCGGAGACTGCCTGCAGCCACCTCCGGCCACCGGCGACCACCGCCGGAGACTGCCGGCAGCCACCTCCGGCCGCCGGCCACCACCGCCGGAGACGGCCGGCAGCTACCTCCGGCCGCCGGCCACCACCGCCGGTGACTGCCGGCAGCCACCTCCGGCTGCCGGCGACCACCGCCGGAGACTGCCGGCAGCTACCTCCGGCCGCCGGCCACCACCGCCGGTGACTGCCGGCAGCCACCTCCGGCCGTCGGCCACCACCACCGTCAACCACCGCTACGCCCCACCACCGCCACCGCAAACCACCAAAAAAAAAAAGTCAAAATAAAAAGGGTTACCAAACACAAAAAAAAAAAACCTAAAAAAAAAAGGGGTTATCAAACACCCACTTGTTTTTATAAAAAAAAAAATTAAACTGCTCTTTAAAAACTGAAAACCAAAATTTTTTTTTTGTCAAACGAAGCCTTAGAAGACGATGACGAGGCTTTTCAAGGAGTTCTATCAGGACCATTTCGCAGGCGCTAAATGATACCATAAGTCATTCCCCCTCCCTTAAATACCGAATTTTATTATCGGCAAATATTGAATTTGGGATTTCTACAAATATATCTAATGCCTAGGGTCCCACATATTTCTAATTTTTGTCTCTTCAAGAATCGTTAAGACATCTTTAATGCGGAAATCTCTTTTCAGTGATCGAGCAGGTAATGCTTTTGTATGACTTTGCTCGAAAATAATTTCCGTTTCTCTTATTTTTGTACTTTTAATTTGTAAAAGAAAGAAATGTATCATAAATAATTTTTTTTAAGTCTTTCTATAGTGATTTGTGTGGCTCTTTTGGAGCACTTTCAAATAGTCAGTAGATCCAATGCGTATAACTTTTGCTAAGATATCAATCTTAATGTCCAACCACATATGCTATCACGATCGAATTTTATTGCCGCATCATGGTCCATTTCTCGTAGCCTATAATGGGTCCAACAAAGTAATTGTCAATGGTTCCGTTCTCATAACCCTTACTATGTCTAGTTAGTAGTCTAGTGGTAAAATTAGTTTTGATCGACAGATAAAATTTAATAAAAATTCAAAAACAATAATATGAAGAAAAACAAAGTTGAATTTTGGGTGCTACCAAAAGGCCAGCTACGAAATAATTTTATACAAATTAACTTTAGGTTGTGGGTGCATGCAATGTCAGTCCAAAATTCACTGAACATGCTCCCATCATCTTAAATGAGGTGTATAGTGTATACCTGCCCCATGTTCTATTCATTAGCCTCTACTAGTATAATAATAATTAATGATCAGATATTTGTTGTTACGCGTATATATGTATATATACGTGTATATATATACACACTTGAATGCATTTACAAAAAAAGAGAAAAAGAAAATTTGTATTCTTTATTAATATATTTTTAGTGGACTCTAGACTCTAGCCTTTTTAGAAGAGAAGCTGCATAAATTAATGCGAGGATAATTAAGATAAGTATAATCTCGAGTCATAATTTTACTCTTGGAAATATGATAGTATATTTAACTCTTATTATGTCGAAAAATATAGTTGTTCATTACGAGTTTAAGGAAATGTTTATCTATTTTAGTAAATTTTTATCACGAGTCTTTTCCGAAAAATGGAAGAGTACGCTAAGTTTGAAATTAATGTTAGCGGTACTTGTAATGTTGTGCGCTAACGCACAGAATTTCCAACGTAGATCCTAAAACAAAACAATTTTCCAGAATTTTTTTTTTTGTTCAAACCATGTATCTCACTGCCACAAGGGTATGCAAGGGTTTGAAATTTTGAAGCATGTCCTCTGCTCTAAGGGTCTACGCCTCCGCTGTGCAGTCCAAGGACAATAAACTTTTTTGCCTCCTTCAGTTTTGAATATTGTGCAGTTGTGGTAACTTTCGGAGAGAAAGTTAAAAATGGTTGGTCAATTTGTTGAGGGAAATTGTCATTTTGTTTTCCGGTAACGAGAGCGGTTTGATTATTATAGCATTTACCTTTCGTGTTACAATATTCACGACTTGTCGATCATGTTAAGTTAATCATGAGATATAGATGCACATCTGACCGCATGTTTTACATGTCAGAGAATAAGAAAATCGCAACAACAACCAATTCTTTTAACATCATCAATAATTAATTACCCCTGTTACCTAGAGATTTTCAACTGGTAACTTCATGCCTCACATGATTAATGATAATCCGCGAGTTCCATAGTTCGTCATTTCTTAATCCAGGATAATTAAGTTTTGTGAGTAATCAATTTGAAAAAAAATGAATAGAGAGCTTGTTTGTGATTGATTGTCAAAAATAATTTTCTAATTAACCAACTTTAATTAATTTATAGTCAAATCAACTTTAAGCTATGAATGATGTTTAGATAAAAAGTCTTAAAAACAGTTTCATTCGGTAAAAATGATCGAAAAGTTTTGAGGCAATTTTATTTGGTCAAAACTGATAAGAACAAACAATTAATCTGTAGCCGTCTTCCTTTTTCGAACTAAGATTTCATCAATTCTTTAACCTTTGAAAGTAGATATGATCGGATGTATTCTCATCAACAGCATAACAACCTAATTTAATACAAATTAAATTGCACTTAACACAAAGCAATATATTACTAACATGACATAAAATTGATTTCATTAAAAGTTTATAGCCATTTTACAAGTTGAACCGGGGGTAGAATAAAGTGGCCCAGTCACACCCCCACCCGCAAAAAAAAAATCTTAACACTTTCCACTAGTGGCAAGCCCCCCAACAGGCAAGAAGGGGCCAAATTACACAAATGCCACACATCAACCGACCCCAACTTGCACGAGCTCGCACGTCCCCCCCCGACCCCCGCCCGCGCCTTAAGCTGCACACTTGTCACTCACCCGGCCTAGCAATGGCACGTCTGTAGATAGGAAGTACGCGAGAAGGACATTTCTGTCATTTTCAAATCACCGTCCTAACCAAGCGCAGCAGCCCCAAAACGGACTCCGTTTGTCGTCACGTGACTTGGCGTTTGGCCGCATGCACGCAAGCCCGTTGTCCCGACTCCGTTCCGCCCTTTGTCCCTTTCTCCTAAATAGATTATTTATTATCCCTCACTATTTAGGGGTTCAAATAGCGACTTCACCTTTTTTTTTTTTTTCTTTCTTAGCAAGTCAATGTATTGCCGAAAAACAAAGGAAAGAAACAGAACATAAACAACTAGTTCCCCGGTGCTTCCATGGACAACTAGTCCAAAAAGGTTGTTTACAGCAGCCCATTTAGCTAGATTGTGAGCACACCTGTTATCAAATCTACTAACTTCAGCAAAAGTCCAGCATCCAAAGGATTTTAGCTTATCTTTTGTTTCTTCAATAACTGCAAAGCTGGTCCAATTCGGGGATGAATTAGTGCTGCTCATCCATTCAATAATCACTGATGCATCTCCTTAAAAAATAACATGAGAGCAATTCATTCTAATTGCCAGGGCTGCCAAAGCTTCAGCCATTTCCGCAGATACAGGTGGGGAAGCTTGAGACTGTGCATCGATTATCACTCCATGATGGTCTTTAATCGTCGCCGCTTGGATTGATCTTCCCTCTCTAATAGCTGCGTCAAAGTTTGCTTGATACCAGTTGATTGGTACACATGGCCTTGTAGACAGCATATGACTTGAAGGGTGCTTAGCAATAAGAATATCCAAATTTTGCCGAAAAGCCAACCGCACCTGTTTTGCGACTTGGTTGGTTCACACAGGGTTCCACCCTTTGAAAGATTTTTTGGTTTCGGATCCACCAAATTGTGTCCATAACAATGAGAGCAAAAAGAGTATATTGTGACTTGAAGGAATTGTTCCATGAATTTGGCAGTGAAGGAGATATTATAAACTGCAGCCAAAAGGGTATATTGTTACCTGTTTGGGAGTTTGCCGGGTGGATGGTAGATGGTGGACGGAAAATCTCATGCGATGCCAACCATGTTGCTCGAGTGAAGGGGCATGTGATAAATAAATGTTCAATGGATTCCTCCTTAGATAGGCATAAGGGACATGAAGTATCCATTTCTGGGTTGAACATTTTGATCTTAAGCCGCACCGGAAGGATGTTCCAAGCAACTTTCTGTTGGGAATTTTTCATTATTGATTCTTACCTTATTAATGTTTGTACTACAAGCAATAAGTTCGATGGCTCTTTCTTTAGGCGATGGAAGAGCAAGATGTACTTCTTTCTTGCTACATTGAAAATTGCCTATGTGCTCACTATTCCTAAGTCTATCGTGGATGAAGCTGCAGACGAAGCAATAAAGCAAACTGCCATGAAGCAAAAGCAAAGGTGGGAGGATGACGACACCTACTGTAAGGGCTACATTTTGGGAGGGCTGTCCGACACTTTATACGACGTGTACGAGATCAAGTACGCAAACAGCACCGCAAATGAACTATGGAATGATCTCGACAGCAAGTACAAGACGGAGGACGCCGGGAATAAAAAATTCCTAATCAGTAAGTTGTTTGACTTCCGCATGGAAAATAGCAAGTCTGTTATTACTCAGATTCATGAACTGCAAATGATTATGAATTTAATTATTTCGGAGGGCCACTCTCTTGACGAGTCTTTCCAAGTGTCTACTATAATTTCTAAATTGCCTTTAGCTTGGGAAGAATGTCGTAAGGAGTTAAAACAAAAGAAGGATGCCATGACCATGCAAGAGTTGGTCAAGTATATCCAAGTTGAAGAGAATTCTCGAAACTTGGATAGGCTTGAGTTGGAAGAAAACAAATCCTCCAAGGCTCTTGTAATAGATCATGGCTCCTCTAGTGGCACTAAGCGTAAGCTTGATGGTCAAGCTTCTGCTTCTACCAACCGGCAAGACAAGCCTAAAAAGGCCTGTTGGAAGTGTGGGAAAATTGGCCACTTCAAGAAGAATTGCCGAGTGGCTAAGAGGTAGAAAAAAGACCATGCCAATGTGGTTGACAGCGAGGACTTCGTTGAAGTGGTTTCCGAAGCCAACATGATGGGGGAAGATGAAGAGTGGTGGGTGGACTCCGGTGCAACCAAGCACATTGCTAAAAACAGAAATCTGTTCAAGGACCTCGAGCCAGTTGCGGAGGGATATCATCTCTGCATGGGAAATTCATCTACGGCTAAGGTCATGGGCAAAGGAACTGTTGTGCTCTATCTCTCCTCCGGAAAGAAGCTGACCTTAAAGGATGTGCTTTTTGTTCCCGATGTTAGGAAAAATCTTATATCTGTTAGTATGCTTAATCAGTTTGGATTTAAGATTTTGTTTGAGTCAGATAGTGTTATTCTGACCAAGGGAGGGAATTATGTTGGCAAAGGATATGTAACCAATGGATTGTACAAGCTTACTATTGCTAAAAAAGATACTAAGTTTGCTTATATTGTTGTTCCATTTAATTTATGGCATTCTAGACTAGGTCATGTTAATTATAAACGCATGAGAAGTATGGTAAAATTGGGTTTAATACCTCAAAATACTTCACCTAGTTTAGAGAAATGTTCAGTTTGCATAAATGCTAAAATAGCCAGAAAACCTTTTAAAGGGGTTGAGAGGAAAACACAACTATTAGAATTAGTACATTCAGACTTGTGTGAAATGGAAGGTAATCTAACAAGGGGTGGTAAAAGATATTTCATTACATTTATAGATGATTGTTCACGTTATACATACACGTACTTGCTAAGGACTAAGGATGAAGCTTTGGATAAATTTAAAATTTACAAAGCAGAAGTAGAGAATCAATTAGATTGTAAGATTAAAATTTTACGGTTGGATAGGGGAGGTGAATATCTTTCCTTTGATGATCTATTTGAAACTTGGGGTATCATACACCAAGTTAAAGCTCCTTATAGTCCACAACAAAATGGTGTAGCCGAGAGGAAAAATAGGACCTTGCAAAAAATGGTTAATACCTTATTATTTACTTCTGATTTGCCTAAGAATTTGTGGGGGGAAGCACTCATGACTTCTACATATATACTTAATCGTATACCCCACAAGGTATCTAATGTCACACCCTACGAGTTATGGAAGAAGAGAAATCCTTCTTTTGGACACCTTAAAGTATGGGGGTGTAGGGCTTTAGTAAGGCTAACTGATCCGAAAAGACCCAAATTGAGGCAAAAGACAATCGAATGTGTCTTCATAGGCTATGCTCAACATAGCAAAGCGTATAGATTCTTAACCATGGAATCAACGGAATCCGTTAGCCAAGATATTATTTTGAAATCTAGAGATGCAGAATTTTTTGAACATTCTTTCTCTAGAAATCGGAAAAGTGAAGACACAGTCGATGAGGATCAAGTTCACCCTACTCCGAAAATGGGGGAAGGAGGTGAACTAAGGAGAAGTAAGAGAGCAAGGATTGAAAAAACCTATGGTCCAGATTTCTACCAATTCTTAGTTGAGGGAAGTAGAAATGAAGGTGATTACTCTCATATGTATAACGTAGAACATGACCCTCTTACATATCGAGAAGCCATAACTTCTCGAGATTCTGACTTGTGGCAAGAAGCCATAAATGATGAAATGGAATCGATAATGTCAAACCAAACTTGGGTATTGACGGATTTACCACCAGGGTTTTAACCAATAGGCTGCAAATGGATCTTTAAGCGAAAGCTTAAGCCAGACGGATCTGTAGATAAGTATAAAGCTAGACTTGTAGCCAAGGGTTTTAAACAAAAGGAAGGAATTGACTATTTCGACACTTATGCTCCGGTAGCTAGACTTAGCACTATAAGATTATTGTTTGCTTTATCGTCCATTAACAAACTAGTTATACACCAAATGGACGTCAAGACTGCTTTTCTAAATGGTATTTTAGATGAGGAGGTGTACATGGAACAACCGGAAGGTTTTGTACTAAAGGGCCAAGAAACAAAGGTTTGTAAGCTCATCAAATATTTGTATGGCTTAAAATAAGCTCCTAAGCGGTGGCATGAACGATTTGACCAAGTCGTTCTCTCTCATGGATTTAGAATAAACGAATGTGACAAATGCGTTTATTCTAAGTTTGATAAAGGACGTGGTGTGATAATATGTTTGTATGTGGATGATATGTTAATCTTTGGAACTGATTTAGATACTGTGTTGAAAACTAAAATATTTCTATCTTCATCGTTTGATATGAAGGAGTTCGGGTGAAAGATTCTGTTAATATATATACATGTGTGGGTGTGGAGTTTAGAGATATAGATATGGCTGTGTGAAGTTGTGGTGTGGGTGAGTTTTGCATGTGAGGTAGTTCGGGTGAAAGATTCTGTATTATGAAGAAGAAGAAGAAGATGGTTCTGTGCGTAGAGAGAGGGAAAGTTCATAATTTGAAGTTGGGCTCAAAAGTGTCGCTAAAAAGGTTTCCTATTTCAGCAGTTTCTTTTTCAATTTTAAGATATATCTAGAAACTTATTTGGACAAAACTCAAAGAAGTAACTTATGTTAATTTTGCAAGATCTACACACAGTTAAAGTTTCAGATTTTTCAGAGCTCGATAAGCATGCTAAGTAATTTTATTCATAAAAGAGATTTCGGTGCATTTTTAAATAGTAAATTAAGTTATTAAATTATGATACTTTCATAATAGTCTTAGGTAGCTATGATAATGTATATTCCAGAATTTCAAAAGTTTTGAAAGTCGTTTGCTATTTTTAGCGTTCTTAGTAGTGTAGTGCCCGAACGGATTTAGCGTAACGCTTCATTATCAATAGTTATTAAATTATTTTTAAGGACCTCTTCTGAATAGATTTAGACAAAGTGCAAAACAGAAAATCCCCTTAATTTTGGGGAACCTACAACGTGGAATTTTCTCAGATTTTTCGGGGCATGGAAAGTGTCTCAAACAAATTATTCTTGAAACAAGTTTTTGGAATTATTTAGCATAGTAAACAAAATTATTTTTAGCCTAGAATTTTATCGTAATCTAAAATGATGGTGACGCTTGAGTGTCTGAAATTTCGTGGCATTCCGATGCCGTTTGTTATATTTTGGGGGCTTGAGCATTGACGCTCAATTGAATGAGCAGTTTAGGGTTCCGAGCGAGAAATTCCAGGGATGACCGTTCTTGTCCGAAAAACCCATCAGTGGTTTAAAAATGACTCTTTTAAGTTATATCTAGGTGGATAATGGTACGTTGGGCATCGGGGGCGAATAGGTAATTCTACAAAAGTCGAGGAGCGGTTTGGTAAACTTCACTCACTCAAAAGAAACGTAATACTTAGGCGTACTCGAGCGATAATTTACGACGTCCTTGTGGTTTGTTATTTAGGTTTCGGTAGTCAAGAGATATGAGCGACTTTTGATCGAGTTTAAGAACAAATTACTGAGCGAGGTAAGTACTCTTGCCATATTCCTCCGTATATCCTATTTTTCGTCTATGTGTATGTACAAATGAATTGTTGTTTAAAGCCTTTCGCACACTACTGCTTTTGTGTAAATTGTTTGATGAGAAAATACATCAAAATGCCATGGAATGTTTTCTATGAATAGTGTTTTAAAGTTAGCTTATATATGTTGAATGAGACGGTACCCTGGCTTGGTTGTTGCACCCCAAATCCACGGGGAAAAGTTGGATTGTTGGGTCCTGGTCAACGGGACGATACGATGACGCACATTACTGTTGCTCGTGGTGCGCCCTTGCGTCCACACCAATATGTATCCCGGACGAAGGAGGGATTGTGGGCCCTAGTCGGGGGGGGGGGGGGGGGCGCATACCCTGACCAAATAATGTTCATCCCAGGTGGAGTAGGGATTATGGGCCCTAGTCAGGGGGGAACGTACGCTGACCGCAATATATAATAAATGACCTAAATTCTAAATATGCGTATGAAAAAAAGCGATCGAATTATGTGGGATTGAGAGAGTATTTTCATAATAGGTAGCAGAATTTAACTTTAACTGGTGATGAAGAATCAAGAGTATATGTTTTCTTGTAGCATAACATTCACGCAAGCTATCGCTAGGGGTGACCATAGTTCGTCAATTAGGTCTATGGCTGAATACCAAACCGAACCGACCCACCTCGATCTAGGAAAAAGAAAAAAGGAAAAACTGAACCCGTGGTTGAATGCTTTGGTCTCAATGATTTGGTTTTTGCTGTTGAACAGATGGGACGGATCGACTTGGATGATTTAATCGGTCTGAGCCAAACTTAATTTTAGACAAATTTAGATCCAAAAATTAATAAATTATACATACTAATAAGTTCTAAAACAACTAATTTTTTAATCACATTTGATAACACTCATAAGAAAATCTAGTTCTTTAAAGAGCATATTATAAAACTCAAATTTAAATACCTTTGCTACTTCACCAATCTATTTAGAAACCTAATTTTGTATCTATACCTTATATGGCTCCAAAAAGTACTTGCACTATTTTTGCAATTATAACTATAGTTTTTACAACAATAGTTATAAATTGCTACTTCAAGGCAGATCTAGAATCATAGAGAAGTAGAGAATAGTGAGATGTGGGTGGCGAGTGAAAAATATCTTACAGTCAAGAAATTTATGATTACTGTCATTTTATATGAGTGGCTAAATAACTTGGGTTATTGAATAATTGAGAAATATCTTATATTGTATACGGTCAGTTCGATTTTTCTAGTTTCAGAAGATCCGAACCGAATCAGACGATTTGGGAAAAAAATTGAATAATTTTTAGATTCGTTTAAAATCAGACAAATTAGTTGGTTCAGTTTTTATAACGGTTTAAATATTCACCCCTAACTATAACACAAGTGAGTGCAAATTAATGCTAATTGAATATTTAAAAAAGGTTTTATTGGGGTAGTAATTTTGGGGGTGAAGGGGGGCATAAAAGAGAAAACATACACGAAAGCGCGTGGAATAGCAGCGGGTGGTGGGGCTCCACACAAGTAACTAAAAACAGTGATCCTTTCGGCCGCTCACTTTGTCGTGTCTTTTCGTCTCCCCCCCCCCCAGTCGTATTTTAGCATTTCCCCCACCGGTCGCCGCTATCGTGCGCCACCACCTAACTTATCCTTCACCCATTTCTCTCCTTCTCCCTCTCCACACACACCCCCCCCTCCTCTCTCTCTCTCTCTCTCTCTCTTTCTTGCTCTGTTTTATTGCAGAAGAGAGACTGAGATTAGCAATCAATCAGTCTGCTTAGAGAGAGAGAGAGTATAAGAGAATATACCCAATACGATTAGCTTCTAGAATTAGATACCATGAATCTTTAATCATCCATCAGCTGGACGAACAAGCAGTGCGTGCTGTGATCTTTCTGAAGGTCAAGATTTCGGGTTTTTGCTTGTTTTGATGGTGGTTAGAAGAAATGTGATCCGTTTGTGAAAAGTGGGAGCTTTTAAAGGATCTGTGTTTGATATTTTGGGCTCTTTTGTTTGGTATAAGAAGATTCTTGGGAAGTCTGATGTGATGGCAGGCAGTAATGAAATCAATCTCAGCGAGTCCAAGGTATATATGTGTATATAAACCTTCTTCTCTTGTTATTTGTCACACACATGTATTTGTAACATGTTTTTGCTAATAATGCGTTTTCTTCTTTCCTGGTTTGGGTTTAGAGTTTGAGTGAGCAAGCTAGAAATGTTTAGGGGCTAGTTTAAGATAGTTGGTTCATTGGATCGTGGGATTATATTTCGCAACTCCATGCGTGAGGGTTGAATATATACTGATTTCAGCTTGTGTTTTCAGCTGTTTCGTTTTGGGACTTGACACCTATGATCAGGAAATGGGTGGTTATTTTTGCCAGTTAGTGGTTAAGCCTAACTTCTAATTGGTTTTGCTAAAGAAGTGGTTTCTTGGTGGGGCTTGTAGGATTTCTCTGTTTACCTGTTCTGTCGTTTTTTAATTGCCTATTTTTGTCTCCACTGGCTTTTATTTAGCACAAGACTACTGCAAATTTTGCAAATATATTTTTGCTTTCATTAGGGAGAAAATGGGTACTAGAAGTAGATTAAGTAATTTGTATCTGAAATGCAGGGTATTATACATGATTATATGTTGGAATCCTTTGATTTCTCAAATTTCATCTCTTGTTTTTGTGTATAGATGGTGGTTCCCCTAAATACATGGATCCTGATCTCCAATTTCAAGCTGGCTTACAACATGCTTCGTCGCCCTGATGGGACATTCAACCGCCACTTGGCTGAGTTCCTTGACCGGAAGGTCCTGGCCAATGCAAATCCTGTTGATGGGGTTTTCTCATTTGATGTCGTCATTGACCGAGGAACCAGCCTGCTTAGCCGAATCTATCGGCCGGCTGGTGCTGATGGTGGAGTCCCGAGTATTGCCGATCTTGAAAAACCCCTGGGCTCTGATATTGTACCTGTCATAATTTTCTTCCACGGAGGTAGCTTTGCACACTCCTCTGCAAATAGTGCTATATATGACACTCTTTGCCGCCGCTTGGTGGGCAACTGTAATGCTGTCGTGGTATCAGTGAATTATCGCCGTGCTCCTGAAGACCGTTACCCCTGTGCCTATGTTGATGGCTGGGCTGCACTAAAGTGGGTTAGTTCTAGGCCATGGCTCCAAAGTCCTAAGGACTCAAAAGTTCATATATACTTGGCTGGAGATAGCTCCGGAGGAAATATTGCTCACAATGTTGCTCTGAGGGCAGTGGAGTCGGGAATTGAAGTGTTGGGTAATATACTACTTAATCCGATGTTTGGCGGGGAAACAAGAACCGAGTCCGAGAAGCGATTGGATGGGAAGTATTTTGTCACTGTACAAGACAGGGATTGGTATTGGAGAGCATTTCTTCCAGAAGGGGAAGATAGGGACCATCCTGCATGCAACCCATTTGGTCCCAAGGGTATAAACCTTGCAGGAGTCAAGTTCCCCAGGAGTCTTGTTGCTGTGGCTGGTTTGGATCTCGTTCAGGACTGGCAGTTGGCTTATGCAGAAGGACTTAAGAGGGCTGGGCAAGAGGTGAATCTTCTATACTTGGAGAAGGCAACAATTGGGTTCTACTTGTTACCGAACAACGACCATTTCTATACCGTAATGGACGAGATTAGTAACTTTGTGAGTTCTAACTGTTAATAGATTTAACCGAATCGACAGGTAGCGGTACTTTCAGAAGCTTGACATGTCGCTTGGGGTTATACTATGTTGAAGGGCTTGTTTGCAGTTTGTAAGGTTGCTACTAATTACTCTTTTATCGGTTGTGGTGTTACTTGATTCCTGCTCTCGCTGGGCCTGGTTATTGTTCCGGAGATGGCTGGCCTGTTAGTAAGAGCAAAAGGCAGGTATCATTCAGCATCTAGCTGGATCTAAATGTTGTGTTTCGTCTGCACCCCGAAGTATATGGAACTTTGGGTGATGTAGTTTCATTAAGTTCCCGGCGATAAGAGCCGTTTGACTTTGTTTAGCAGTTCCGCGAATTTAAGACTACCCGATCTGACTTCAGTCCCCAAAGGAGAAGACAGGAAACTAGGGATAATGTTTGGTGGCTGATCAATTTGGGATCGGCGCCTGGCTAATGTTATATATAGCTAATCTTAGGGCATGGATGGCAAAACATTCGTGGTGTTAGTGAAGTTATATGATGTTTATACATATGTTTTAGATGTTTATAAAGATGTTTGTTTATCTACTTTCAGCATGCTCTGTTCTTTTACTTGGATTTCTTGTTTTGCCTTTTCTTTCAGCTGGTTCTGGAAATCTGAGGTAATTTGTAATTCTAATCTTTCAGTAGGTTCAGTAAATCTCCTTTTTATATTCATTTGCTCTCTTCTGAATCTACGACCAAGGGAAAAACAAATGAAGATTTAAACGAGAGTTAAAAGGCTTTGCCTTTCCTTTTTCTCTTCAGCAAAGGAACCTTTGAAACAGCTTCAGGTTGGGAACTGTGTAAAATGATAGCTGCTGGGGTCTTTTATGCATTGCATTGCCAGAGTAGTGTAAAAGGTGGAGCTATCTTGCATTGAATGAATATGAAAGGTGATATCACACACCGGAACAGAGCAAGGGGACTCCATCAAGGGCTTTTAGCCATGGGGTTGGGACTGTGGGGTCTGTTTCTGCTTTGGATCCAGGGGTCAGGAATCTAGAATGAGAATATTGTGGTTGATCTTTAGAACTTCATGCTGTTTCTTCTTCTGAATACACATCCTTCCCACTGATAAGGATAGTCCCAGTGGAAGCATTGATATGTTGTCCTCAGCACATGAAGATAGTTGGGATCATGTCAATACTATGTTGCTCTATAGTAATGCTAATCAACCCTTATTTCAGTGACGCAGATTTTTCAGAAACGATGTGCTTCACTTTGGTCCAAGAATTTTATCTTGGCTGCTTTATAATATTCGGAAACCCGAGCTAAATAAGTTTTTACCTGGCCTTTTTATTTCAAAAAACAGTAGTAAACCACTAGAAATTTGCATCTGTACTGCTCTTTTGTTCCCAAAATGAACAGAAAAATCACCAGTATGTAGTTAGAAATTTTGCGAGGAAAAGGCAAATATGGCTTGGTTTAGAATGGGGCAACAAGCAGAGTAGTAGTAGTTGAAGATCAGATACAGTAAAGGGGTGATGAGAGCCACACATGCTGCTTTCTTAGCTGGGAAAGGATATATATGCTTTCCAAATCAGAAGCAGAATATAAAATTGGTGTGGAACAGGAACAAGAACAGGAACAAGAACAGGAACAGCTAAGCTCTGGGCAAAGAAAGACAAGCAAAGCTGTTCAAGTGGACTTTCCAGGCTCAACAGTGAGATGTATTGCCAGCTGCCTTGTGTATTCAAGTTTTCCACTCTTTTGACTATTTATTATTATTTGTAAGTTTGTTTTTGTAGGTGAAGGAACTGAATCCAACAATAAATCTGGTCTGGTTTTAGGGTCCGCATTCGTTCTCAGATTCGGGATGGAGGTCCTTATCATCAAAGAGAGTGGGGTTTAATTATGGAAAATGACTAGGACTGCAAATATGGACAAAGCTCAAGGTTTTGCTCAACAAAGTTTTGCAAATGATTTACACATTTTTTGCAAATAGATAGATAGGAGGGGTGAAGAAAGAGCGGTCTTTAAAATTTGGTGAGATTCAAATCCTACATTAACAGATTTGAGATGCACCTTTTCAAGCTGGTAGAACTAACTTTATTGCTCAAAATGAATACGTCTATATTTTAGTTTGTTTCAACAAGAATGTAATTGTGAATTATAGCCACTACCGGATATATATGCAGTGAATTTAAATTTTAAAGATTAATAGTACTCTAACAAGTGTTCGCAAGGTAGTGTTTGATATTTTGGGAGTGATTGTGAAAAAGTTTACAAATAGGTCACCCTTGCTGTCACGTTACAGAACTATGCATGCGATTTTTAGCTCATGCCGCCCCTTGTCCAAGTTTTTTTAAAATCATCATATAAGCTTTAAAATTGGGATTTTTTTTAAATTAGTTTTCTAATATACCTAATATTGGTACCGGTTAAAGTCCGACAATTTGCGGACCGTTATATCTCATTAACTTTACTCCTATAATTAATAATTAATAAAGTGTGGCCAATATAAATAACTGCTATTTTAATTGATTTACATGATAATGATACACCATGTAACTTTTAGCATAATCAGACGTGATAATAGAAAAGATGAAGGAAAAGATAATTGTATTCTTGAATAAAATAAAACTGAATAGTACAATAGGACCTTTATGTATGCATGACTCAGTAATATAATAGATACTTTATATATGCACGAAAAGACTATCTTAAGATAAATAAAAAAGAGAGCCCTATATAAATTAAGAGAACTATAAAACATTATAGACTTTGGATACTATATAATGGATAGAATGACATATTAATATTTTATCTGACTCAGTAAACTTACGTTTAAAGGTTAAGTATGTGGCGGTGTCTTGTTGCCTGTTGTAAAAAAGTGAGATCCAAGTTGAGATTGTGACGTCGTAGACCTGAGGTCCAATGCACAAGATTCAAGGTCTAAAACATGGTCCGATGGCGATGGAAAAAAAGGTCGTGAATTGAGGTCCGACAGCCATGAAGGTCTTAGGGTGAGATCCAACGGTAAGGAAAAAGAGGTCCTGAGGTAGGGTCTGGTAACTGAGGAAAAAGAAGTCTCGGTGAAGATTGATTTTCGGTTACTTAAAAGGCACAAGGAGAAGAGTCTAGACACAAAGTCTGGTGATACAAGAGGAGGAGGTCCCGGGGAAGTTATGGTGATCTACCGAAGAGCACGGAACAATGTTACAAGATGGTCATTTGGGGTGGAGATCAGGAGGTTTTGTGCAAAAGACAGAAAAAGATAAATGACAACGAGACAAGATCAAGTACACGGACGGGATAAAGGAAAATTGGTGACAGAAAGGTTGCAAGAAGAAAAGATTAGAGGAAGTGAGATAATGTCCAGCAGATCAAGGATTGATATATGAGATTCTAAGCTCACTTTTCTCCTTGAAAAGGTACGGTAGAAGCATTTTTTTAGCAACAAATAAATGTAAATAAGCTTATTAGGGTATAGAATTAGATGCTCTTATTCAAGAAAAAGTTATACTCTATATGTCCTTAAAAATTACTCTATTTTGACTTGAGACTCATGTTAAGGATATAAGTCATATACTCTGTGTTTTTCATCCTACCCTAAGACTCCAAGAGAGAGGGAGGGTTGAAGGGTGGGGGGAGGGGAAGTAAGTGAGTCGAGAAAAAGAAAGTTAGTTTGTGAAGGATTAAATGTAAAGAAATAAATAAAATAAAAAAAGCATATAAAAGGTAAACATGAAAAAACAATTACAAAATCTTTTTTAAATTAAAAAACGATCGATTCTTATAGGATAACTTAAAAAAATATATATGATGAATTTTTTTTTAGAACAGAGAGCATGTCACATATATATTTCTTAATAACCGATAATACATGCTCGTATTTATTTTCTTTCAGGGATGCCAAACAGCTTGGGCGTTGGTACGGTACACACCACAAAGGTACACATAGGTACCTTTTTGCTGTTCTGTTGACAGAATAACAGATGAGCCAAGAAATAAAAGCAACCCTTGCAACAGTATCTCTGGGCCAATCTAGACAAGGGACTTCACTAGAATGATTGCCCAAGCTGGAACTCATTATTTTTGAAATGATGGTCCACTGAACTCAATCAATTTCCAATGAAATAGGAAGCATTTCAGGTGGTGTTGAGGACACAACTAATCTCATAGACAAGGAGAAGCCAGCCCCATCGGTTTCCTTATATCAAATGTGGCAAGTTAAGCTTCATAGGTGACTTTTGCAGCAAAGCCAGAGGTTAGAGGATCCATAGGGTGCCAGTTATCAAAATAACTGGATTACAGGTCTGGCAAATTATCTTCTGATCATGAAAATATGGGACCATATAACTAAAAGAAGTATTCTTTTTTCTTGGCGATGGCCCAGACTTGCTTCATCATGGCAAGATTTGCTCCTGCTAATTAGGTTGCTAATACCCAGGACCACCTCCCTCACTGTTGGAAAGCATGAGACTACTGTTGCTTTAGTGCTTTTCATATAACTAAAGATCCTGGCCAAGAGAAGCAAAGAGTCAACCCCTTTCAAAATACCTGTATAGGAAGAGTGAAAATCCTCTCCAGTACATCTGGATGCTAAACATGATACCTTGAACTAAAGTCTGCCTGCATTTGTAAAAAAGTTTTGAAGTCCAATCAGGTAATCTGGCATCATGAGATCCTGTTCTATCCTCAACGTTTGTTGATATATGTATAGATTTATCTTCTCAAACTACTCTTGTTATTCTAAAATGCTTTATATCCATTGCCAAAAATGTTTCCAACTTCTACCAGAAATTAGGATTCAGTATGAGTGCTGACATTGAACAGTTGCAGGTGCAACTGCTGCAACTGTTCAATGTCAACACTCATTTCTCACAAAAAGTACGTAGATGTAGTGCACTGCTTATGTGAAGCAAATGGAGTATTGCAGTTCCCAATCCCACAAAAAGTTTCAATTTGGCAGGTTCAGAGTACATAACGACTAGTCAGCACTTCATTGGCTGTAAGTAATGCTGAAGTGTTGGTTAAATGTCAATGTTGCCTACCCAGAGCAGTTTTTCGGCAGACTCTCCTCAGTTTGTTGCTGAGTTTGGGTCCTTTTGGATTTGCATTTACTCAAACATACTAGAAACTTTGTTCGGTAGACTCTCCCATTTTAGGGCCAGGACTTTTGTTACATCACAAGCTATCACATGACCTTTTATAGTATCTCCACAACTTTAGGTTTGGATGCACCAAAAAAAAAAAAAGGATTTTAGGTTTGGTCTCCCTGTTCACACTAACGTCTTTCATCAAACCAATTGCATTCATCTTTTTGATTGGTGCAGTTATTGGTGTTACTTCTACATGTAACCTTAAAGCTTTAAAGAAATTTTAAATCGAGAGACGTCTACGACAGGCAATCCCTATTCAATGTTTCCGTTCATACCGAGTGTTAATTTTCCTGGCATAGTATTGCATTTATTTTCAAATCTGTCTTTGACGTACACAAGAAAGTAACTGATTTTCCATCCTAAGAAACTAAAGCAACCAAGTTCTGATAGCAATTCAAACAGCACCAATTGACCTATGATGAACTAAGTTTAAAATCACATGAATGCAAAAAATGAGAGTGTTACCTCAAGTGAGGCACCAAGCATCATAAAATTCTCTGTTCAACTTGAAAGAACTCAGTCACAGCATCCCCTGTAGCTTTATACAGTTGCATTGCATCACCTCCCCATAAACACATCGGTTGATCACACGCTCCACCACTCTATGACCCTTTACTTCCCCTTGCTAGAAAACGGTGTATAGAAGCAACAAAACATGAATGGCTATGGGATGGATACGAGATACGGCAAGAAGGAAAAAATCAAACATAACAAAGGCATAAGACAACAGATTGTTACTTATTACGAACTATGAAGTAGAAGTAAGAAACATTCATGCAAGGACATGATCACATCATAAAGGACATTAAGGTATCTTCTAACGTAGAAGAAGATCAGACTTCAGAAACACCAAAACTGGCTTCACTTTGCCTCGTCAAGGTCAAGGTTTCAGATTACTCAACCCTAGAATCAATAGTAAGTTGACCTAACAAAATCGACTTCATCCAATGCAGTCAGTGCCCACGAGCAACATACACAATGGAAGCTGCAGCCAAAAATGTAGTGGCAGAGGACACCACAGTCCAGAAGCTCTTCCTCTTATTTGCTTCTGCCACAGATTTCCTTAGGAACTCAGCCTGCCTATTGATATCTTTTATATGTCTCTCCCTACTCTCAAAAGCATTTTTGATTGCTTCCAACTCCACCACATACGGGTTAACTTCTTCTCCGGCCTTCTGTTGATCAATTAGCCAAGTCTCATCCATAACAGCCTTTTCATCTTTAGACAAGCCAACCAATGTAACAGTATTCCTTAACATATTCAAGACTAAATCCGAGTTAGCATTTGCTAATGCCACTTTAGCCTGCATAGCATCAATATCTCTTTGTGCCTCGTCAAGTTTACTATCCACGGAATCTATGTTCTTCAACAAAGTAGCACAACGGCTTTCCAACTCTTTCTTTTCTCCATCAAGGTTATTTTTCTCGGCCTTTACCTCCTCGAAAACCTTATGCGTTTCTTCAATATTTTTCTCCATTTCCAAAACTTTCTCCCTCAACTTCATTCCACTCATTTTCTCCTCGCCCAAGTCCCTTATAGCCTCATCCCTCTGAACTCCAACTCGGCCGAGTTCATCTCTACAATGGAGAAGTTCACATTTTAATTTCTTGATATCCTCAGATTTATCCATGCAAGACTCTTCTGCTTTCAGGATGGCATCCTTAAACCTGGACACTTGTTTCCGCAATTCAACAATTTCATTCTCCCGTCTGAGTTTCATTTCCTCAATTTCAATTTTCTCTCTGATTATGTTCTCCTCCTTCAACTTCTGAGCATCCAGTTGCTCCAAAGCCTCAGCCGACTGTTTCATAATCAAACCCTTTTCCTCAATCAATCCCTCAAACCTCTTCTCCAACTCATTCCTCTTTTCCACCAATACACCAATCTGCTTCACCATATCCTTTTGCTTCTCCACACCTTCATTACATGTCTTCTCCAAAACACCAACCACTTGTCGCAGCCCTTCTTTCTCCCTTTTCAGACCCGACACTGTCTCATTGAGTTCATCCACACTGTTTTCCAACTCCCTCCTCTTGCCCACTTCCACATTCCTCTCCTCCTCAATCTCTACTTTCTCTCTAACAATTTCCGTAAGCTCTCGCATCATTTCTTGAATCACACGATTTGACTCCGCCAAACTCCTCTCCGTAGCGTCCTTGTCCCTCATTAGGGATTCAATCGTCACTTCCCTCTCTTCTTTTTCCTCCATTACACCCTTAAATGCCGTCTTTATTTTCTCAACCTCTTCTAAAATCCCGTTCTCTCTCTTTTCTGTTTCTTCTAGTTTCAAAATCAACCCATTTGTCTCCTCAATTTGGGCATCCAAATTGGCCCTAAGTTCATCCCTCTCTTGGCTCACCCGACCAGATTCATCTTTTTCCTTACCAATATCACGCACCAGTTCATTCACCCTAATCTCCAAAACCTTAACCGCTGATTCTTTTTCACTCTTCACTCTCTCAATCTCGCTCTTTTCTTGCAAAGCCTTCCTCATATCTCTCTCCAAACCTTCCATTTTCTTCTTAATCTCCACTTTCTCCCTCTCTAACCCATCCCTCTCCTTCACAATCGCTTCCGCCCGCTCACCCACCTGCACGGCAACAAACACAAACACCAGAGTCCTCTCCATTTCCGCCATCACGGCGAGTTCACTGAGCCGAGCCAACTCCGCCTCCAACCCGTCCTTCTCCATCTTTGACCGAGACAGCTCCGATTCCAGGGCCCCATTCGACTCCTTAAGCGAGTCCACCTGCTGGCGGCGCTCAACAGTCTCCTTGAGAAGCAAAGAGTTGAGGGACTTGAGGTTCTCGAGCTTCTCGGAAGACTCCTCCATGGCCAGCAGTGCTTGATGATGGGCTTGCTCTTCTTGGGTTTGGGGTGGTTTGCCGTGCTGGGTCGGCTTCTTTTTGGCCATGGGTTGATGGGTCCGGCTTGGTTTCTTGTGGCGTTTGGGCGCAGAGATTGAGATTGGAGATGAGAGGTCTAGGGTTTGTCTAGGGTTTTTTATGGCTGAAAATGTGCGCGAGAGATGTAAACTGAAAATGAAAAGGATAAAATGGAGCGATAAAGTTGGACGCTTTAGGATTCGTTTTACCCTGAGGTGTTACACGTGGCATGCAAACATTGGTCCAGCGGAGGATATACTCGGGGCATTTCCGTAAATAGAACTGTGAGGCACCGGAATTATCGGGGGGGGGGGGGGGAGAAATTCAAAGGAGTGGCGGCATTTTTTTGAATTCAAATTTTAGGGCTCGTGCTTCGAGGGGCTCTGTTAGTATTAGTATTATCTTGAGAACTGAAAAGTCGGGGAGATGTGGATTAGCCTTAGCGCCCAGCTCAGTCTGGCCCAACGCAACCTTAATTCTAGGATGGTCCAAATCCCGTCTATGCCGAGCTCGACCTTGGTCAAAACCGACTCTCGAGTTGTTCGAGAGTTATGTTTATTTTAACGAGTTGATTTTGTGTATCTCGGAGCCGAGGTCAGACGACATTGAGCTTTTATACAGAGTTTGCTTATCGGGTCAAGCTCGATCAATTAGCAAGTGATGTTGAGAGTGCCTCCGACACATGAATACACAATCAGACGAGGCTATATGATTATGATTTTCATTATCTAGCGAAAGCAACTAGAAGTATTAACACACACTTTGAGAACGCAGATTGAACACTTCGTATAGAAACAATCCCATCGCTTAAAACTGCGTGGCATTGCATCACTTAAAACCTTAAATTGATTTAAAACTAGATCAAAATTTTAAGTTAGACAGGATTTCAAACAGTCATTAAAGTGAATGTCAAACCTTTACCCCCAACCTAAAGTTTGAAAGGCTGAAAATCTGGGGGCCTAAGTGGCCCGGCTCATTATGCTATTACAGCCCAGCATGCCTTCGGGCTGCATAGGCTTAGCTAATTGGGCTCATCCAATTAGCTAAGCACCTTCCTAATGTTTTCTTCTCCTGATACGATTTTATACTTTACAGTATTTTATTAGAAACAGCACACATGCATTGCATGTTGATTCAATCATATTCTATTTAAAAGCCTTAATATTAATAAAGGAAAGCTAATTGAGGCCATCTTTTTTTTTTTTTGGAATTTTTGTTAGAACTACAATTTATATATAACCCGTCAGTATGGGGAATTGAACTCGGAACCTCGAGGTCACTTCTCGGACCCCTTGCCATCTCCACCACTTCCTTGGGTTTAATAAGGCCATCTTGACTTTCAAAACTTCTCCATCTACAAAGGTATTTTCTAAGGCTCTTTTTGTAATCGTTTTGTTGTTAAGTACAATTTTTAGTTGGAAGGAAACAATATATTTTTCTCTAAGAGAATGAACAAAAAGTATAAACATCAATGTATTACAAAATATATAATTTTCTGATGTAATACTTACATATCACAGCATTAATCATTAAGACTCTATGAAATTACCAAAAAATGAAAGAAAAAGTCGTCGATGAAAATATAAATCAAATAAAAAATGGATAACAAGAAATTCGAAATCTGAAGTTCAATAGTGCTGACTAGACTTTAATCTATTAAGCCAGATTTTACTCCATTGCTCTAAATAAAGGACAGGTTTTATGCAGAAATGTAAATAATTGAATAGCGAAACAACAACTCATTTTCACTTAAAGAAATGCTAAGATAGCCCTTTTATTTTTTCTATTTGGTTACAAACTGATTCCAAGCTATGTGATGTGAAGAATAGATATTCATTAATAAGGTTTCGATATTAGTTTTGACAGCATAAAAATGTGTTTAACTTGACAAGTCTAGCTTTTTTAACTTTTGTACTTTATTCTTTATGAGCGTAGTAGGTAGCGGATATTAGCGTGACACATGCTAGATACCTAAAGAAGTTTTGCTAACGTGAATAATTAAAAGTATAACTATGAAATTAGCATACGTCTGAATGCATCGCACTAATTAAACCGAAGAAAGATAAATTTGGTCAAAGAATCCGGAAGTACATATGCATGGTAAAGAAGTTGAATTACAGTTTTTGTAATTAAGTATCTACTACACAAATGAATATTTGACGAATGGTTGTAACATGAGTATATGCATTAATAGTTCCTTTATCTCTCAATGGTTGTAACACCGTTGAGAGATATAACAAAGAAGGCATATAAATGCGTAGACAAAGAGAATATGTACTCGATCTGGGGAATAAACTAAGCAGCCATATGCATGCATGTCTGTGTTTTGACCAAGCTTGAGCGTTACAACACCAGCAGACCAGGAGACATCTCCCCCTTAAACAACGAACAAGCTTTGGCTCCTACCCGGGTTGTAGGAATCTTCCTCCAATTCCTTGTATAGTGACAATTAATAGTTACTAAACATTTTTAGCGATTTTTCTTCTAACACTTTCAGAGACATTTATTAGCAGCACTTTTTTAGCGTCACTAAATAAAAGTCACTAAAAACATTTAGAGACAATTGATTGTTGCTATATAAGAGATAGAAAGAAGATTCTTCCAACCGGGATAGCAGTCAAATTTTTTCCTTAAACAACGGCATTTGACCCTTATGTTCAATGAATGTTCAATGTCAAGCTTAATTAGGTGGTTTACTCTAAAGTAATGGCCAGCTTCCAGCTCCAGGATGCTGCTGGCCAAAGTCATGTCACTCTGTGACTTCTTAATTAATTGCTTCCAAATCAAGAGTTGCAAAATTCATGTGTATTAATGTTCTCGATGGGACTTCCACATGCCCCGTTGACCGCTGAGGGAACAGCAGAAAATAATTACTGTATGATTTTAAAACTGAACTTTGGACTTAAGAAAACGTGGCCAGCTGCCTTTTATATGTTGTAGAAAAAAGGAGATCATACTTTGGAAGTCAATATTGTAAATTGTAATCTTGCTTATCGGCCGTGTATCATTATAAATGGATTTTGCACTTGGTTTTCTGGTGCTTCATTAAACAGAAGGCGAGTCTGGTAAACTATGTGATTTTGTAAGCATAATTCAAAGATTTTGGGCGTGAACTTGGTGCTCCTGAGGGCATTACTTGGTGTAAAAAAAAACGGAGCCAATAAATTTAGAATGCGGAAGCGTATCCATTGAAATTTATCACACAACGAGTACAGAATTAAACTTGTTGCTTCACGTGAATTTTCTGCCCATGGTAGAATCAACTATGTACTCGAGCCAATCCGTGTTCCATCGTACAAAAGTCTTTTCTTCACCAACTAGTGCAAGAGTATGTGTATATGTTTTTGTCGATCTTTTCTTCTGCTTCTCTTTTCTACAGAGAATTAACCGTTCTATTTATGTTTCTCCTTTCTTCCCTTTTTTCATTATTTCCATGGGTTACTTCCATTTATGAGACATTTAGTATGCTCTTTTAAACATGGGAGTTGCAACCAATACACTTCCCACATAGGGTTAAGGAAGACCAAAAAGGTCTCGGGTCAAGCTCGCCATGGGCATACCCGCTTCGACCCGAACTACCAACATCTCCCACTTGCACATGGCAGGGATGACGTTTCTACATATACATGCTCTTTTGTGTGCTTGCACAATTAGGAATACCTATACAGACTAATGGACGATGCGACCGCTGAGCAAACCTGTGATTTGGGAGCTCCATACTAAAGACCTGATAAGGTCAACATAGAGACATCAACCCAAAAATGGAATGACTTGTAATGCCCCAAACTCATTTGATCACACCATCTAATCCCTCAAAGAGCCAAATCTAACCTCCATGGCATCGTACAATATAGTTATGATTATGTTCATCACTGCTGTCGACAATGAGTCATATTACGTGGATGTGATCCAAGATAGTCTTCCCTTTGCCCTCGTATCATTCAGTGTTGGATCAGTTGCCAACCCAACAATGCCCATGCCCCTTTAGTACCGAATCATTCATGGTCATAGGTGACATGTCAAAGTATAACTAACACCAATCCTTCACATCTTGATGCAGTCAAAGGTCACATAGAGCATAGATAATGTTGGACGATTCGTATGTCCACTAAGGCTCACACAGTGAGGAAGTAGGGACCCATTAGCTCACCTCTAATGAATGGTCGCTCAGCAATGTGGTATAAAACGCATGCTACGTCAGAAATACTCACCCTTAATGAATGTATGTCATTTCTATATTAATCTATCGTACGAATCTTGGTCTAGCCACTCCTCGAGTGCCTAACCTGAGTCCTGGATAAGCTTGCTTGCCAAGCGCCAAATCTAGGTCGCACATCTGGCTTTTATATAGGCTAATATGGATGGTGGGGCATCCATACACGGTCTACTTATAAGACCTCATCTTGGCTCTAGCCAAGGCGACGAAAAAAGTCTCATCCTTTACTCGCTATTCAAAAGAGCGCTAAAAGGGGATTGCTCGTGTGAGTAAGCTAATCAGCCGGTTGACATACCTTCTGCGTATCATAAACACGTGCTAATTAAACATAGAATTCATGCCACAATGAAAACGAAACTCGTAACAAATGCATAAAAGAAACAGATATTCATGGTACAATGGTTTCTAGACAAAGAGCTAAATTTTACGAAGTTCAAGAGCACTAACATGTGAAACAAACGAATCCCTAGGGATAGGTTTAGTTAGGGGGTCTGCAACCATTTGACTAGTAGAAATATGCTCTAACACCACTTCCTGCTGCACCACAGCCTCTCGAATGAAGTTATACTTGATATCAATGTGTTTATTTCTACCATGATATTTTGGGTCTTTGGTATAATCAAGGGCTGCCATACTATCACAATGAATTGTCACTGGATTCGATGCACTTGTGACAACTCCAAGGTGTTGTAAGAACCTTCGTAACCAAATTGCCTCTTGACTCGCTGCTGAACATGCTACGAACTCTGCTTCCATGGTGGCTATGCATGTTTGTTTCTTACTACTCCAAGTTATGGCGCCACTATTTAGTAAGAACACTTACCCTGATGTCGATTTACGCTTATTAAGGTGACCGCCCCAATCAGCATCACTGAAACCTTTAAGGTGTAAATTTGAACCTTGATAGCATAGCACATAATCCAAGGTCCCACTAAGGTAGCGCAATATCCTTTTGACTGCCTGCCAGTGGGCAATACCGAGATTTGATTGATATCGGCTAACTAGCCTAACAACATAGCAAATATCAGGTCGAGTACACATCATAGCATGCATAAGGCTACCAACGGCATTGCTGAAAGGTACATGCGTCATCTTCTCCTTTACTTTAGGAGTCTTAGGATAATCCTTTAGGCTTAAGTCACCTTTAGCAACAGGGGTGTCCATGGGTTTGGATTTGTGCATATGGAACCGTTCAAGTACCTTTTCTATGTAGCCCTTTTGGGATAAACCAAGAAGCCTCTTAGAACGGTCCCTAAAGATCTTAACTCCGAGCACGTAATCAGCTTCACCCATGTCTTTTATCTCAAAATTTAAAGACAACCACTTTTTAGAGGAAGCTTTCAACTCCTTATCATTTCTGGATAACAAAATATCGTCAACATACAACGAAAGGATAACAAAGCTTTCCTTGGAGCGTTTAACATGCACACAATGATCTTCTTCGATCATCGTAAACCCATCATCAAGGATGAAACGATGAAATCTAAGATACCACTGCCTGGATGATTGCTTTAAGCCATATATAGATCTTATGATCTTGCACACTTTGCGCTCTTGACCTTCTACGACAAAGCCAACAGGCTGGTCCATATAGATCTCCTCATTCAGCTCTTCATTGAGAAAATTTGTCTTAACATCTATTTGGTAAAGCTCTAAATCCAAGTGTGTAATAATGGCCAAAATGAGATGAATCGAGGCAAACCTTACCACATGTGAGAAAGTTTCCTCGTAATCTATACCCTCTTGTTAAGTATACCCCTTTGCTAGAAGGCGTGCCTTGTACCTTTTAATGGAACCATCCACCTTTCTTTTGACCTTTAGAACCCATTTGTTTTCAATAGTCTTGCGGCCAGGAGGAAGGTCAACCAAGTCCCAAACATGATTGGTCTTCATAGACTCCACTTCTTCTATCATTGCATTTATCCACTTTTTACTACCAGCTGATGAGAGTGCTTGATGATAAATTTTTGGCTCATCATCATCATGCACGGTAACCATGTAAGCTTCCCCACCTTCAATCTCAGAATGATGATGATGAACCTTTCCACGTCTAATTATGCGTGATTGAGTATCATGTGAACTTTCTACAGTAGGTGATCTACTGTGTAAGGCACTCCCATTATCCTTAGGAGGTTGAGGAGTTAGCTCCTCAGTCTTAACTAGGCGACCTGAGATGCCTACATCAGGATCCTTCAATTCATAAAGCTCAACCTCTTTGCTCACCTCACCTCTGCTAGGGAAATCCTCCTCAAGAAAATCCACGTCACGTGACTCAATTTCAGTTATGCCCCCATATGACTGTTCGCCAATGAACACATATCCCTTAGAGTGATTAGGGTACCTTATAAAAATACTCTTCTTTCCTCTAGGGCCTAACTTCCCATGCTGGTGGGAAGTAATGCGTATATAAGTTGTCGATCCCCAAGGTCTTAAAAGACTGAGATCATGCCTTTTCCAGTCCATAACTCGTAGGGAGTGGAAGGTACACGATTAAGGATGTAAGCTGCAGTCAACAACGCATCCACCCAAAAGGAGATAGGAAAATTAGCTTGAGCCATCATTGACCTAACCATGTCAAGCAAGGTTCGATTACTTCTCTCTACTACACCATTTTATTGCGGCGTTCCAAGAATCATTAACTGTCTAATAATTTCTTTACTTTCACATAGATCCTTAAATTGATTTGATAGATATTCCCATCCTTGGTTGGTCCTTAAGGATTTTATCCTCTTGTCTGCTTGATTCTCAGCCTCGTTCATGAATCGTCTAAAGCAATCTAATGCTTCTGATGTAACGCCCCAATTTTTTGGAGCGTTAATATCAAATAATCATAGTTAAAAAAACTTTAAAATATCGAAACGTTTTCCAAGTGGTCATTCAGAGCATGTACTAATTAACCCAAAATTACATCAATAAATATTATAGCAGCCTAAAGCATTTATATAATCCAAATTACTCCGACACGGAGTTCCAAAATAAATTCCAAATCCATGTGGGTCCTCTTACTGTACTTAATAAAAATAACCAAACTAAATGCAAAACTAAACTACTAATACTGGCTCTGATATAAAATTACTAGCTCTAAATTGCATAGCTAACCTTGCAAATCCAGTCCCCTTTTTACTGATCAATTGAGAGAAAAATAATAAGTGAGCCAAATGCCCAGTAAGGTCGCTCAACGGACCAACCAAAAGGGATACAAAAAAAATGTCTGAAGAACGAAATTTGGAAGGTACAAAACTTTAATGTAACAGATACCAGACATAATTTTAAAGTGCCAAAATATATTTTCGTACAAAGACAGAATTTCAAAATGTCAAAAATACATTCTTGTACAGAGACAGACAGTAGAGAGTCATTCAGAATAAGGTCACACATACCATCACTGACACGTGAAACCAAGTTCAGAAAATAAGATCGTGATCTCTAGCTCATTCCATTGAGTTAGCCCACATTCCAATTCACGTGGGTAAGTCAGAAAAAGAAAAGTCACGTACGCTGTGACATGACTCACAAAGTTACCAATACACGTTTCTTCACTAAACAAGGTGAAACACCAAGAAGTTGCCTTAACAATGTAAAATCATAAATCATTTAATACCTGGCTGTCTTGACTCATTTCAAGTAACAGTCATCTTAAGTTATACAGAGTCATGTGGAGGAAAAAAAAAACGAAAGAACATTAGGTGTTGCAATAACATGATATAGTCTACTTCTATTGGGGTTGTGGCTAGTTTATATAGAGACACCAAACAAACAGATGTTGCAATCAGTGGCAGAGTTAGAATTTCATCTCAGGGGGTGCTAAAAATGTATTGAAGTTGCTAAAAAATTTTATGAGTAAAATAATATATTACCTATCCTTATATACTTATATTTATATATTCATTTTCTAAATTTCAACAACCCTAATTATGCCTAGAGGAGTGTAGACAAAACAACCATGGCAAAACAATCTCCCTCTTATTTCCCCTTTTCTAGTCCCCACAGACTGATTTTTCAGTACTTCGTCTTCCCTGTTGAGTCCAAAAGCCTCCAAAATAAATTTAAAAGGCTTTCATCAAACACAGTAGAGTAAATCAATCTAGTCCCAACCATAGATGTTATTACGAAAGCAATTGGAAAAGTAACGTCGAAAACAAATTAGGAAAGTATCTCAATCGACAATCTAAAATGATTTTTATGCTCAATTAAAAATCTGAAATGCTCAATTAGGAAAGTAAATGACAAATTGACAATCTGAAAATGTGTAACTATATATGAAAATAATGAATCTTTCACCGGTCGTCAATGCATCGTCGTCGGTAGAGGTTGTTGGACAGTGGAGTCCTCGCCACTCGCCAGTCAGTACGGCGGTCACTGCTTCATCTAATCGGTTGAAGATTCCAGATCTAAAGAGTGAAGACGACCTCATCGCCAGTCGATGCCTCCACTTATTCTAATTCTGAGCGGGTCTCCACACGCTGCCAGCCGTTGCCGATCGCGGCTTTGTTTGCGGCCTGTCGGCTGCCGATCTGGGACTGAGAGAGTGGGAGTGCACTGTGGGTGAGAGACTTGGCCCTTGGGCGGCGTAGAGAGAGAGAGTGTGTGTGTGTGTGTGTGTGTTGCAGGCAGAGAGAGAGAGGTGAAATGAGAAATATTTGTTTTTCTAAAAGTTGAGGGGGTACATTAGCCCCCCCCCCCCCGTACAAGCGTAGCTTCACCCCTGATTGCAATACAACAGAGTTATCGGAACAAACTTTTGATAAAAATAACAAATACGTTTACAATATCAATGAACTGAAAAGAGCAAAACTTTTGAGTCAAAGATGGTCACCAGAATAGTCATAAAACCACAAATAACTATTTTGTGGGGCCACCAAAATATGGGCCACACCTGTTTCTGGCACTAGAAAGTAGAGTTATCAAATGGGCCGGGCAGCCCGTGGGCTGGCCCGACCCAGCCCCTTCTAGCCCGGCCTGGCCCGGCCCTGTTTATGAACAGTAGAGGCCCGGACTTTTAGGGCTTAGGGCCTGGGCTTGGACCAAGCCAGAATTTCTGAGAAAAAAGCCCGGGTCAGGCTCGGCCCGGGTGAATCTGGCCCGTTTCTTTACTTTTCAAATTCAATTTCCCCCCCTTTCCCCCCAACGGTTTTATTCCCCCCTTTTCCCCTAAATTCCACTTTTACCCTCCCAACAACAAAATAACGGCTAGTTTGGGGAGTATTTTGGTCTAAGTTAATTTTTTCAACTCTTTTAAGGTTTTTACACTCTTACCCTCCCCAACAACTATAAACGGATAGTTTTTAGAGGTATTTTGGTCTTTTGTGAAGTTTCAAAAATTTATAAATTCACACCATTTCTCTCTAATTTTTCACACCAATCTTCTTACTCTCTCTTATATAAACATTCTACATTTCTACAAACTTTGCTACTATTACTAATTACTACTCTTATTTACTAATTAGTACTCTTACTAATTATTACTCTTGTTTACTAATTACTACTCTTGCTAAATTTTAATTACTAACCACTCCTCTTATTAATTTGTTACTCTCTAATTCTTTTGTCTAGTAATTAGTAATTAGTGAATTCTTATATTTTTCAATTACTATTACTAATTTTTTTAATTACTAACTCTCTCCAATTTTGAATTACCCTCAGTCATTCATTTGTTACTCTTTAATTCTTTTAATTGTTATTTCTAATTACTAATAACTGCTCTTATACTTATGTATTTAGTTACTCTTACTAATTTTATTTTTCAATCTAGTAAAAAAGTTTAGCGTCAAATATGGCTGGATTACTGAAGAAACTGAAGCGTGGATCATCATCACGAAAAACATCATCATCATCACAAACACCACCACCAGCACAAGCGCCAGCACCACGGCCATCACAAACACCAATCCAAGCACCACCACAACCATTCGTTCCTGGACGAATGAGTACAGGCTGTATGATAGATACCCAAGCCAATTGGGAGTTCAATCAAAACATTCCAGATTTTGAATACACGCCTGATCAAGACCCCCCGCATTATAGTCAAGGACGCAGCTCGGTTGGCGAAGCTACTACTCCGTGGCATAATCTTAACCCTATGCCTAGTCATGATGAAGAAGGGCCGAGCAATGCCTCCGGTAATGAGCCAGAAGTCCAAAAGGGGAAAAAAATAAAGCCGAGTGTTGGAATCATTTTGATGAAGTTATGGTGGACGGCATCCGAAAAGCTCGATGTAAGTACTGTGCTAAATTATTTTTGTCTGGTAGTGGTAATGGACATCTTAACAGGCATTACCCTCAGTGTGCACCTCGACAAGGCCACGTCGAACCTACCCAAACGCAGTTATCTTTTGACGGTAAGTTATTTGTTTATAATCAGCGAGAGCAAAGAGACGGTCTCGCTGAATTTGTTATTCACGATGAACAAGCCTTTTCTTTTGCCGATAATGCTAAGCACTCTAGATATATGAACACATACGTTCAACCTTTGTACAAAAAGGTTCATAGAAACACAACTAGATCCGATGCACTCCGACAGTATAATGCTGCTAAAGCACGCCTGATCGATTATTTCGATAAATTTGACGGTAAAGTTAGTCTTACTTCTGATATTTGGCAATCTCTGTTTACTTTTGTTAGTTATACTTGTGTGACGGCCCATTGGATTGATGCCGATTGGATTATACATAAGAGAATCATCGCTTTCGAGCTCTTTCCTTTTCCGCATGATGGAATGAACATTGCTAGTATTATATTAAAAGCATGTACCACGTTTAAATTAAAGGATAAGATTATGAGTATTAGTTTTGATAATGCTTCTAACAATACAGCTGTTGTTGATGCTTTACAGGAGAGCCTCAAACCTGTACTTTATGGTAAATTATTTCATGTTCGTTGTGTTTGTCATATAATTAATTTAATTGTTCAAGATGGTTTAGCTGCTGCAGGAGATATTCTTGTCAAAATGAGGGGTATGACAGCGTATGTTAATAGTTCGAGTCCGAGAACACAACAATTTAAAACGTTGTGTGTGAATATAATATGCCTCGCAGGAGAGCAGTTACAGATGTGGTCCACAGGTGGAACTCTACATACCATATGCTTTTACACATTCTGGCATACAGAGAAGTCTATACGCATTTTCTACTAACCTTGTTCCCAGCCGGCTTGCCAACTCAAGAGGAATGGCAGATGGCCACATACCTAGCTGAATTTTTGAAGGTATTTTACACGTCTACCAATTTATTGTCTGGTACGTACTATCCCACCTCTCCTCTCGCTGTAATAGAAATTCTCAAGATGGCTACAATGTTATCAAAATGGAGATATATAGGACCCTTTGAGGAAATAGTAAAAGTGATGGATAAAAAGTTTAATAAATATTGGAGTGAACTGCCTGTTATTTTTGCTGTTGCTACTTGTTTAGATCCTAGGTTAAAGTTGCATGGCGTGAACGTCTCGATACAAGAGATATCGATATTAATGTGCTACCCAGTAGAGGATACAACCGCACTTACAGCGAAAGTGAGCAAGACATTTGAGGAACTGTTCAACCTCTATCGTAATTCTGCTGACGTGCGCGGACGAGCTTCATCATCGACTGCTGAGAGGTATTATGCGCCATACCTTAAGGGCTTTGAACATCTAGTAGCAAGACAACTACCAGGTGAAGGTACTTCTAATTCGGCAGGTTCGTCTACTTTTTTCTCTTTTAATGAGATTGGTGTATATTCAAATACTGATCATTATGCTGATTTATCAATGCAAGAACATGTTAATTTTAATTTGTTAAATTTTTGAAAACAAAATCAAAACATGTATAAAACTTTAGCTCAAATTGCACGGGATGTACTGCCAGTGCAAGCCTTCACGGTTGCTTCAGAGTCGGCATTTTCAGCGAGCGAGAAGGTTTTGGATGACAGGAGGAGTCGTCTTAACCCCGAGTCGCTCGAGCTATGTGTATGTTGGAAGGATTATCTTGATGCGAAATACCGCGAGCAAGATAAACCGATTGATGATAGGAAGAGCAGTGACTCGGATGTTGAAGTACTTCCGGATGATTAGGTAATTTCTTTTTATTTTCCTTCTCTTAATTTTTAAGAATAAAATTTCTCACAAAATATAGTTTTTTTTTCATATATATATATATATAATAAATTTTTACAAGTAAGATAGATAATTTTTCGTATATATACAAAAATAGGTAACTTCGCCTGTTTGTTTACAAGCAGCCGGTCCCAAGCCTGGATAAAAGGAGGAGGGCCTATAAACACATTTATCTTCAATGTATATGATTTATAATGAAATAAAAGGATAAAGATTAGGTTGGTTAAATTGTGAATATTGGACATGCCTAGAGTACAATTTTCTTAAACAATAACAACAAATTACCATAATTAAAGCCTTTACCTTGAATAACAAGAAAATGCAAACAAAAAAAAAAAAAAAAAAATTGGGCCCCGCCCTAAATGTTAGGCCTAGGGTCTGGGCTTGGACTGGACCCAGATATCCCCACATTTTGGCCCGACCCCGTTTGGCAGCCTCTCTGGCCCGGCCCAGGCCTATTTTGCTGGAGGCCCGATGGGCTTGGGCTAGGCCGGTCCAAGCCTGGCCCATTTGACACCTCTACTAGAAAGGCTGAAAAACTCTTAAGTCAAAGAATACTAGCAAGATAAAGTCAATTGACATTGATTAGAATGGAGATGTCCTGGCATGCAAAGGACAACACTACAGGATATTAATTTCTTTATGGAGAAGAAGAAGCAAATAAACTGAAGGGTAATGGGGATCACTACGGCCCTGCAACATGCACGTTGACCCTTCAAATAAGAGGGCATGCAACTTTGATTAAAAAAAACGAAGAAGAAGAAGATGAGTAGATTCAACGAGACAACAGTGCTCTATCGAATCGATGAAAAAATATATGGAGCATGAGAATTTTGGCCGACTAATCTTAAAAAAAAAAAAGTAATCTACTAAGAACTTATCAAAATAGCATAATTAATATCGATCGGTCCAACGCTGATACAGATTTCAAAAAGTAAACCCTTACCTTCGATCGATTAATTTAACTCAAAATCTGATCTTCTCAATCAATTGTATCAAAAAGCCCTAAAAATTAATATACCCAAAGTTTCCAATTAGGGTTCCAATAATAATAAAAATTTGTAAAGATTCCAACTACAACCCTCAATTCAATACCCAAAAATAAATTATAACCTCGACGTAATGAATCAAACTCTCAAAAGGGCTCTTCTTAAGGATTCTTTGGAGACTTTTCTGAACTTTGGTGTGCTCCTATGAATGTACGTAACTATCAGACACATAAAAGATATATATTTATATTCTTAAAATAATTAAAATTTCAAAATACCTATCACGTCCCCAAACTTTTTAATTTAATTTTCTTTTCTTCTATTCTCCTTTTTTTTTCTTTCTAAATAAGCATTAAATATGAGGGGTCTAACATCTGACTTATGGGAGATTAAGTAGACATGACCGAAGAGCGTGTAATCATCTATGAAAGTGATGAAGTATGAATTACCATGCCTTGCGCTCACATTCATTGGGCCACAAATATCAAAGTGAATTAATTGCAATGGAACATCTGCCCTTACTACTTTTCTGAATGGTTTTCTAGTTGCTCTTCCAGCTAGGCAATGCTCACATGTGGGTAGATTGACTTTAGCGAGTGCGCCCAAAAGGCCTTCTTTAGCTAATCTAGCCATTCTATCATGTCCAATATGACCTAATCTAGCATGCCACTTAACAGAATCATTGTGAGCATTATCAGCAGAAGTTAGCAACTAAAATAAACTATCATAACAAGGTTGTTAACGATGTCCAAAACCATAAAACCATTCAACAGATAACCAGAACCATAGAAAACAGTCTTGTGGAATATATGCACCTTATTACCCTCAAACTAAAAAGAGAAACCTAACTTAAGCAAAGAAAGGACTAAAAGAAGATTTTGCCGAATCCCTGGATCATAAAGTACATCGTGGAGATATAATGCATGACCTCCTCGCATTTCCAGTTTGTAAGTGCCAAGGCCCAAAACCTCTACACTGGACTGGTTCCCCATATATATTCTTTTGCTCTCGCTATGAACGTGACGATACTCCACGAACCTAATTCGCTCCCTTATGATGTGGTATGTTGCTTCGGAGTCTACAATCCAAACATAGAGAGATTCAGCAACAAGACGCACGATGTAACAAGCAATCTGAAAAGCGATTTAGTAGTACCTTCTTCGCTGCAGTGCATTCACGAGCGAAGTTCCCCTTTTTGTTACAGTTATAACAAGTCATCTTTGACTTGTCTTTCTTTCCTCTTTTTCCTCTCTTGCCTTTATTGGTCTTACCCTTCTTTTGTGTAGGTCCGGAACCACCTTGATTTCCATTCCCACCTCCCCTCTTCCATTTGGACCCAGATGTCCCACAGGAAAAAGACTGAGCAACATATGCTTCGGAGGCCTTAGCTGCCCCTAGGCGCTCATCCTCGAGCTCTAAGTGCCGTGCAATGTCCTCAAAAGTTTTGATGTTATCATTATGGGTCATGTTGACTACCATATGTTCCCAGGACATGGGAATGGAGCGAATCACTGCCTGGACTTGCTGCTCATCGGTGGTATTATTACCTGCAGCCTTCAACTCACGAATCATGTTCGACATTGCCCTAAGGTGTTGTTTCATAGTGTGATTAGCATGTTTCGTGTAACTATCAAACTTGATTGTCATATTACGGAGTCGAGTGACTGAGGTACCACCAAACTTGACTTTGAGGGCATCCCACGACTGTTTTGCAGTAGAGTATTGCTCAAATTGGCAGAGAAGATCATTTTGCAAGCTGCTCAATAGTGTAATACGAGCAACACAGTCCTTTTTCAACTACTGCTCATAAGTTTCTTGATCTTTCTCAAATTGAGCAGTACCCTGAGTGGGCTTAGCCATGACAGCATTCAAGGTCTCCAAAACCTTTAGTTCGTCAAGCAAATACTGCACTTTGCGGTGCCAAATATCATAATTGTCACCATCTAATTTTTAGCCCTTGTTCAAGTCAGCAACAATTTGCTTGGAGGCCATAATTAACCGCATTACAAGAGATTGGCGCAATAAGAATATCTTTAATTAGCCATGTATATTCTATCTTCTTGCAACTTCATAATTAAATAACGATAACTAATTACGTGTGCATGAACGGAAACATCGCTGTGCTCAAAATCACAGCACGCCATAAAACGCAACAATTATCTTAATTCAATCATACTTGTACACTAGATAATCCCATCCAACATAAAAGGACAGGGTCTACCTAGTAAAAACCTATTGAATTTCATATGCAAATGAGAGGCAAAATTAAGTTGTTTGAGTAAAAATGCAAAAACACACCCCCTTACAAGGCTTCATCAAATAATACATCAGTTATTACATATTTGAGGAACCTACTACAATCTACAAAAAAAAAACTGAAGGTTCTGCATTTAACTTAAAAAAAAAAAAAATTGCCTCGATCTCTATCCTGATGGAGAGCCCATATAACCATATGCAATTGAAACTCAATCCTTCGACCACCAACCATAAAGCATACATGCATGGCTTTTTACAAAAGGCGGTGCCACACTCTCCTTCTAAGGAGACGTGCAGTAGTCTAAAAAGAGCCTAGGGTCATATATATGTGTGCTGCTTGCGCCACGTAAAAAAAATAATATAACTCCCACTCAATTACTAGGCATCGTATCATTCCATCCACTCGCATGTTAATTCAAACAAATAAATAAATAAATAAATAAACATGCATGCTAACATACATAGAATGACAACTTTTTTTAAATCTAAAAAAAATAAAAATATGAATAAGTATGCCAAGTATATACAAGAAACGTGAAAACAGAATATGAAAAAAAATATTCTACTGCACGAAAAACACGAATTTTCTAGCATTTGTTTTTGTTCAGTTAAGTAAAAATAGTCAATAAAAAAATATGATAAACTAAATCAGAGAATTATATGATCACATGCATCGTGTGTGTCAAAAGGAGGCCACCACCCTGGTCCCACACACCCCCACGTGCCATCCAGCTTTTTCCCTCACTTGGGCGAGAAAACTGCAGCTTCATGCCCCCCATGGTGGCTCGTGACCTATATGCGCCGTCTTAGCGGCAGCTTCTGGTGGTGTGGGTTTCACAGTTCCCTTTGCTTTTCAATTTTAAAACCATTAACGAACTTAAATTTGGGTTTTGGTCGTAATACAACACTGTGTCGCTCAACAACGAAAGGAGCGAGAGTGAGAAAAAATTGTTTAGGAATTTTTTCTTATTTTTTCAAAAACATTTTAGATTCGACCGAAGAACCCTAGATTTTCCAAAAACTCGTGACTCACTTAATTCAAAAATGAATTCGATGGGTCTGATATCATTGGAAAGCTAGTTCAGTGTAGATTCTAATGGTATCAACCAATCATCATAAATCAAACTGAGCAAAAATAGAATTCTAGACAAAGCATTCAAGTTTATAATTAGGGTTTACAATACTTCCCTAATTATAAATTTGTTGATGCTCAAAATTTGCAAATACAATTAACAAATCATATAAAATAATATATATGTAAACCTTTTTTTAAATCTACACGAATCTAAATATCCCATATACATGTAAAGCAGCTTTAAAAGATATAAAACTTAAAAGCACAGGCTTTCTAATCACAGAAACAACAATTTTGGCTCTGATACCAATGTAAAAAAAAATGGAGCCAATAGATTTAGATTGCGGAAGCGTACCCGTTGAAATTTATCGCACAACGAGTCCAGAATTAAACTTGTTGCTTCACGTGAATTTCCTGCCCACTGTAGAATCAACTACGTACTCGAGCCAATCCGTGTTCCACCGTACAAAAGTCTTTCCTTCACCAACTAGTGCAAGAGTATGTGTATATGTTTTTGTAGATCTTTTCTTCTGCTTCTGTTTTCTACAGAGAATTAACAGTTGTATTTATGTTTCTCCTTTCTTCCCTTTTTTTCATTACTTCCATGGGTTACTTCCATTTATGAGACATTTAGTATGCTCTCTTAAATGTGGGAGTTACAACCCATACACTTCCCACATAGGGTTAAGGAAGACCAAAAAGGTCTCGGGTCAAGCTCACCATGGACGTACCCGCTTCGACCCGAATTACCAATACTTGGATACATAATGAGCCTCTGAATGTTTTCAACTACTGTGCTTGTTCTCCTGCTCACTTGAGCATTATCTTGGAATATAAATGCTTTCAACTTAATATTTGATCAAGGGATTGATGGGAAAGGTGTCACACATGATGAAGAAGGAAAGAGGGAGATTAAACGGTTTATTGATAAATTCTATCACTGGTCATCCTATAAAATAAGGAAACGAAAGTCAGCAACTAGTCCCAGTTTAGGTTAAAGACCCAAAGCGGGCTTCCTTATTCCGTGTTCACGAGCTTTACCTTTATCATTCCCATGAAAGGGCTATTCTTATTTAGATGGTGAGGGTTGGTCACATAGGTGACCTACAGTTGGGCATATGGTATCCTCATAATACAAAGCTCATGCTAATTAGGCTCAAAAGCAGAAAAAAGAGAAGAAAGATGAAATTCTCCGCAAAGGAAATCCAAATTCCGCTTTCTCATGCTTCTCTACTACATGATCGTGGCTTCACTCCCATGACCTAGGAATCGTCCCCACCAGCAGCCAAAATACCGATCTCCATCTACAGCATTGAAGCAACTACAATTAGAGAGGTTTTCAAGATAGAAGCTTGTCGTAACTTTCAAGTGCTTTTAAAGGCATCTCAAAGGGCTCTTCTGCCTTGGAAGTCCAAAAAATTGTTGCTCCAACAACAGTGTACAATGTTTTACCATCCTTCGTAAGAAATTTGTATCTTTTTCAGTTCCTTTACTATTTCTTGTATTAGAGACTGCCTCCAGGATTGATGTTAGCCCTAACCGTCAGCATCATCATCTGATATCTTGTTCAAACTCCTACTTAGATTTTCCTTTTTCAAATTCTGTTTTAATTTTAAAATGTAAGTTTGTTATAGATTCAAATACAAATCAAATGTAATCTTATTCATGCAAATTTAAATGTAAATCCCTTCATATACAAATGAGAAAAACTCTCACAAATTTTATGAGATTCCAGAATTATTATCTCTCTTACATGGTATCAACTAGTCTACGGTTCTTTCCTATTAGCTCTTCCCATGGCTTCCTCCACCACTGTTATCCCACAACTTCACCATTGCACCACCATCAAGCTTACCAACACCAACTATCTCCTTTGGCAAACACAAATTCTACCCATTCTCCGCTCAAACAACCTTTATGGTTTTGTTAACGGGATTGTACCATGTCCTCCTACTGAAATCATAGTTCCTGGCACCACCACCAGAATCCCAAACCCTAATTACAAACTATGGGTTGATCGTGATCAAGTTGTCCTTAGTTGGATTAATATGTCACTGTCAGACTTGTTCAACCAACCGTTGTTGAACACAACACTTCTGCTTACACTTGGCATGCCATCTCTAATGCATTTGGTGCATCGTCCCACATGTCTTTCAACTCTTCATGCAGCTCCACAACACTAAACGTGACTAAAAACCTGTTGCCATATACCTTCAGGAACTCAAATACCTTGCTGATCAACTTGGCGCCGCTGTAAGCTACTCACTATCCAACTCCCCTCTGCTCAACTCGCTCACTGTGACAGTCACAGCCCTTCCCATTTCTCCAACCATGGGCACTCTTCTCGCAATGAATTTAATGCCAGCCATACTAACAAACGTGGCAACTCACAACAATCTTCCTCCTGAAGAAATCGTCCGAACGCAAGCAATGGAAACCCCTCCAATCCTCGCTGTCAAATTTGTCACCAAATCGGTCTATACACCAATCGATGTCCTTACCGCCACCACCAATCTCGTAACTCTGGCCCTCCTGCTCACCTTGCCGCCGTGCCTCATGCCATGCCTCCTACACTTCATGCCCCAGATACTTGGTTTCTTGACACTGGTGTTATACATCACATCACCAATAATCTTCAGCAACTCCATGTCTCTGGTGTATACAAATGTTCAGACCAACTGCATATTAGTGATGGTAACGACCTTCCTATTCTAAACATTGGTTCCATTCACTTTCACACTCCTCAATCATCTTTTCGACTCCCCAACGTGCTACATGTTCCTGATATTACTAAAAATGTTCTCTTTGTTCATTAATTTACAAAAGAAAATAACTTCTTCTTTGAATTCACCTTTTCTTTCTTTCCTTTTGGTGAAGCACATGGCTACCAAGACACCATTGCCTAAAGGAACGCTTGATCAAGGCCTCTATCGACTGCAACCCTCTTACCACCCTCCTCACGCCAACATCTGTGAGCATGCTACCCTTGACAATTGGCATCATTGGTTTGGTCTCAATCCCAAAGGAGTCCACCATCTCATTCACAAGAATAAGTTATCTTGTTCTTCATCTAAATTGTCATTTTGTTCTTCTTGTTGCTAGGTAAAATGTCCAAGTTCCTTCTACCCCTCTCCTTATCTATTAGCAAACAACATTTAGAGCTAGTTTTTCTCTTATATGTGGGGCCTGCCCTACCCTCTGTCAATGAAAAAAAATACTTATTACTTTTTATTGATAACTTTTTAAAGTTTTCTTGGTATTTTCCATTAGCACAAAATTCAGAACTATGTTCCATTTTCACCCAATTTCAAGCACTTGCGTTTCGCCAATTCAGCGTACACCTGAAAGCGATTCAAACTGATTGGGGTGATGAATTTCGTAAACTATCTCCTATTCTTGCCTCTAAAGGCATCATTCATCGCATTGCCCGTATACACACACATGAACATAATGGTTACGCTGAACAAAAAATTCATCACATAGTTGACATTGGTCTTTCCCGCCATGCTCACTCCTCTATTCCTTTCAAGCACCGGACTTACACCTTTGAAACTGCCGTGTATCTCATCAATAGCATGCCCACTCCTACTCTTTGAGGCTTGTCACCATTTGAAAAATTACTTCACAAAACACCCGACTGCTCTTTCCTTCACATTTTTGGTTGCCTTTATTTTCCGTTACTTTAACCCTACCGTTCTCATAAGTTCAATTTTCTATCCACCCCTTGCGTTTTCAAAGGTACAATTCTCACCATCATGCCTACTATTGCTTATTTAGTTGTCACATCAAATTCCACGAGGACTCCTTTCCATTCTCCGATCATCCTCCCTCCTCATTGACATTATCCTTGCCCTCCTCCGCCCCTTATTCCCATCTCCCTGCAATCCGGTTGGCCTTGACGCATCCTCCTTCACACGGTTCTCATCATGTATGGCCGCGTCTACTTTGCAAGTTTCCTCCCATCCCCTTGTTCCTTCACATTAGCCCACGTCCTCATCCAACACACTGCCCACCCTACCTTCCTCCTCTTTATTACCTTGCTCCCTACTGTCGGCCTTCTCCGCTCCGTCTCCCATTCAACCTACTTCCCTTCACGGCCCGCCATCATAAACTCATCACATGGTTCTTCGCCCTAAGCCTAAATTAAAACTCCCTAAATCCTCCTATCAGTGTTCCAAGCACCCCTTTCCGCAAGCTCTTCTCTCTACTCTCGCTCATGACCCTAAACCCACATGCTTCACCAAGCCAATCAATTTCCTAACTGGCACAATTCAATGTACGATGAAATCAATGCCCTCTCTAAAAATCAAACCTGGTCTCTCGTGCCTTTTGATCGCTCGATGAACGTCATTGGTTTTAAATGGGTTTTTCGTGTTAAACACAAACCCGATGGATCTCTCTATCACTACAAAGCCTGCCTTGTTGCCAAAGGCTTTCACCAACAAGAAGGCGTCGATTACACAGCCACGTCAAGTCCGATTATCGAACGTACAACAGTTCATGTCGTCCTCACCTTTGCTCTCTTACAAAAGTGGCTACTCCATCAATTGAATGTGTCAAATGCCTTCTTACACGGTAACCTTTCCGAAGACGTCTACATGCCACAACCCCCTGGGTTTCTTGATACCTCACATCCTACTCATGTCTACAAACTCCATAAATCCTTATACAGCTTAAAACATGCCCCCCCTCAGGCTTGGTTTCATCGCCTTTCCTCCTTCCTCCTTCACTTTGATTTTTCGTCCTCTCAAACTGATCCTAGTCTATTCATCTTTCACCACCGTCATCACATGCTTTACCTCCTTGTCTATGTTGACGATATCATACTTAGTGGCAGTTTCACATCCCTTCTTGCCATGCTTTTATCTGAGCTTCGTCGAACATTTGATATTTTTCACCTCGACCACCTTAATTACTTCCTTGGCATCAAGATTGTCTACACCCCATCTAGCTTTATTTTATCCTAGCGTTGCTACATCCTTGATCTGCTCTGCAAAACCACCATGATTGAGGCCAGACCTCTTGCCACACCACTTCCCTCCGACTCTCTAAACACACTAGCATGCCCTTATCCGACCCCTTTCTTTACCTTTAAATCATTGGTTTTCTTCAATACCTCAACATCACCCGTCCTGAACTCTGATTTGCCATCAACAAACTGGCACAATTCATGCAACAACCAACCAATCAACAGTGGACTGCCTTCAAACTTATCTTATGCTACCTCAAAAGCACTATCTCCCTTGGCCTTCATTTTTACCGATCCGCTAACCCTTTTCTCACTGCCTTCAGCAATGCCGACTGGGCGGGCAACTCTGATGACTGTCATTCCATCGGCATCACGCAATTTTTCTCGGCCCTAATCTTATCTCTTGGTCTGCCAAGAAACAATCTATCGTCGCCCGTTGTTCACTGAGTTTGAGTATTGTGTTGTTGCTAACACTACCATTGAACTTCTTTGGCTTCAGTCCCTTCTTCGCGAACTCAGCATTATCCTCCCCAAGCCCCCGACCCTTTGGTGTGATAACTTGGTTGCCATGTATCCTTCTGCATCCCCGAGCGAAACACATTGAAGTCGACTTTCATTTTGTTCGTGATCAAGTTTCTCAACGTCGAATCCGAATTCACTTCATTTCTACACATGATCAAAGTGCCGACATCTTTACCAAACCTCTTCCCACTGCTTGCTTCATCAACTTACGCAACAAGCTTCAAGTCTGTTCTCGCGATCCTTCAGCTTGAGGGGGCCTACTAGATACTACCGTCAGGACTGACGTCAACCCTAGCTCAAGCCACCAAGGCTGACATCAGTCCTAACCGTCAGCTCTTCAGCTCATCACCTAAACTCCTAATTAGATATTCCTTATTCAAATTATTGCTTAAATTTTAGATGTAAATTTGTTATAGATTTTTATATAAATCAAATGTAATCTTATTCGTGTAAATTTAAACGTAAATCCTTTCATATATAAATGAGAGAAACTCTCACAAATTCTGTGAGATTCCAGAATTATTATCTCTTATACTTTGTCAGCCGTAATTTCTTTCTCTCTTGTTCAACGTGAGTAGGGGTAACACATGAAACCCCAGGAGATCGTATCGTTTAACTTAGAAAGTAGGCCCTCTTTTAGCAATATACCCAACGGAAAAGGAGCTTTTTCAAAGTGACCAAGAGCAAGCCAAAGGATCTTTACGGCTTCACTTAGCATTGGGGAAGTTCAATTTATGGAATTATTTCTAACAAAACCCTTGGATTGGAAAGCCTGCGCGAGACAATTACCCTTGATTCGGTCTCAGAAAAATATAGAAGAGAGTTACGAGTCTGTAATCAGCTGCAACAGAGTATTAAGTTTGCTATGGAGCCGAATATACTCATCCTTTACCACATTCAGACATCCAAGGCACCTGCATAGACATGTTTACTTATCAGTACGTTCAACCTTATAACTTCATCTGATTTGTGGTTAAATTAGTGTTCCTTCTAAGAAACTTTAACAGGCCAGTTCAGTTTCCTATAAATAGCAGTTGCAACGTTCCAGGTATTCAGCTATTTTCGCTCGTTCCTTGGCACTGGAATCATCAAAATCGAGTAAATATGCAGCTGCCGGGAGAACGTTAACTCACCATTCTCGATCTTGTGCCTCACATAATTTGCTTAATTCGATGCACGCTAGTCGCACGCTTTGTGCTTCAAAGCTGTTGAAAGTAACCATGATCACGTTTTCAGATAATGCTAGAGACTCAGGAAGATAAGAATTACAGCTCAGGCGCCTTGTTGATAGAAATTGTTAAAGCGCAGCTTTCAACAAGTATGCATTTGGAACGTTAGCAAAGAGTAGCTGTCATCCATCTTCTATGCATACATCTGTCTAGACAGATTATTGCAACAGAAAAGTCAAAAATTACTTGAAGAAACCATGATAGATCGAGTGGAATACCTTTAGCAAACGGGTTGAAAAGCAGCAAAAGCTTTGTTTATATTTGTATCAATTTCATGGCAATGCAAGATGAAAATCCAACTAACATGAATTACATATGTACCTTGTAAGAAATTAAAAATGAGAGCACTGTTGATGAAACCCGAGGTGAATATAGAGATTACCTGGAGCTGTTAAGCTTAAATTGGTAAACAAATGCATCGATCTTCTTGAAATCTACAGGATTCCGATCTCTATGGTACAGGTAAAGGAAAGAAATGTAAGATGAGCCCACAAATTGAGACAATGACATGTTCTTAAACTGTTTGCCAACTGTGTGTGTGTGTGTGTAGAGAAAAGGAGTTAGTTGAATTGCTTACAGTGCTTTACATAGTTCAGTGATAAGTCTCTCAGAATCGTCACAGAAAAGTTTCGCCGTTTCCACCACGGAGTCTGGATTGCTCTCATCTTGCAGTAGCTGAAGTTGGGTAAACTGATCATCCAAGAATCCCTTCTCACGAGCAGAGCCAGGATAGTCAAGAAATTGTTGCAGGAAGAAACAAGTAACATGTACGGAAGTTTCTGGTATGCTTTCAAAAGTTACTCTTAAGGGTTTGATGAACCTACCTCCTGAAACATGGAGTTTACGAAAGCTGAACGTTGCCCCTGCTTTGAAAATTTAGCTTCCATTTTGGCCCCTCAATCCAAGGTTCTTCAACAACTTTCAGATCTTTACGGCTTCACTTGGCAGTCTGGAGGTTGTTCACTTTTCTCTTGGAAAGAACCAAGACCAAAAAGACTGATTTGATTTATTTGTGGGCATTGCTTCTCTGTATATACTCCTCTTTTTTTCACCTCTCTGGCTTTGTGTTTTAATAGATTAATTAATAGATAGATGGCAGTCATTCATGTACCTACAGATGATGATTCAAAATCAAAATGTTATAAAATTGATGTAAAATAATATAATTATTATAATTAAATCAATGATAAGTAAATAAGTTGTTAACGGCTAATTAAAGGTTCAAAATATGAAAAATTCATTGCACAAAACATAATCTTACTCTCAAATCCAAATTGTTAATGTCAATTATCACCAATATTTGTCAATATTAAACATACTTATTCTTGTAGTCATATCAAGTTGCCACTAAAGAAAATTTTAATTTTTTCATATTATATCATCTTATACAAGGTACGCTGACACTATAATTAATTTCAAACATATTTCACAAATATTTAATTTTTACAAAACAATACAAGTTTGACATTGCAGTAATTAAAGTGAAGGTGTTTTAGAGACAATTAATGTCAAGTGTATATATTGGAGTTGTCCAGTAAGTTTGAATTATAATAAACTGATATTAACGGAAGTTCAAAAATTATTCCAAAAAGGATCGTTGAAAGTAAAGTGGCTAACGAAAATGAGTAATATAACGAAGTTTATAAAATAAAAAGAGTTAGGAGCTTAAATGTTATATCTTTAAAATAAAAAATAAAGTGAACTTAAGACATCTATAGCAGGCACATATAAAAACTCAATTGCTTAAGTAACAAATTTAGTATAACTTTCAAAAATCTTTCTAAAGTTTTCAATTGTTCACTTTTAGAGTTTTAACCCTTTTTCCTACAAGCATCACTACTGAAGTTAAAAAATCATCACCATAGACTTTTAGCATCATTCATTACCCATCCTGTTTCTTTTTGTACAATGCTGATTTTTCTTGTATCGATAATTGTTGAAGGTCAAAATAATCCCAGCAGTTTATTTCTTTTGAAAATGATATAGTCTATTAAATTGGCATGTCACTCTATTTTGATGATTAAAGTACAAAGTAAGTTTTTTTTTCAATATTTTCTAGCTTAAATTCCAAATCTCGAGTAATTTGTTTAAAACGGCACTTAATCTTAAGGTTATTTTCTTTTTTTACTTTCTACTTAAAACATATATAGTCTATTCTAAATTTATCTTAAGAGTGTACTCTACTTCTCTTTTATTTTTACCTATCATGATTTTGTTAATCTTAATAGTACAACAAGACTATTAATTTAGTTGTGCATGCAATTTAACATATGTTTGCCGTAATACATTTATTTGTAACACAGATTAAATAATAATACCAAACCTGATCATATAAAAAGTTAATATATATGTTTGTGTGTGTGGGCGCGCGCTCTCTCGTGTCCTCTTGAAATTTATACTACGAAATGAATGTTTGCGGTTGATATTAGATAAGGGTAATAAACGAAGCAATTTCAATAATGTTCACAAACCTCCTAAGTATTTCGCCCTACATACATACGCATTACTTCAAAATATAAATACGAACTCAGTAAAGTTCTTCAAAAATAATTTCTAACCATATCATTCATCAGATAATAAGACATGTATTATCCTAATCGAACTTGTAGATATTCTGACTCAGTTCTCTATCAGTAAATACCAACTACTACGCACGACCCAAAGAAGGCATATGCAGGCATGTATGTCTTTTGACCAAACTTGAGCATCAGCATCAGCACCAGCAGACCAGGAGACGTCTCCCCCTTAAACTACAACAGTCGACTCTTACGTTCAATGAATGTTCACATGTAAAGCATAGGTGGTTTGCTCTAAAGCAATGGCCAACTTCCAGCTTCAGGGATGCTGCTAGCCAAAGTCTATGTCACTCTCTGAATTCTTAATTACTTGCTTCTAAATCAAGATTTGCGAAATTCACGCGTATCAAGTGCTCTTGATGGGATTTCCAGATCGCGCACATGCCTAGTTGACCAATGAGGGAATGACAAAAAATCATTATGATTTTAAAACTGAACTTTGAATTTAAGAAAACGTAGCCAGCTATATATGACGCTATATGTTGTATGTTATAGAAAACAAAAGTGATCATACTTTGGAAGTCAACAATGTAAAGAGTAATTTTGCTTCTCAACTTTGTGCTGTTGTCAATGGATTTTTCCTTGGTTTTGTGGTGCTTCATTAAACAGAGGCAAGTGTGGTAAACTATGCAATCATGTAAGCATAATTCAAAGATTTGGGTGTGAACTTGGTGCTCCTTAGGGCATTAATTGGAAAAAGAATGAGCCACTTGATCAATTTGGCCTCTCCGTATGTCTTCAACTATTGTGCTTGTTCTCCTGCTCAGCTGAGCATTATCTTGGAATATACAGGCTTTCAGCTTAATATTTGATTAAGGGATTGACTGGAAAGACAGATCTCGTCTTTCTTGGCATGTTTCTAAAGTTTAATTGCCGCCAAATGTCGCTGAAAGTGCAACCGAAAATTCAGTTTACAGGTGGTTGACCAATAACAAATAATCAAATTCCTAGAAAGGTGTCACACATGGCGAAGAAGGAAAGACAGAGATTGAAAGGTTTATTGGCAAACTCTGTCACTGGTCGTCCATGGTATCTACATAATACAAGCTCGTGCTAAGGTTCAAAAGCAGAATAAAGAGAAGAAAGATGAACTTCTCCACAAAGGAAATCCAAATTCCGCTTTCTCATGCTTCTCTGCTACATCATCATGGGAAGCGTCCCACCAGCAGCCAAAATCTTTTGCTCCAGCTACAGCATTCAAGCAAATGAAGTTAGAAAGGCTTTGAAGACAGAAGCTTGTCATAACTTCCAAGTGCTTTTGAAGGCATCTCGAAGGACTCTTCTGCCTTGGAAGTGCAAAGTTTTGTTGCTCCAGCTTCAGTCTACAATGTGTTACCATCGTTAGAAAGAAGCGTTTCTTTTTAGGAAATCTGTATCTTCTAGTTGCTTCCCTTTTTCTTCGTTGATGTAATAAGGGGTAAACATGAAATGTAATGAGATCGTATCATTTAACACGGGAAGTAGTCCCTCTTTTAGCAATGGACAAAATGAAAAGGAGCTTTTTCAAAGTGACTGAGAGACTCTGGTACTGAGCGACACTTCTGCAAGAAGATAAACCTTGCCCAAAGGATCTTTACGGCTCCGCTTAGCATTGTGGATGTTTAATTTATTGGAGTAATTTCTGACAAAACCCTTTTCTTGGAAAGCCTGTGCGAGACAATTACCCTTGATTCGGTCTCAGAAAAATATAGAAGAGAATTACGAGATGCTAATATCCTTCAAAAAAGTTTCAAGCTTGCCCTTGAATATAATGGTTTACTGCAGCAAGAAATAGAAGGCACCTGCATATACATGTGGTCTCATCAGTCCGACCTTGTAACTTCATCTGATTTGTGATTGACTACTGTTCCTTCTAATAAACATTAACAGGCCGAGTATTCTGCTATTTTCCTTTCTTTCGTTCCTCGACACCGGAACCATTGAAATCAAGTAAATATGCAGCTATGGAGAAAACTCACACTGCAAGATTTCGTGGCCCACTGCAAAAGAAAATGCACTCTCTTTTAATTCTTTTTGCTCCAATGCTGTTGCAAAGTAACCATGATCACGTTTTCAGATAAGACCAGAGCTTGCACGCATTGTTGATAAATATTGTTAAAGCGCAGCATTTCTGAAGTATGCATTTGCAATTGGAAGGAGTGATTAGCAGAGAGTAGCTCCATCCATCTTCTATGCATACATCTATGTTGACAGAGGATTGCAACAAAAGAAGTTTAAAGTTACTTTGAGAAACCATCACAGAGTAGAATATCTTTAGCAAACAGGTTGAAAAGCAGCAAAGCAACAGTGCTTTGTTTATACTAGAATCAGTTTTCAAGGCAATGCAAGATGAAAATCCAACTAACATGAATTAAACATGTACAAGAAAATCGAGAGGACTATTGAAACAAATTGATGAAACCCGGAGGTGAATATAGAGATTACCTGGAGCTGCTAAGTTTCAATTGGTGAATACATGCATCAGCCTTTTTTTCATCATAACTTGCCGGCATTCTATGGTATAGGTAAAGGAAAAGAAATGTAAGATGACACGCCACAGCAAATTGAGACAGTGACATGTTCTTGAACTGTTTAGCAACTTTGTGTGTGTGCGCGCGTACGTAGAAAAAAGGAGTTGCTTACAGTAACTTTCAGAAGTCTCCAAGAATCTTCAAAGAAAGTAGACGCCACTTCCGCCACAAAGTCTGGGTTGCTCTCATCTTGCAGTTGCTGAAGTTGGGTAAACTGATCATCCAAGAATCCCTTCTCACGAGCAGAGACAGAATAATCAAGATATTGTGGTAGGAAGAAACAAGTAACAGCAAGAAAATTGGAACAACAGGGATGCTTCAAAATGTTACTCTTAATGGTTTGATGAACCGCACCTCATAATTTAAGGATTTTGTGTAGTCAACTAGCTGGCTTTGCAACTGAACTAAACTATCCATTTTGGCCCCTCAATTCAGGTTCTTCAACAACTTTTAGATCTTTATGTCTTCACTTGGCAGTGACGCAGAGTGGAGGTTATTCACTTTCCTCTTAGAGAGAACCAAGACAAAACGACAGATTTGATATACTTGTGGGCATTTTGCTACTCTATATACTCCTCTTTTTTCACCTCTCTCGCTTTGTGTTCTTCCTTCCTGTCTCAGACATTATGTAGGAGCAGTAATGACTTGTGAGTTAGAAAATCTTACATGGGAAGTCTGTGGACTTGGGTGGCAGCCAATCCATATCCAAGCTTCGCAACCTTGTTATTCAGGTAGCGTTTTGAAAACTATTTTTTTTTTTCAATTTGTGAACCGGAAAAAAAAAACATGTTTGACACACAGTTTTCATTTCCCCCCCTTCATTTTTTAAAATCAGTTTTTAAAATATGACTGTTTTTAAAAACTCTCATTTAGGAGTTTTGAATTTTGATTTTTATTTTGAGACCACCACCACCACCTTCCCACTGCCCACCACAGCCTGTCGGCTGGACACTGCCTGCCATCGGACACCACCGGCGACCACTGTCGTCGGCCACAGCAAGCCACCGCCACGCCCCGCCACCGCCACTGCAACCACCACCAAAGAAAAAATCCAAAATAACAACTGGGTAAAAGAAAAAACTTAAAATAAAAATTGGATAATCAAACACCCATTTGTTTTTGTAAAAAAATAAAACCTAAACTGGTTTTGATTTTTGTTTTTTTGAAAACAGAAAACTAAAACTGAAAATGATTTCAAACAGACCCCATATATGGCAGTTATTTCTGTAACTAGTAAATATCACGTGTTTTGTATGTTATATAGTGATTTAAAATAAAAAAAAGTTATAAATCTTAGTAAAAAAATACAATTAAATTACTTAATACGGCTATTATAATTGACCCATATTAAGTAAATCAATAGTTAACGGCCAATTAAAGACTCAAAGTATGAAAAGTTCATTGCACAAAATATGGTCTTACTTTCAAGTCCAAATTGTTAATGTCATTTATCACTAATATTTGTCAATGTTAAACATATTTACTTATGTAGTCACATCAAGTTGCCATTAAAGAGAATCCTAATTATTACATATTATACATTCTTATACAATATACACTGACATTGTAATTAAGTAATTTTAAACATCTTTCACAAATATCTAATTTTCACCAAAAAAATACAAGTTTGACATTGTAGTAATAAAAGTGAAGGTGTTTTAAAGACAATTTATTTTAAGTGTATATATTAAAGTTGTCCAATTTCTTGTAATATGTTCCTATGGTGTGTGTGTGTATATATATATATATATATATATATATATATATATATATATATATATATATATGTAAGTCTAAAAAGTGAAACTGAAATTAAGTTTTGAGTCATAACAAAGTAATATTAACGAAAGTTTAAGAATTAAACTAAAAATATTTGTCAAAAGTAAAGTGACTAACGGAAAGGAGTGTAACTGTTCAATTCAATGCCAGCACTTATAGTCTGAAACTGAGTAGTACACTTTGACATTGTTTTGCCTTGCAATTGCATCACTTAAAACCTTTAATTGATTGAAACCAGACCAAAATTTTAAGTCAGACAGGGAGTTAGAAAGGGCAAAAAGTCACGAAAGATATTTCAAACCATGCCCTAACCCAAAATTTGAAACAATAAAAAAAATGTGGGTCTGTGTGGTCCGGCCCAATATTCCATCAGAGCCCAGCCTGCCGCTATTTGGGCTGAGTTGGCTTGGCTAGTTGGGCTCAACCAAGAACTAGCTAAGCTAATCCTCATAATTGTTTTCTTCTCCTTATTTTTATTCTTTTGGGTACAAAAAAGTTCTGTTTTTTGTGCTGTGTTGTTTAGAAAAGAAAGAAAGAAAAAAAAAGAAGCAGCTCACAAATGTATTAAGGCCCTCTTTGACGCAACTTTTTTTTTTTTCAGTTTTGGAAACTGGAAAAAAAGTTGCGTTTGGTAACTATTTTCCTTTCCGTTAGTTTAAAAACTCAGTTTTTAAATCAAGGCTATTTTTAAAAACTCTAAAAACTATTTTTTTTTAGTTTTGGCCTTTTTTTTTAGACCACCACCACCATCACCCTCCCACCGCCGGCCGCCGATGGCCACAGTAGCGCCACCACCACCGTCGGCCACCGCCACCGTAAACCACAAAAAAAAAACTGGGTTATCAAACACCCAAAAGAAAACTCAACAAAAAAAACTGAGTTATCAAACACTCACTTGTTTTTGTAAAAAAAATTAAAATTAAACTGCTCTTTAATTTTATTTTTTTTTAAACTGAAAACTAAAAAAAAGTTTTGCCAAACGAAGCCTTAGGTAAACAAAACCATTAAAAGATACAACAAAGAAGGCATATGCATGCATAGACAAAGAGAACATATACTTTGGGCAATAAACTAAACACCCAGATGCATGCCTTTTGACCAAACATGAGCATCACAGCACCAGCAGACCAGGAGACATCTCCCCCTTAAACTACAGAACTTGAGCCTTATGTTCAATGAATGTTGAGATGGAAGCATAGGTGGTTTCCTCTAAAGTAATTGCCAGCTTCCAGCTCCAGGGATGCTGCTAGCCATAGTCATGTCACTCTGTGACTTCTTAATTAATTGCTTCCAAATCAAGATTTGCAAAATTCACGTGTATCTAGTGTTCTCTTGATGGGACTTCTAGATCGCGCACATGCCTCGTTGACCGATGAGGGAACATCAGAAAATAATTATGATTTTAAAACTGAACTCTCGATTTAAGAAAACGTGGCCGGCTGCCTTCTATATGTTGTAGAAAGGAAGAGATCGTGCTTTGGAAGTCAATAATATGAAGAGTAATTTGCTTATCAACTTCGAGTCTTTGTAAATGGATTTTTCACCTCGTATTTTGTGGTGCTTCATTATACAGAAGACAAGTATGGTACATTATGCGATTTTGTAAGCCATAATTCAAAGACTTGGGTGTAAACTTGGCGCTCCATAGGGCATTACTTGGCCACACAATGAGCCACCTGATGAACTTAGCCTCTCAGAATGTCTTCAACTGCTGTGCTTGTTCTCCTGCTCACTTGAGCACTATACGTGCTTTCAGCTTAAGATTTGGTTAGACTGACTGGAAAGATTTTTTTTTTTGACATGTTTCTAAGATTTAATTACCGCCAAATGTCGCTAAACGTGCAAGAAAAAGTCAGTTTAGAGGTGGTTGACCAATAAAAGGAAATTGAATTTAGAGAGAGGTGTCACACATGGTGAAGAAGGAAAGATAGAGATTGAAAGGTTTATTGACAAATTCTGTCACTGGTCATCCATGGTATCCACATAATACAAGCTCATGCTACTTACGCTCAAAAGCAGAAAAAGAGAAGCCACATGAACTTCTCCGCAAAAGAAATCCGGATTCCACTTTCTCGTGCTTCTCTGCAACGTGATCATAGCTTCACTCCCCCTCATGGCATTGGAATCGTCCCACCAGCAGCCAAAACTTGTTGCTCCAGCTACAGCATTCAAGCAAGTGAAGTTAGAAAGGCTTTCAAAACAGAAGCTTGTCATAACTTCCAAGTGCTTTTGAAGGCATCTCAAAGGACTCTCCTGCCTTGGAAGTCAAAAAAACTGTTGCTCCAGCTACAGTACAATGTTCTACCATCCTTACAATGTTCCTTCACTTTTTCCTTGTTGGTAGTAACTCTTTTTTCTCTTGTGCAACATAATTAGGGTTGAACTTGAAACGTCATGAGATCGTATTGTTTAACTTAGAAAGTAGGCCCTCTTTTAGCAATGTAACCAAATGAAAAGGAGCTTTTCCAAAGCGATTAAAAGAGTAGTACTGAGTGACACTTTTGCAAGAAGATAAGCTTGCCCAAAGGATCTTTATGGCTTCACTTAGCAATGTGGAAGTTTAATTTATTGGAGTTACTTCTATCAAAACCCTTTTCTTGGAAAGCCCGCGCGAGACAATTACCCTTGATTCGGTCTCAGAAAAATATAGAAGAGAATCAAGATATGCTAATCACCTTGAACAGAGTTTCAAGCTTGCTCTTGACTAGAGAATACTCATGCTTTACATGCTGCAGACAATTAAGACACCTGCATATACATGTGAACTTATCAGTTCAACTTTATAAATTCATCTGCTTTCTTATTGAGCTAATGTTCCTTCCAAAAAACATTAAAGTTACGCCTTGAATAAATTGCTGTTGCAAGATTCGAAGTATTCTGCTATTTTGCTTGCTTTCGTTCCTCAACACTAGAACCATCGAAATAAAGTAAATATGCAGCTGTGGAGAGAACTCACCCTTCAACGTTTTGTACCTCACAATAGTTACGAAACAAAATGCATGCTCTTTGAACTCTTTGCGCTCCAATGCTGTTGAAAAGTAACGATGATCACGTATTCAGACAATCCTAGCTAGAGGCTCAGGAAGATAAGGATTAGAGCTTGTGCGCATTGTTGATAAATATTGTTTAAGGAAGCATATCAAAAGTATGCATTTGGAATTGAACAATTAGCAAAGAGTAGCTCCATCCATCTTCTATTTATACATTTATATAGACATGAAGTATTGCAAAGTTCAGTCAAAAAAATAATTGGAAGAAAACAAAATAAGGGCGGAATATCTTTAGCAAACAGTATGAGAAGCAGCAAAAGCAACAGTGCTTTGTTGATATACATATATATCAATTTCATGGCAATGCAAGATGAAAATCCAACTAACATGAATCACATATGTACCTTGTACGAAAAATGAGAGCACTGCTGAAACAAATTGATGAAACCAGAGGTGAATATAGAGAGTACCTGGAGCTGCTACCCTTCAATTGGTGAACATGTGCATCAACCCTTATGAAATCTAAACTTTGCTGTTCTCTATGGCATAGGTAAAGGAAAAGACATGTAAGATGACCCCACAAATTGAGACAATGACATGTTCTTGAATTGCTTGGCAACTGTGTGCGCATAGAAAAAAGGAGTTTGTTGAATTACTTACAGTGAATTAGCTAGTTCATTAAGAAGTCTCTCAGAATCTTCAAAGAAGAGAGACACCACTTCCACCACAAAGTCCGGGTTGCTCTCATCTTGCAGTTGCTGAAGCTGGTTAAACTGATCATCCAAGAACCCCTTCTCAAGAGCAGAGACAAAATCAGCTGGAAATTGTTGCAGGAAGAAACAAATAACAGCAAGAAAATTGGAAAAACATGTATGAAAGTTTCTGGTTTGCTTCAAAAACCAACTCTTAATAATGAACCTTACCTCATTATACAAAGAGGTTGTGTACTCGACTAGCTGTCTTTGCAACTCAACTATTCTATCCATTTTGGCCTCTCAATTTCAGGTTCTTCAACAAGTTCCAGATCTTTAAGGCTTCACTTAGCAGTTGGAGGTTGTTCACTTTTCTCTTGGAAAGAACCAAGACAAAAGGACAGATTTGATTTATTCAATGGACCTTGTGAGCATTGCTACTCTATATATACTCCTCCTTTTTCACCTCTCTGGCTTTGTGTTCTTTTATTCCTAATCTTAGACATTATGTAGGAGCATTAATGACTTATGGGTCAGAAAATCTCACAAGGAAAGTCTGTGGACTTGGGGGCAGCCAATCACTATCCAAGTTTTGCAGCATTATTGTCAAGTTAATAGATGAAAGTCATTTCTATAACATGCGATAATCGAATAATCAATGACTTAATTCATAACGAGATGCACCAGACCATAATGTTGCATTTTAATGTACAGACTGCACCATAAGTTGCATGATCGTAACCTTACCTAAGTTTTTTGTGTACCTTCTAGCTCTAAAATTAAATGCTGTCACATGGTCCAAAATTTTAAGCCACATTCATTCATCTCCTCCATCTATTTCTTTTAGTACTTATTGCTCTCTCTCAGTCTCTCTCTCTCTCTCTCTCACACACACACACACACAATTACTTGCATCTATGGATTTTCTTTTGTTTTTCCTCTCCAAGGTGCTAACCTGTACGTGGGGGCATGAGCATGACATTAGTCTGCATGCTAAACTTACTGTGGGGTGATGTAGAAGGGTCAAAAGAGCTGTACATTATCTCCCAAGCCCTTCTTAGGTGGATTTTCTAAATATAGAAGTAATGCTATGAAAGTGATTGATTTTCGTCATTTATTTTTCGAACCGTGACAGTGAAAGTGAAAAGTTCAAATCTTTTTCTACAAAGATCAAGTTGGTCTCATAAAAGGGTCGTACAAGATAATATTTTTTGTTGAAAAAACAAAGTTTATCACCTCACCAACTCCTCTCTCTCTCTCTCTCTCTCTCTCTCTCTCTTCAATTTTGATTATCTATGGCATCCACATCAATGCTTTCAATCTGCATAAATATTCTTGATGCTCTCTTTGTTTTTGCCGCTGTCAATTTGTCTTGTGCTGTTGCTCTTGTCCAGCTCCCAGGTGTGTTCATTAGATTAGATGACTGATTCAATTTACTCAAAGGGACAGATTAGAACCACATAAATTCATGCCTCCCCCTAGTTGGCCCTTCTGCTCATTCTTCAAAATGGGGTGAAAAATTGGGGTCCTCGGTTCTGTTTTTGCCTTTTTGTTCGTGTTATACATTGATGTTGAGATGTTTCATCTTTCAAATGGGACGGAAAGTTTTGGTATCGGCAATTTGATTTTTCAGTTGTCTGGATGCGACACGTGTAACAAGCTTAGTGAATCGTGTAGGGGGCACCAATTGTTTTGTTCTGCTGGTTGCATAAGCATTCAAATGAGAAATGATGCTGTAACTCTATATTGAGGTGGAGGTGCCATGGATTATGATGGTTGCTAAAGAAACTAGAAACCTTAGTTGTGGCCAGGTAGTCTGGTTTACAGACAGTAAAGCTGAAAAGACTTCAATCGAATCCTATCCAACTTGGATATTCTAGTATGACAGCATATTATCAAATTTGAGGTTAATCAATTTATCTTAGGATTGTCCCTGCATGATTAGCAGGCTGGGAATCAACGCTTTGCACAAGCTCTTATCTACTATTGTGAAATATTATCTCACCTCATCTTGTCGCATCCACAGTTTCCGTTACGATGTTTATGCTTTATTCGAGATAAGATGAAAGTTGAGAGTCTTGTTATGCGGCTGTCAAATTATCGTCTGTGTTAAACTTTGTGACAAAAGCTTGAGCAAAGATAAGTTTTTGATGTGACCACACCTCAGTAGTAGATCATATATCTCGCTCGAGATTCCTTTTCCCTTCCCTTCCCTTCCCCTCCCACCCCCCACCCCCAACCACCTTAGTTTAGAAAAGAAATTTTTTTTCCGCTTTTTGATAGAACTGTAATTTATTTAGCCCGTTGGTATAAGGATTTGAATTCGCAATCTTGAGGAAGTCCACGACTTGAAACACGCAACTCACTGGAATTTGTTCAAAATGGTCATCACAAATCAAACTAGCTAAGCACCAAAAGCTCAGGAGGGCCCAAAGATCGTACTAACCTAAGTCACCACCATGGAGGGAGACATGTCAAAGTTTTGAGAGGGCCTCCTTACCTGTGCCGACCACGCATGCAGAACATGGTTCCAGCCCATGGTACAAAGTCTTGCCACGCATGCAGAACATGGTTCCAGTCCATGGTACAAAGTCTTGCCATTTTCTAAGGGTGCCATTCTCCTCTCTTTGCTGTGCGAAGCTTAGTATCCTCCACACAGAGTATCTCGGAGAGTGACAGGGGTTCAAAAGGGACCACTGTGTACAACTCATCCTCTTAATATGAAGGGGATTTATGTGGGGGCATGATGGAACCACGTCCTGCCAAAAGAATACAAGTTGCTTGTAGGATGCGTAGGCATCCAAGGTGAAGAATTAATGAAACATGGAAGCAAATGGTGTTCCGAGTAAAGCACCAAATTGTACATCAGGGGCACTATTCATTTGGCACGCTGACGCCAAAGAATACAAAACTGTCGGACGTGCTGCGTGCTGCTGCTGTGAGCCCCATGGATATCATTTTATTGCCGATCAAGATTTCGAAAGCGGACAACACAAGGATTCACTGTTTCGAAAGGATTACCGGTAATTTGGGTTTTTGTCAAAGCAATTTTCGTGTCTGGAGTTTACTTTCAGCTTATTCTTTTTGTGATGTTCTTCGTTAATGAAGTGAGATTTACCTGACATGAACAATGACTTCTATTGAACTCTGAAATCCAAAAATATGATGGGGGTCTTCGTACGTGAGCAAAAGAGCGCGCGCGTGAGGAATGTGTGTTTGTGTGTGGTGAGAGAGAGAGAGAGAGAGAGAGAGAACCCCGAACAGGCTGATTCAGTAGCGACTAATAATCCAGAGGATGACCTTTTCAATTGGTCTTCGGATGCACTGGTGCCTTGCCGCTAATTCTAGATAGAATTCAGATTTAGCTCGAGAGCTCGGCTCGCTTGAAGGCTCGCCAGAGAGAAGCTTCTGAGATAGACAAAAGTTGAACAGATTTTGAAGCTTGCCAAAGAACTGAGCCTCAAGCTCAAGCTCGGAATCGTTCAAGACCGGCTTGAGATAATAAACAAGCCGAGCTTGATCAAATTTTGAAGCCGTTCCAACGCTTGAACAGCCTCGACTTTCGTCAATATACCTAAAATGTACAAAAAAGTCCTTCGTGGGCGTCATCAGCGGGAATAGTAGTTGGGGGCTCCTGCTGTTTCGTTTGAAGCTCTGTTCATCACTTGCTCGCATGTGCTTATCCAACCCCATTCAACCCCTCAAAAAGTAGTGCAATTAAGTCTTCTAACCACGCCACGAGGGAGACTAATAGGTGCACGTGCAACAAGACCACAAGAGACTCCTAATTTTGGAAATTTCTACAGCATTTTCACTTTTTTCTTTATTTTCTCTACTTCGAAGAACAAATTAATAGTGTTACACGGCATAGACGGAACCTGTCCACACAAATCAGTCTTAATCATGTATTCTAATATACAGCATGTACACAAGAATTAGCGGGAGGAAACCAAGCACTTCGCTCTAGCTGAGCACGGGACAAAGTGGGAGCACGTCATACCTCAAACCAATAGTCAGTAGCAATTTTTTTTTCCTCTTCCAGTAAGCAATAGCCTGCAAATCTACATCAGATAGGATCACACCCTCCCCTTAGCTGACCTCCGACCAACCTATTTACAATATACTGGAGATGCGGGGTTGCAGCATGAGGCTAGGGGAAACATGGGACGACATTTACACGTTAACCTGCCACAAAAGAAACAAATATTAGGTGAGCAGAAAGCAAGAGATGAAGAAAAGTAAATCCAATAGAGAATGCGTTGTGGGGCATTCTCTGCGGTGTGATCACTTCTTAAGAGAACCATATATGTATTTGGTACATCATATTAAGAGATGTACGCAACAGGAACTTGATGACATAAAGGCTGATAAGAGTCCTACAGGCTTTAGACAAAGGAGAGACCAACCTACTTTTCAAGGCAATTGGGGCATAAACCAACACTTTCAAGTTAGCAGACGCTTTTTCTTCTCTCTTTTTTTAAAGCTTTGGTCCAAACATCAAAGGCATGATATGCATCAAAAGTTGGAAGACCAGTTGAGACTACAGATGGCCTAAAGAGAGTAAAATTAAGTAAAATTGTTTGAATTCCCCACCTTCGTCAGAGAAGGAAAATACACCTCCAAGCATGTCATCACTGTCCCCATCTTCCTCACATTTCTCCTTATCGCAAGGGCTACTGCTGCTGTCAACATCGGTTACAGCTTCTGTTGATTCCAGGCGTTTATCGTGACTTGATGCTTTACAGTACCCCTCTTGAAAATACTGCCCAAAATCTAATGTGTCCTGCATATCTTCATGCACCGGCCCCTCGTCAAGAATGTTCATGCTCAGATCAGAGCGGTTTGAACTTGTGTTCGAAACTTCACTGGTAATGTCACTACTTGAAGAGTGAGCCTCACCGACAATAGTTGCTCCAGTTGAAAGTTGGCCGCTGGATGAACAATTTATAACATAACTTTCTTCAAGAGAAGAGATGGGAGTTCCAGATGATTCAGGAGAAAAGGAGGCATCAACTCCACTAAAGGATCTTCTATTCAGTACAGTCGATGCTACGGTGAAACTCGGTCTTTCTACCTCATCATTCCCATTCTCGGTTGGGAAAATAAGAGGGTAAGACTTCACTGTATTCATTTGTTCTAGACCATGCATAACCACAGGTGTTCTTGATGACCCTAAGGAGATTTGAATAATACAGTCAGAACAATATCCCTGATAAACAAAGCATTCTCAGAAAGAAATCCTCGTCTTACCAGCACGAGAAGTTTCAACTGAGCTTGGTGACACCAGCTTAGCATGGGAAATTGATGCATCTTCTTGAAACTTCCCTTTGACACCATCAGAGTAAGAAGATGAAGCTGAATATCTGCCCCCGCCAATGCCCCTGCAAGAAAAATAACTTAGACAAACCAGAGGACAGAGAGAGCCACAAGATGGGGGAAACCATGAAGTTGGTCACAATCTAGATCACGTAAGAAGGCCCCATCATTATTTGGCAAGTGATCCATAAGACTGAAAGAGGGAGGGAGGGAGGGAGAGATTAGTCAAATTGAAGTTTGTAGCTCTTTGGATCCATGAGCAAGCCACATACAAATAGTGAAGAAGGAAGTCCAATATTATGATATGTTAAGTATGAAGAAGTATGTCAAGCTAAGAGCTTAAAGGCCATTCCAAGTTAATATGAGAATGAATCCTCTTCAGGTTTCATTTGAATCATATTTGACACGAAGTCTGTTTGGAAAAAGCATATTTGTAGTTAGCTTAATGTAGATTAGAAAGTAGCAAATGTGGATTTATAAGTTTTAGATGGATGATTTGAAATGGCATGGTTTGATGAAATTATCTGATATCGTATTTGCAAGAGCATCCACTGCACCTTCTAAAAATAACTCATTTATGGTGGCAGAATCCCGGCAATCCATTCCATAAATTCATGCGAATGGAGCGTTACAACTTGAACTCATACTAAATAAATATCGTTAGTTGAAAAAACTCATACTTGCTAAATGTATTTAATTATGGATGTCTTGTAATTTCAGATCCATTAATTTGTCCAAATGGAGCCTTGCAACTTAAAATACCTGTGAACATTCTCCATGAAAAAAAAATGGGAAGGATAAACTTTTGAAATTAGTACTCGATAACCTTTGGAAATTCTTGAGTGTAGGTACCTCCGATTAATAAGACGTTGCTCAGAATAAGAAGGTTGGGGAAACTAGAGGTGTGCTTCTTAAGTGTTTTAACCACCGACAAGTGGAGAGAAAACGTACACGCCAGTAAGGCCAACAATGCTGTATGGTGATCAGGGACGTGGGACAACCAAGAAGCCGCGTATGAACAAAATGCGGATGCTTAGGTAGATGAGGCCAGATAAGGAGGAATCAAGTAAGAAACAAGGATATCCGCAAGAAGGTGGCAGCGATACCATCCTGTTAAAAAACAAGCGAACATTGCTTGAAACAGTTCGGTCGTACCAACGTAGGCCTCTAGACCCCTGAGGAGAAAAACGTGGTTTCTGCCAAGTTGATGGTGTAAGACAAGGTAGGAGAAGATCGTGAATGAGATAAAGTTAGTGAGAAAGACTTAATTATGAACTTATCACGAAGAAAAGGATTGATGTACTCGACCCAATCTAGTTAGGGACAGAGCAGATCACTAAAAATCTAGAATAAGTCAAAGACTCCCCAAACCTCGGGGCTTGCAGGAGCCTCTTATAAGGGGGCCTCCTTTTCTTGAGTGTGTATTCACGCTTGACTTGTGTCATCCATGTGATTTTGGCAAATCTTTCGTCCAGTGTAAGGAGAAAAAGATGTGTCCAAGAGTTCGGGACAAGGGTCATTTTAAGACATGTCCATATAATGAAGGTTCATGCGTTCAGAGCGGAGAAGTATTGTGATCAATTACATTTATTTCTCACAATACATGAACAAAAAGATTGCACGTACATTCTCAAGGAGTATATCAAGCACAACACAAAGCCAGCTACTTGTAAATGAATCCATGCAACTTCCTCAAATACTAAAACCTTGACAGCCACAACAATTGCATATAAGCATTAAGCCCAGGAAAACAAGTCAGGAGGAAAATATGATGCCTCATGCCTTCAATAATCTTAGTACTCATGACAGTCCAACATTTTATATCAGCTAAAATAGGTTAGGGCTTGAAAAGTATAATATAATATAAAATACCAGAACTTGCATACACATAAATATGTTCTTACCTGCCATCACTCCAATCCGAATGAATCCTGTGGAAACGATTAAAAACAGGCAGTAAATCCTTCTGCCTTATCTCGACCTCACGAGCAGGAATCTTTTCAATTTCAACCTCTCCACCCATATGCACTTCATAATGATTCTGCTCTTCATATCCCGGAGGACACATTGTGTAGAAATATATCTGGAGCATAGATGGAAAGATCGTAAGGGTACTTCAGAAGATACACACGGGAGTATCACAATTTAATAACAACAGCAAGTACCTTAGACTTTTGCCAAACTGGTATCCTCCCAGTCCTCATCTGCACTTCCGCATTGGAAAGGTACCAATTGGATCGTTCATGGGGTTTCACCAAGTCCTTTTCCCCACCATCGTCATCTTCATAGTCACAAGTATCCATAAGTCCCTCTGCAGCATCTTGGCTGCCAAGAGTGGTCCCGTAAATAATTTCCTCTCTCTCAGGCCAATCTGCTCTTCTGCAAACATCCCACCACTGGACAGGTTCAACTTTTACCCTTAAATCCTCCTCTTGCATCTGCACCAGTGGAACTGTCCCAGTTCTTAAAGGAGATTCACCTTGTTCTCCCCCCACTGAAGGCAGCAAATCATATTGAATTACATAACCGGAAGGAGAATAAACCAGTAGATTCTCTAAAGCCTTAACATTTGAGCGAACAGGTTGCGAATTCTGACGTATGGAACGGTGAAAAACTGCAGCAACACCACCAGATGGCACAGGCTGCTTTCCTGCTGCAGAGGATGCAGCATTGCTTACTGTATTAAGCCACCCAGTATTTACATTTTTTATCCTACTGACCACAGACAGAGTGATGGGTGCAGGTGGTGGTGGAGAAAAGGACTGGTTTATTGTAAAAGATGAAGTAGACCACCATGGTACAGTTCGAATAGGTTGGAGGTTGGATCCATCAACATGAGAATTTTGCATGTGAAGTCCTGTCTCCCCACCAAATGGGGAAAGGATGAAAATATGACAAGTTCCTCTGGATGAAACAATAGCTATCCACTGACTGCAATGACTAAAACAAATGTCTTGTATGACCTGTTACATCAACAGGAAAGAAAACACGTATAAATTCAAGAACATCTTCTAATACAATGGAACAGGAATAGAAATGCCAGGAACACACAGCTGAGGTCATGCCACGGTGGAGTTTGTAAAGGTGAACATGGGAAGAACTCCAATCATAGCTGCGAGTGCCTGATCCATTTTGTGAGCAGGATGGCATAATTCGAAATATGTTTATGTTGTTTCCATGTATAGAGGCAGTAACCAAAAGAGTCCCACTTGGATCAAAACATAGGGCAGATACGGGACTGGTATGAGCCCTAAATTGTGACACAACAGCTCTGGATGCAAAATCTTTCACAACCACCTGCAAAAGATCATTCAAGAAAGTAACAACTTCACTAATCCGGCTGCCAACAAAAGGATAACAACAGACCATAGTATAACATACCAAATCCCTTTGAGATTTGTATATTTAGACTAGGTTACACGATAAAACCAAAACAATAGCATGATCTCTACAGTTCCTACTTGAACGGATAAGCAGAACTTGTACACAACCTCATGACCAAGTTGCAGCGCAGAAAATTGAACAGCTTTTACCATTATAAGATAGTACACCCAGCATGATAAATAAGTAGGATGACATAGAAATCATTATCAGTGCAACAAAAGGATATATAGAATCCTTCGTAAACACAAGGTGCAACATTAAACAACATATAAAGTTTCAGTAGGATTACAAGTGGCTTTTATAAACTGTGCGAAAGACTAACCATTCCTGCAGTATCGCTTTCAGTTGAATGTGCTGCAGCCCTACCGGCTTTCCAGCTAGAATGTGATGAAACCGGAGAATTTGAACCGTCTGGGAGAAGTTCATGATAGTATTTTGAAAAACTTTTGTAGCCCATGTCTCCCAGATTAAGTAGCCCAGAAGCTAATTGCTTACTCGATTCCATGGCATACCGAGCCACCAGATTTCCACTGCCAGGTGATGTAGATGGACTAACACCAGGAGAAGGACTTAGACATTTAGGGCTTAAGCGCCCTGTGTTTGACAACAATGGATTGTTAGAAGCATAAGCTAACCACCTGGGGCCTACATCCATTGGGCCAAAGCCAATATTAACTCCAATGAGTCCTTGGCCACCCAGCTGAGGGACAGGATAAGTGAGCACACTGAACTTGTTCTCAAGAGTAAGTGAGTCAAAGCAATATATCTGCACAGAAAAACATAGTAGATACCAGAAAAATTACAGCACTAGAATTTATAAAATAAAGTGCTACCTTTTCTGTAGCATGCAATTTTCTCTCCGAAACATATTGTCCAATTATAAGCATTTCCAACTATCGTATTTCAGATTTCTGGGCTACTAAAGAAACAGGGTGAAAAACACATAGAGACATTATAAATAGGCATAACTATTACACACTCAAAATTGTCGAGAAATTTCCCAGGTAAAAATTTTAATTCATCCTGAACCCAGACCTGTGCACAACATATCAAACATGTTTGGTAAATAAAATTATTGCATCATCTACTTGGTAAAAACATCCAAAAACCAAGAGAAGGAATAGAAGCTTACTTGTGCAGCAAGACCCACAGCCACTATTTGTGGACTGCATCTAACCATACATACAGTTGACCGGAATCTCAAAACATGAACATAATTGTGAGACCTTAATGAATAAAACCGAACAGCCGTAGGAGAGAGAACAAGGTTCCCCATCTGAGACTCAATATAGCCATCTCTCCCACTTTGCATTGAACCTGAACCCCTCGTTTCATCACTTGCCACAACCATGAGCAAGGGGTGTGACATCCTGAATCCTTCACGACCCTCTGACTTTGCAGGAATAGGCTGCATCTGTAAGAATGTGACTGGATCATCACGCCTGGATACCACTTCACTAACATTAGAAGCATCTTCTACATCAAGGACTTGAAAACCATTGCTGTATCCAAGTAGGAGGACACGCTTGGCATGAGAAGAATCAAGTTCTAGTCGGTCAAAGCAAGCCCAAAGAACCTGTTTTGCCATAGAAAAAAACTGAAAGCTTGCCGGTAAACACAGTTTGACAGACAACAAAACTGTATGAATCATAACATACCATAGCCGGAAAAAAAAGAGAGGCAAATAAAGAAATTCATTTCTCATCACAACCTAATATGGTGACAAAATCCATATACTACCTAAATAGACGGCGCTGCCGGTAATACTTTTCTGCATGATCTCGATGGAAATTCAATCCCTGACCTGAGTTTAGTCTATATTAGCACCTTAATCCTGACCTTTCTATTACATGAGTCAAACCTGTCGCACTGTTATCTAGGAAATCTTTGTCCAGTGAACAACTGCATCAATTTAAGCCAGACAAAGACTCATGATGGTGTGACCCCTCTTCTCCTATCCTATTGTGTTACAAAGTTGCCACCAAACACTTCGATGCTTATAACTGGTAATTGACAATAAACAGGAACATACGTAGAGCATCAACCACCAAAAGTTCTCAGTTTTTCTGAACCAAACCATTTGAAATAGTCAACCAAAAGAAACAGAATTACAAATGAAGCAAGATAACAAAGATTAGCTAGTTTATGAATTTCACTAGTCTACTTCGCATTTAAGCTTTTCTTGTAACTTCAGGAAAGCTAAAACAACCGAACCCGCACCTCAGAGGTTCCAGATAAGTTGATCTTACTAATCAGTTGTGTCAGAAAGCTTGCTTTGGGACTTTCTTTGCATAGGTCTAAAACGTCAAGACTCCTTACTAAGATGAGAAGCACTTTGTACTCTCAGAGGGGGAAAGGCTTACGCATCAAAAAATGGACTGTCTAACCAAGTATTGCTCAGTTGGCAGGGAGAATCTAGATGCATTGGGGCAGAGGGTACTTATAACCTACGCTAGGGTTACTGTAGGCAAGGGGTGGACATAACAAGTTGTGAGGGGACTAAAAATTACGATTAGACTTTTGTTTGCGCCTTGCGGAAGGAGTTGAGTCCCTCTCTATCCTGCCGCCGCCAGTAGGGGAGATGCATATCATCCACTAGAGCATGAAAAGCTGGTGGATTCTGAAAAGAGAGGGCAGAGAACTGATCACAGCCATATGATGGTCACCAGAAACACGGAAGCACATGCCTAGGTATAGTATTTCCAGCATCTATGTCTGAGATGAGGTTCAGTTGAAGCCTTGGCCTCCGGCAGCACAATATATGAGGTGCTGAGAGGGAAGGTGGAGGAGCTTAAAGCTGTTTCCTTGGAATGATAATGTTCTGTCTGCATAATGCAGAGGCATTAATCCTGCTGAGCAAAATCAGCCCAATGAGAGGAGAGAGCAATGAAGTGGAAGGTAAGCCCCACGAGGTAGGAACCTGGGTTGGTCTGCAAGGTGAAAAGTGGATTTCACATGAGGTAGGGCGTGGGCAGCTGGAACGATATACAAATCCTGGCCCGAAAAGGAATGCTTAACTATTTTCTAATAGCTTAAGCTTTTGGAAGAGTTGGTTGCGGTATCCTTCTTCACCACAAAAAAGTTTCTTACTATCTTTGATGCATTTGGCATTATTGAGCCATCAAAACTTGAATAGGAGGGCTTTAGAGCTCATGTTGCATGTGCAACACCTCTGAGGAGACAACAATCATCTACTAGTCCAACAGGGCATGAAGAGGCCAATGCTATACGAAGAAGTCACGTTTTTGTGGGATGTACAGTGGCTCATGCCAAAATTAGTTGTCGGACACTTGGATAGCAAAGTGGGTTAATTACAATAAGCTAATCTGGAAGCAGTCCTCGAAGGAGAAAAATGGCTACGTGCATAAGGAAGAAGAGGTGATGCATAGCTCTTTGTAGCAGTGGCAGGGACATCACTTCTACGAATTTTTGGTTGCAAAATTCTATGTAAGATGTTAAATCTTCGTAGCAAGTTCTCCTGTGTGAACTTCAGCTTTGCTCCTCCATTGAAGAATCGAGATAGACGACAGCTAGACTGGAAGATCACATAGAAGGATAATATAGAATTACGACATGCATATTTTGGTTAATCAATTGATCCTGATGCAAATAAAATTCCAACAATTAAAATGCTGTTTGGCTCATATGAGGCTCCGCACCCTACAATGTCTAATGTAAGCAACCTTAGACCCTACTTCCGCGTTTGGATCCCATGACCTCCTTGTCACAGTGGATCAACTCTACTGCTGGAGTAGTGGAATCCCAATCCTTATAGATTCCAAAAAACTCGAGTCACGCTGCTATGCAAAATCCTCTATTATAAGACTCTCTGATCGCTCATCCACCCCCTAAAATACCCACATTTAAAACAAAGGTGTATGTATTAGATAATACAGCTTGACTTCAAATCGTAAATACAATCTTATGAAAGAAGGAAACGTAGACAAAGTCAAAAGATTAGTTAACATTCACCGAAACTCGATATTTCAGCAATCAAACAAAACACACACAACAAGTTCAAATCGACAAATTCAAAGCAAAACCAAAACTCCGCAGTGATCAATCGAAACTCAAATCGCTACGAAGTAACGCAACAACAAACCAATTAACTAACTAGAGCGCTTAGAAATCAACGAGACCTGGTCTTTCTGATGCTCATCGGAGTCGCCGGAGATCGAGCCCGAGACGGAAGCTCCGGCGGACCGCACGTTGGAAGACACCGTCTTGATGCAAGTGGAAATGAACCTGAAGGAATTAGGTATGATGCCATTGGCGGTTTTGTCACGGCTCTTGTCCTTGTTGTTGCTGTTTAGGCTTTCCCTCATAATCGAACAGCCGCCGACTGATTTTGCTGGCAACCGGCAGAGTTACCGGAGTTACACGCTGCTTCTACGCCACCACCGCCTCCGCCTTCAGTGCCGCCTCTCGCCTCCGAGCGTCGACGAATATTGAGAGTCCGATAGGGCATTAAAACTGGCGACCGGAATTTTGTGGAGGCAAAACGGAGAGATTGCCGGCGGAGATTCGATGTTGGATGTTTGTAGGAGGTGTTTCGGTGTTGGTGTCGTCGGGTTTGACCTGAACAGAGACGGTTCCTCTCTCTCTCTCCCCCTCTCTCTCTCTCTCTGTGTTTAGACATCTGCTTGTTAATTGTGCTGTAAGCAAGTTTTGGAAAATGGCAAAAACGCCCGCTACATTTCGTGTAAACATATTTACCTCCCCACAACAAGTTTTCGGTCGAAAGATCGTTTGCCATTTCGGCCTTCATAAATTATTTCGGAATAGGTGACTAGTATCTCAAAGAGCGGTTATCATTACTTATTCATCCAATATATACGTGAATATAAAATATTGTATCTCTTGGGACCCGTAGCTTTAACCATTTAAAATCGTTGAGTGTATTGTTAGATAATATTCTGACTTACTTGGCGTCACAGTCTATCGCATAACTCTACTTCCTTCCAATAATTCTAAATATCAAAACTATTGATTCAGGACCACAAAATTTTACTCATACTTAAGTCACATCAAATTCTTTTTTGTTGCTTTCTATAAATTAACTGAAAACCATTATTAAGATGATTTGGTCGGGCTTTGAAACTGTTTAGTCGGGTGAGTGAGTTATGGAATTGTGCGTAGGCTTTGGTGAAACGCTTCATAGACCAATTTGAGATAATGTTTATATCCCGCCGTGTACAAGGAAAATGAGATTTTAAGTAAACAGTTGAAGCATACAAGCACGGTATATAAATGCCATCTTTTAATTGTTGTAAAAGTTTAAGTTATTAGATAACTATTGTACAATACAAGCCTTTCAGCCATACTTCTCTAAATATGATAAATACAAGTGTACGGTCGCATACCATCTTTAAAACGTAAACTCATCAAACTTTAATTAATGTCATTTCTTCCAAAGTTTAAGATGATCAAGCCGAATTAAATACACTTAAATCGCCGTGTATGCATGCACCTTACACCTTACACTACGAGTATGCATGCACCTTACACTAAATCAAATCTTGCGATAAGTGAGACCTTTAAGATGTCATTTAATAAACCAAAATATGATGGAGGCATCTGTATGAAATATGGAGGGAGGCTGTTGTTATTAAGCCGAAGCTGTGGGGGGAGAAATGGAAAATTGAGAAAATTTGTTTACGTCAGTCACGACACCGTATAAAGAATATCTTAAATGAGATGCCGAAGCAAAGTTGGAATTTTACGGGCGAGCCTCAACAGATAGATACGTTACCGAATCTATATAATCGACACAAACCTAAGTGTTAGCTAATGAGAGAGAAGGCCACCGCGTACCGGCCCTATGTTTTTTTAGCCGCTCTGATCATGTAATCGGTGTCTTTTTATCTGCTCGTGATACTATTTATTTATTTATTTATTACTTTTAAAAACTTGTTTTCATTTTAGGATCGTAACTTGTCCAAAAGAAATATCATTTTCAATGAGAAAATGGATTTGAAATGCTAATAGTTTAAAGATTTTAGTTTCATCTCGGATATTTTTGGGCCACGGTTAAACGATTTTAATAAAATTTCTTACATACCTCTACACTTTACTGACCTTTGTTACTAGTTCTTTTTAGATACTGGACAACGTGTTTGTGATAACTATTTGACGAGAAAACTATGCAATGATCTCAAATAATACTAACGTTGTCTCGATAGTTTTTTGTATCGGCGTAGATCTTTTACATGAAATACTATCAATTATATCTAGCGCCTACTAATTATCATAAAATAACGAAGACTTCAATTGCTACTCAAAATTGTTTACTATTTTCCCGAAATTGTTATTACAATTAGTAATTTATCTTGCAACTTTACAATATTTTCCACAAACTTGTCTTTGGTCACCGACTCCGGCCCTTACTTAATATTATAATCGGAGGATTGTACTTCCTTAGAATACAGGTGGCCTGACGTTGAATTAAAATCTATGCAATGTTATATTTAAGGGAGCTACTATTCCTAAAGTTCAATTTCCTTTTCATGAAAATGACACGATTTTCCTTAATTTTTTAATAGAAAGCCCTGCAGGTTATTGATGCAAAGTAAATTACTTGCTCTATATAAATCGATTTAATCGATAATTTTAGCCAGCAAAATAAGGTTGCCCTAACGAAATGAAATTATTTTTGAGTCATCACCTATACCTATATAAGTGGCCAATAAAGAAAATTTATGTCCCCTCAACAAATTTGGTTATAGCCTATTAAAGAGGAAAATGGAATGGATGAACAGCTAGGAGAGAATGGCAATATACGGTGTTACTTCTCCTAAGTTATCACACAATAACTGTTGGAATTGTTGCAAGAAATAGACAAGAACAACTCCAAAAATATAATATAAAATAGCTGGCTGAGGCGCGGACTAGGTCGCTCTCTTAAGACGATTCGCGCCCCTTCGGAGAATTACCACCGGTGCAGCAAGGTTATTCACGCGTCGCCTCCGGGATACAACAGCCCAGCTTTCACTGTTACTTCACTCGTAATTCTGCACAAACGAATGAAGCAGAAGCTTCACTCGATACCTTACCAAAACGCCCACAAGTCTAAGTGTTTAGAAATCAGAAAAGAGAGTTTGAGAGTTGTGTGTTGAAAAGTGAGGAAGATGTCTCCTTTTATAGGTGAAGAAAAATAGCTGTTGGAAATCTGTTACAAAAAATAAATCCAAAATTTATTTCAGAAATAAAGTGCTGCAATAAAAAATATGACTGTTGTGTAATAAAAGAAAATGTGACTGTTGCCCAACAGCTATATTTTGCAGTATAAATAGACATGCCATAGTCCCACACGAACTTCGGGGAGAGGCCGGAATGCTGCCACAGAGCATCCGTAAATTTCAGAAACCCGTATCTCCCCCACTTGTCCTTCCCCCTTGCGCGTGCGAGTCTTAAACTCAAGCGCATCTTACTTAAAGGCCAAGGAGTGTCACTTTATATACTCCTTAAAGTTCTTTACAATGGCCAATGTGGGACAAAACTTTCCAAAAGTTTAAGTAGTAAGAAAATTTTCTCTTTCCATTTTCAAGCAATGTGGGACTAAAGTACTTTATAATTTTACTCAAAACTTCAATGCTTTTTCAATTTTGAAAACAAAGAGAATTTTTTGTTAAAATACTCCAACAATAACTAAAAAAAAAGAAGTTATTTTTAGGTCCAACTAGATTCTAAAACAAGTAGTAATTTTTAGTATCTTAATTCCTTATAGGTTATATATTTTCTCTTTTGATATTATCTTTTCTGGCTGTAAACTCGTAGGCGAGATTTTTCACGATTTTATACTATAAAACTTAACCAAATTCACTGTATCCGCTCTCGTATGATGTATTAACTTAGAAACTGTTCAATCCTGAATTAAATTTTGCTAACGATTCCGTAAATTAGGGACACTCTCAAATTTCTTTTGCTCTTTCTACCCCTCCCCCTCTTTCTTGACTCACCTACAACTATACCAAGAGTACAACAAGTCGCAATAACTTGTAACTAAACAACAAGAGTCGCAATAACTTGTAATTAAACAAACTGTAAGAATTCAATGACTGCAGTCTGGAGATATGAAGAAGAAATGAAGTCACACAGTGCCAACTTGAAAGCAGAGAGGACAACGACATCTAGTGGCCCATCTACACAGGTGACAACCCTACTGAACAATCCGAACATAGGAAATACAGTTGTTTGCACGTCGAGTTTTAGCGACACTTTTTAATACTGAAACATTTCAATGCATTTATCAACACCGGTGTGCACCTTATCAAAGGTAGACCTCAAATGTTACATAAGGACCTCATACTTATTAACACCTTTTTTTGCAAAAGCACATGCAGTAGCGTTAGCTCTTAGTGTGAGGTTTAGATTTATTCTATTTCTCCTTTTTTTTCCGTTGGTTATAATTGAAATTTATATGCGACCCATTAATATAGAGATTCGATTTTAAAATTTTAAGTTTAACTTCAAGACTTTTGCCACTTCAGCCACCTAGGTTAATTTTAATCTCCCTTGAACTGCAGTCCCGTTTTGGTTTTTGGACTGATATTGCCCTTTGTGGACCAGACAACCAAGTACAAGCAATATCCCTACAAAACAACAACAATCATTGCCCAGTATGGTTTTGTGACTTTTGTCCTTTCTCTGGGACATTTAGATACTTTTAACCCAACCGCGATCAACCATATATCTATTAATAGAAGTGTCAAAAAAGGCTAGGCCACCGGTGGCGGTGGGCCAGCTAGACGGGACCCTGAAATGATCCGGTCCCGTCCGATCCTTAAGAATAAATAGTGCGATCCTGGTCCATAGGCCAGGCTGAAATATTTGCGAAACGGCTGAAAGGGTCCATTTTTTGCCCGGTCCGGGCCTGTTGCCCCCTTTATAAATTTTTTTCTTTTTTTTAAAGTCTATTTTATTACATTTTCATCTTTTTGATATTTTAAATCTTTTTAGTTAAATTAATAGTTTTGGAGATATTATTGAATCCATATGATCAGTTTTCTTTAACATACGCAGTGAAGTGTTGGTGTGCAGTGACGGTGACGTGTTTTTGATGATTTTTTAGTGAGCTCTTATTTAATATTTCTGTTAAATAGTTTGCTTTGTGTTCTGCATTACAAGTCAAGGGAATAATTATAAAAAGTTACAACATTTTTCATTTTATATTTGTTCTAAACATAAATAAAAATTATGTAATTTAAATATCTTTTTGTTTCAAACAAAAAGGAGTGAATTGAATTCTAAATTTAATTCTATGAAGTGGGTGAAGTGTCGAAAGGCCTTGAGGAATAACATTAGGATTTCAAAAATGAATAACAAGAATTTTTGGGAAAAAAATTGTTGGGCCAGGCTAGGTCCTAAATATTGGGCCTAGGGCCAGGGCTTGGACTGGGCCTGAATATCCCTTTTATTTGGTCCAGCCTAGCCCGATTCCCCACCCCTTCGGCCCGGTTTCGCCCCATTTTCTCCACTGGCCTGCTGGGCCTGGGCTGGGTCGGCCTATGCCCGACCCATTGACACCTCTATCTATAAATTTTTTTAACAAATGTCATAACTTGTTGTTGGCACCAAAATTTTGATGGGATAAAAAAAGAAGTAAAGAGGATAGCTTATATATTTATGAAGTGCACTGGGCCGAGATGTGAACAAGCCCAGTGATGTTGAGATTGGCTTGCTTAATGAGTTCATCTCACATCACGTGAAGGCTTTGATGGGCCCTTGGTTGGAATTGGAAAATGGGCCACGGGTTTTGTACGAGTCTATGAAATGAGGTAACGTTTGAAATCACTTACAGTTTTGATTTTTTATTTTTTTTAAAAAAAATCAAAATCAAAATCAAAATCAGTTTAGTTTTAATTTTTACAAAAATAAAAGAGTGTTTGATTACCCAATTTTTATATTGAGTTTTTTCCTTGATGGTGGTTGCGGTGGCGGCGAGTGTTGGGGGGGGGGGGGGGGTCTCAAAATAAAAATCAAAACTCAAAACTCCAAATATAAGTCAACAAAAACTAATTTTCAAAATTGAAGGAAAAAAATGAAAAATATGTGTCAAACGCGTTAAAACTGAAAATCAAATGGTTTTTAAACAGACCCAGAGTCTTGGACCATAATGCAACTTATTAAGGCCCAGTTTGACAAAAAAAATTTAAGTTTTTTTTTTCAGTTTTGGAAATTGGAAAAAAAAAGTGCGTTTGGTAACCATTTTTTTTTCCTTCTCCAATTTAAAAAATCAGTTTTTAAACTGAAGAGTAAAAAAAAAAATTCTAGAAACTGGTTTTTTTTTTTGAGATCACCACCACCACCCTCCCACCGCCGGCAACCATCGCAGGCAGCCACTTCTGGCAACCGGCGACCACCGCCGGCGACCACTGGCGACGACTGTCGGCAGCCATCGCCGGCCGTCGGCTACCAACTCCGGCCGCGGGCCGCCGGTGACCACCGCCAGCGACTGCCGGCAACCACCTCCGGCTGCCGGTGACCACCGCTGGTAGCCACCAGCCACCGCAGGCCACCACCACCGTCGACCACCGCCACCGCAAACCATCCAAAAAAAAAAGTCAAAATAAAAAGGGTTACCAAACACAAAAAAAAAAAACTCAAAAAAAAAAAAGGTTATCAAACACCCACCTGTTTTTGTTAAAAAAAAAAAAATTAAGCTACTTTTTAAAAACTGAAAACCAAAAATAAAGTTTTGTCAAACCAACCCTAAATTTTAGTGATCGGCCAAGCTGGGGATATGATCATGTGAAAGTCTTTGAGTCTATCCACGTACTTGGCTTTCATTATATTCCTTTGTTTGAAGATCAAAGCTTGAAGCCGAATTCAAAGATCGCTAAGTGACAGGATACACTATCCCCTTCTAGTATTTTCATGAATCTTCATTTTTCGATCATTTGCTGAAAAAAAAAAAAGGTCTATATTTGATGTATTAAGTCCTACCTACTAAACAAAAATTTATTATACATATATTAATGAGGTGAAGAACCCCAGTAATAAATTAATGTCAACTATTGGGACTTAATACATGAATAATAAATTTTGTATGATAAATTTATACCAAAAGAGAAGTGAAATGGGAAGAAGTTCAAATTATAATTAAGTGATATTAACAAAATTTTAAAACGTTTAGTCCAAAAAGGATTCTAGAAAGTAAAATCTCTGATAGGAAGGAGTTAAAAAATGTACATAAGTATTTTTTAATTGTTGAAAGACCCTTTTTTATAGTGAAATATCAAAAGTTTATACATTTAATGAAACGAACCCATATTTTAATGTATCAATTATTGTACATTTATCCATGGGGTGAAAAGAAAATGTATAATACAGATTCACATCATATGGCACACATTTGTTCTTATAAAGTGGATTTATATTCTAAATTGACTTAAAAGTCGATCGTTACTTTTAAACTCCGATAAAATAACGTATAATAATAATGCAAACAAAGTGGAATTATTTTTTTAGGATAGAGAGGAAGTGTAATGTGTAATGGGCTTCATTGTTCGAACCTCAAAGAAAATGGTAGATTTCACTTTTCTCTCTCTCTTTTCTTCTTCTTACGGAAGGAAAGAGGCACATTGAGGTTCATTCTCCCTAACTTTTTTAGCTATAGTTTTAGTTTTAGTTTTCTGAATTTTTGTGAGAAGAGAAAAGAAGTTTGTGCTTATTTCTTTCCAAAACTTTGATATTCCCACATTACCCTGAAAAAATGAAGGCTATATTTTTAGTGCTCTTTACGTCTCAAGGCTTTACTAAAAAAGCAATGGAAGGGTATACCCATATTAACAAGGGAAAATTGCGTAAAATACCCCTATAGTTTGGGGTAGTTGCAAAAAGACCCCTCTTGTTACAAAAATTATAAAAAGACACTCGAGATTGCAAATGTGTTGCACCGTCAAATTTCCGTAATAGAATGACAAAAATGTCCAAATTGCCCTTCTATAAATGAAAATGGTACGCTATTACCACTTTTCCTATTTGATTCTTTCCTTCTCCATGAGACTCTTAGATCTGGACATGCACGAAGGCCAGCTGCCTTGGATCGATGGCGGGCTTGTGGCAGCTCAAGTAGGGGTCGATGGGATCTGTCTTGTTTGGCATAGATCTGGACATGCACGAAGGCGCAAGCGGGGATCGATTATGGTTCGAATTTTGGTGGCCTCAACACGGGATTAAGGTTCGATCTAAGTTTCGGGGTTCGATTAGGGTTTGATCTAAGTTTGGGGTTTCGATTAGGGTTCGAATTGTTGTGGGATTGGTTTGGGGGTGATGGCTGCAGCAGGACTAGGCGGTGATGGCAGTTGCGACATTTGCGATGATGGGATTGTTTGCAGAAGTTGGCAACGGCAGAATTGGATGAGAAATAGGGTGGCGTCATTTGTGGGTGGCGCAAGTGGCAGACGGGGTGGTGGAGGCGGGATTGTGAAGGGGCTTACACTGGTGGCGCAAGGTGACGGGGCTAGCGGCTGTTAGGCGCACAAGGCCGGGGTGGTAGTGGCACCGGTTGTGGGTGACGCAGGTGGCAGATTGGGCTGTAGTGGTAAGGGTGGCAGCTAGGGTTTGGTTTTGGTGGAATTGGGACTTATTTGGGAGAGATAAAAAGAGGGAGGGTACTTTAGTCTTTTATTATATAAATTTTTTACTACAAGCATTTTTCAAGAGCGTGAAAACCACGTCCCGTTAATTTAGATGACTTTTCTAACAGTTGCAACACATTTGCAATCTCGAGTGTCTTTTGTAATTTTTGTAACAAGAGGGGTCTTTTTGTAACTACCCCAAACCACAGGGGTATTTTACGTAATTTTTCCTATTAACAATGAAGCAAGACTTTCATTCTACCGACATTAGGCGCAAAAGTCACATATCCTTTCTTAAAATTGTTGAGATGTGATTGAAGGATACAATAGAAGTGTTCTGTCTTTTGTTTTGAACTTACAAATAAGAAAACAGAATCAATGCTTTCTTTTCACTCCTAAACATCACTTCTAAACTCACAAACAAAAAATACAAAAGAAGAGAAAACCAAACACAATAGCCGATCACTTACTTTCACTATTTTAGTTTCTATTTTTCAGAATAATGATAAAAAAAAAATTCTTTTTTGTGTGTGCGTATTTTTACCATTTTTTGTTTTGTTTTGAGTAAAATTACTCAAACAGTGACAAAAAACTCCGAGATGTTTTCAGTTTTTTGCACCCAAATTTAACCCAATATAAGAAAAAGTAACATTTTTTTTGTTGTGAAAATGATAAAAGTACATGACCGTATTTTATAACTGAATACGAAAATCATGAAATGAAATAACTTCACATTTTCTCCGCTCCTAATGTGCAGTGGTTGAAGTTGGGTGTGTGGTTATATAGGGTGTCATTAGTAGTCTCTGACTTTGTGTAGAAGGTCGTAGCTCTTGCTTCTAGGGTGTGATGAGAGGGGGTTTCGGGGGGGGGGGGGGGGAGTTTCTAGCTTTTGGGGTTTGTCGGGGTAATTTGTTCTCTGAGGTAGGATGGGGTTTAGGGTTTCTACTGGTTTGAGTGATCCTTAGTGTCTGTTGCATGTGTTTTAGTGGTTCTTTCGCCCTGCAATTTGGTTCGGATTTAGTAAGTGACAGTGGAAGGATGCAAATTTGCCGTGTTAAAGAAATTTGGGGGCTGTACGTTTATGTTTTTCAGTTTTCATTTTTGTAATGATGATGAAAAAGATGTTTTTTTTCTTGTATGTTTACGTTTTTTTTGTTCCGTTTTGGATAAAATTTTCAAATAGTATCAAAAAAGCTGAAAACACCCAAATGGTGTTTTCACCTTTTTCCTTGAACTGTATTCTCCTAATCAGAATACCACATCTTCTCCCTCATATCTACTGTCCTATTTCAACAAACACTCACCAAACTAGACCACTCATTTCACTGGGTCTTCCTAGAAATGAAAATAGTGGGGTCCATTAATGAATTGATTCAGAAAAAAGTTGATAAAAACGAAAATGAAAATGATAAACGTACAGAAAAAATTGAAAAACTAGATACGGAAAAAAGTAAAAGTACACAATACGATTTTAGAACTGAATACTAAATTCTGAAAACCAAAAACAGAATATAGAATACAGAAAAAAATCTCGTAAGCGTACGTGCTCTTGGTTTTTCATCTCCGAGTCATGTGGTTCACGGTCGTCTACTCGAATGTTACCACTTCTTGCATTGTAGGTCATTGTTTTGTTCCGTCCTTTTCGTTTTCTGTAAACCTTTAGACGCCGCATGTTACTTTAAGTTGAGTTAAAGTGTAGGATGTGCTCTGCTCCAACTTAATTGTATTGTGTATAAGTTTATTAGGTTATTTCTTACTTTTTTTACCTTTGCGGTTATGTATACAGAGTCACGAGAATATCGTGACCTAATATTTGTAAGCCCTGTTCTAAAGCGACTTCAAACAACTTTGTAACTTTAACTATCAATGTAATTCTCCTATTCGACTTAAAAAAAATATGAAAGAAAATTATTTTCTCTTCAATTCACTTCACCTCTCTTCCTTTCTCTCCTCTTAAAACTTGCTTGTCTCGCTTTGCTGTATTTTAAAATTTGCAAAGAAGCTGTATTTGTATTTATTGCTGCCCCAGCAAGCTTCTGGCGGAACCTCCTTTTTTTTTCTCCTCTTCCTTCCGTTTCTTTTTCCCTCCTCCTCCTCCTCGTTCTTTCTTTTGCTGCTGCTCTCTTTTCCTCCTCTATTTTTCATCACTGGGCTCTAGGGAAGAGCCCACTTAACAACACAAGCAGGCTTCTCGGCCCTTTTGCTTTGTCTTTCCTGGCCCATTTCAGATGTTGACCCAAAGCAAATAGCATTAATTTACCTTTCTTCTCTACATATATATTTGGTGCCAACACTCGTGGACCCACCCAAATTGTTGTATACTTGGCCAACATGACATTTGCATCAAAGAGATGATATACAGTGCCAACAAAGTTGAGTGCATCAAAGATGATGTTCAGGATTCAAGATCATATTTACATGTAAAAGCAAAATTTAGCAGGAATTCTGACTCTGTTGCAGGGGATCTGAGTATGTCCATCAAGCATGGCACTTGAAAACACACTATCCCATTTCAATACCTCATACAACATTCTCTGGGCTGGATGGACGAGAGAAAGTAATAACAAAGGGATTCAAAATGCTCCCCGCAAGTTTTTTGAAGTACCACTCCTATTCTGTAAAGTATACCAAGTGAATTCAAGCACCCAAAGCAACCTGCTTATGTTGACTGAGGTCACTCAAATACTTCGTCGAGTTGTATTCTTCCGCGTCCAAGAGCTCTTCTGAGTAAGTTCTTTGAAGGGACCGCTTCTGATGTCCTCTTGAGCCCTCCGACTTGTAATTTTCGCCTCGTAGTAGTACCACAACCTGCAACATTGATATGTGATTAACTTGGTATACACTATACACTAGACAAGGCTTTGGCAGCCTAGGCTGTACGCAACATGCCAATGGCCACTGATGAGGTCTTTTGTGAAGTGTCCTAAGAATGTGTGGATAAATTCTTATCAAGATGGAGAGAACCTTGCATCTCAAATAATAATACATAGCCTTCCAGAAGGAACCGACCTAGAAAGATAATTTAAAGGCACAATATGATTCAGAAGCAGTTCATTTATTGACCTCAGCAGTAGTTGCCTGATTTTCCTAGATAAATGAGAAGTTCAGGCTTGAATTTTATCAATTGAGAAGAGTTGAGCTAGTGTGGTAGATGCAGCTGCCTGCCCACACTATTTTCTCTCTCTTCAATATTGTATTTCATCGATATCATTCAGGTTACTGGGGGAAAGGTACAGTGATACTGTGAGATCCCACGCTTGCTATGTACTAGGGTGGACGGAGATCCCACATCGACTGTGTACAAGGAAGGTCCTTTGCTATGTGTCAAAGAGGATCTTGTTCCACAGCGAGAGGGGGAGAGAAAGAACTTGGCCTTAAAAGACCTCCTCAATGAACTCTTAAGCATCTATTGGCTAGCCCTTGAGAGGCAAGGCCAAGTGATGGAGCCATGAACCAGGTCATGAGAGTAACAATACTTGCCTGACTCATTCGAGGCCGAAGAAGTGAAGTCTGTTCTACACACAAAGAGGCAGTCAAGATTACACGATTCATCTCTTCGGGGTTGTAGTCATCACCAAGAGAAGGATCAACAAGTTCTTTAACTTCATCATTATCCAGCAGAGGTTTTGCCTACAAGTAGACTTGCAAATTAGTAACTAAAAGAGTTGCATGTGCGACTGCCGAGATATGAATAAATCTGCACAAGCAAACATACCCAGAGCACAAGGCTTTTCTGTGTATCATCTAAAGCTCGGCGTCCTGTTATGAGCTCCAAAAGGAGCACCCCAAAAGAAAACACATCAGTTTTCTCATCAACTATACCATGCATAAAGTATTCTGGAGCGAAATAGCTGCATTAACGAAAACAAGTAACATGTTAGAACAGAAGCCACTAGTGAGATTTGAAATTACAATTTTGAACTTACATACCCGAACGTGCCTTCAAATTTTGATACGTTATGGTGAGTCCATTGTTTTGGCAGCCACTTAGCGAGTCCAAAATCACAAATCTGAATTGAAATCGGCAAGGTTAAGTCAGCGAACAACGAATTCATTAAACCAATCTGGAAACAGCAAAAAGATTCCTCTGATTCCAAGGAAGTCATCGGTTGCATTTAATCAAATGGGATCTCAGCAATAAAGACGGGAAACAGATAAGTAAATCATGGAAAGAATTTGAAATACAAAAAAATAATCGAAAAGTTTCTTCCATATATTTCATAGAGCATAACATGCTGACATTCCGTTGGAAAAGAAACCACAGGACCAAGTTGTGTCACATGCTCCCATTTCACAGAGGAAAATTTCTAACGTGCTGACATATCATCAGAAAAGAACCAGATGACAGTTTTGGAGGGTTCTTCTGTGCCTAAAAATGGTTCTCGTAGTTACTTTTTCCATATCCCGTATTTAAGAATTTTGAAACAGGACATGTAAAAAATCATTCCTCGATGTGAGGATGAAGCAGAACACCTCAGTGAATAATCTTTGGGGCTTAAGTCCCTAAATTTAATGCCTCAAAAGGTGTCCCTTCCGATAAGCAGAAACTTCAAAAGGGTCAACTCAGCCACAAGAAAAATATTTCCCTCTGATAAAAACACATACATATATATATATTTATGTTGCCATTGGCTGATTCTACAAAGTTCTAATCGACATATCAATCGTATTGATCAATTCCTCTACCGCTGGGTGTATTTTCCCCCAGCAAGAGACTATTAATGACCGAGGAGTTTCTGCAAAGCAAATTATGTAACTCTGCTCTTTGAGGTTTCACACTGTTCCTTTCACATTGTTCAGCCCATGTTAAGTCACTCAACTGGATAGAAGTGATCTTGTTCATTACTTCCACGTGGTCCATATCTATCATCAAGTTAATGCCAAAGCTACTACCTACACAACTTTTGAATCCAAAGTCACCCGGTTAGCGTCCAAAAGTAAAACAGCCCCCAAATCAAGGGTTCCATATAGAGGTGTCAAATGGGCCGGGCTTGGGCCAGCCCAGCCCAAGCCCAACGGGCCTCCAACAAAACCGGCCAGGGCCGGGCCGGGCCAGATTGGGGGGAAATCTGGGCCCAGTCCAAGCCCTGGCCCTAGGCCCAATATCTAGGGCCGGGCTTGGGCCGGGCCCGGGCCCAATTTGTTTTTTTGCATTTTCTTGTTATTCAAAGTAAAGGCTTTAATTACGGTAATTTTTGTTATTATTTAAGCAAAAATTAGAGACATTAACTGCAACGGTAATTTTTGTAGAAATGTAGAATGTTTATATAAGAGAGAGTAAGAAGATTGGTGTGAAAAATTAGAGAGAAATGATGTGAATTTATAGATTTTTGAAAATTCACAAAAGACCAAAATACCCCTAAAAACTATCCGTTTATAGTTGTTGGGGAGGGTAAGAGTGTAAAAACCCTTAAAAGAGTTGAAAAAATTAAGTTAGACCAAAATACCCCCTAAACTAGCGTTATTTTGCTGTTGGGGGGGGGGGGGGGTAAAAGTGGAATTTAGGGGAATAAAACCGTTGGGGGGAAAGGGGGGAAATCTGAATTTGAAAATGATGGAACCGGGCCAGATCCGGGCCGGGCCAAACCTGGGCTTTTCGGGCCGGGCCGGGCCTGGGCTTTTTCTTGGATTTTCTGGCCTGGTTCAAGCCCCTCAAAAATATATAGGGTCGCCACTGTTCATCCACGGGGCCAGGCCGCCCGGGCCAGAAACGGGCCTGGTCAGGCCAGCCCGCGGGCCGCCCGGCCCTTTTGACAACTCTAGTTCCATAGCGTCACAGTCATGAATTGACAAGACGAACTAATTCCCTGTTCAGTACCTAATTATGTTGCATAACAAATAAAAGAAGTATGAGAAAACAAAACTGCTACACTTGTACTTCAAAATATAAGTTTCACAATGCTGTTTCATTCCTTACATCGATACTTTTCCCAAAAGTGCTCCTCCTTTATGATGGATCTAAAACTTGGATAATGATAAATAGGAAACTAGATCGACATGTAACCAATATCTATAATTACTTAGAGTGGACATGCAAAATTTTGTAATTAAAAACCCCAGACAAATTGAACGGGAGTTTGAAACTTTTGTATAGAACAGAGAATTTGATAACTCATTCTGCCTTATAAGTTGCATGTTGTGTAATCATGCATTTTTATATAGTCGTCCAAGTTTGATGATTCTTGTGTTTGAAAAAGGAAATGTACCTGTGGCTCAAAACTCTCTGTAAGTAGAATATTATCAGCCTTGATATCCCTGTGAATAATTCGCCTTTGGCAATTCTCATGAAGATACAATAGGCCATCAGCTGTCCCTAAAATAATTTTATACCTGACACCCCAATTTAGTTTTTCCTTTGAACCTGAGAAATATAGTCCAGAGTAATACATCAAAAAGTGACAAGCTGTTAGAATGATCACACGTTGAAGAACTTTGCAGGTCCCAAGGAACCTGGGATAACATAAGAGTAAAGAGAAACTTCAACAGACCATGCAGACGTGATCCTAAACTGCCAAGCGGAGATAACTGGAGGACAAGATGTGTTCCCCCTTCAACTCCATATCCAATCAATTTAGCAGTATTAGGATGATCTACATGCGCTATTGTTCCGAGCTCTGACAAAAAACTAATTATCTGTTCTTCTGCTGTCCCTTTGTTCAGCCTCTTAACTGCCACAAGTTGCCCATCTGGCAAGCATCCCTTGTAAACCTCAGCATATCCACCCTTTCCAATCAGGTTATCTACAAGAGAAGATAATCTTAACTGGCATTTCGCAAAATTAGTTAGTCATACCTTTTTCTCTCTAAGATGAGTATTTGGATTATTAAAAAACAACAGATAAACATTTTCACTTTTCTTTCTTATTTTGGGCTACATTCTAAAACATTTATTATAAACACCAGAAACATGTAGGTCATATATACTGGTCTCTGTTTCTCACAGCTTGTGGAAACAAGAATGAATTACACGACAGACAAGTGCGAAAAAAATGGACTGTAAGTTGCATAACTAACAATTCTTGTAAGATTGAGTAGCACTTTTGCAGAAGCATGCGGGACAAAGGGATGGAAAAAAGAACAAAAAAAAAAACTTCGTTTTAGAAGTTGGTAAAGCCTGCAGGCTGCAGCTATGAGCCTATGACTCTCATACCTTCTCTGGAGAAACAAGATCTGTAGAAAATAAAGCCAACGTTTTCAGAATAAATAATTAAGTCTTATAACAAAATTACAAACCTTGGTTAAAGTTGTTAGTTGCAATTTGGAGATCAGAGAGGCTGAAGTTCTTCCAGGTAGACTTGAAGCGGCAAATATCAATATCAATGTTTTCTCTAGCACTTCTGCTCTTTCTTGTTGATATCTTAGGCACACGAAGAGGAGGGAATGAGGATAATCTCTTAATCGAGCTTTTTTTCCACCGTTTGAAGAACCTGTGCCACCGAGAAGACACCCACGAGTTCGAAGAATGCACTACGGAGTTAGAGGTGTTTGTTTCAGGAGAGCTTGGATCACTTTCAAAGCCTTTTATGCATGCTTCCAAAACTCCCCTAGGGGAGGAAGCATCTTTTCTCTCCTTCTCCATCTCAAAGCATCGCAAGTCTACAATAGGAATCACATGTTAATGCCAGAGAAAGCACAAACAAGCACATGCATATGTGAGTGCAGAAACACATCCATGTGATCAGTAAATCACCGAACATATTACCTTGTGCAGAAGAAAATCGGTTTTGTAGGGGTTTGTATCCTAACCCAGCAGCCTTGCCTTTTGAGGTTTTCTTGGCTACAGTGCTGGGGTTCTTTCCAATCCTACATGAACAGTGTTAAAGTCCATTATAAGCCAGGCCGAGTAAGAAAGGTTGTGCTATTGGCTTGGTGGGTGGTGTATGCCTGGTGCAAGGTGGGGGGTGTGTTTTCTAAAACTCAACAGAAATGTCACTGGAGTTGAGGATCTATAACAATTACCAAAAAATATGAGAAGATAAGGATCCATAACAAAGAACTCATCAAGAAAGCAAGAGAGAAGAAAGGCTAGTTATAAGCCTCAAGCAAGCTGCAAATCAGAACAAAATGTACATTGCCCTGACAAAAGAACTGTAAGGATCCATTTTCAGAAGAGGTGAAATTCAATGTACACGCATACTAAAACAAAAGCAGACAAAGTTTCTGAACATTCTTTGTAGTAATACAATAAATCAAACTAGATGTTCCTGCTAGATTTACTACTATATAGACAAAGAAAATCAAATACAAGCTAAAGAAACATGAAAGTCTGAACTACATCTACTCTTGCATAAAGAAGTAAAACCTATCAAGTACATAATATGAAGTCTTGAATATTCTCCGTGCCAACTGGTGCAATTCCCAACTTAACAGTTAAAACTCGTGAACAGAAAAACTACAAGAATCACATAACATGGAGTAAACAACTACAGAAGATTTCTAATGATCCCAAAAGCCCACAAATTTTTTTACTCAGAAGTTTGTAACAGCGAAAGTTTTTTTTGTGCATATAATGGAACCTAATTGACAACACAGAATAATCCCTAAATTCTTTCTGCTTTACAAAACCTTCCTATGAAGGTCTAGAAGAGAAATACTCCCTTTTGATGATAGTAATAAAAAAATTACTAAATTTATTCACTGGAGTTGAATAATTATGAGTAAGTTCCACTTATCACAGTCTCTTAACACTAATCTGATGCAATGAAATCACAAAGACTAACCTGACAACCACATACAATACAGGACACCTCCAACTGTGCGGAGCGGGCCTTTGAGACTGTGACTGCCTCACTGCCCTAACTACCAATTTTACAAGATCCAAAAAGCATGAACTCATAGCTGAAAATGGTGACAAATACATACCCTTTTCCAATAAAAAAAAAAGCCAAAATTGCGTGTAGAATACAAAATCCGGGAAACCCATTACCTGTTACTCAATGCCACAATGGCAACTTGGAAACTACTGAGAAAACAAAAATCAAAGCACAATGATCTACGCCCAAAAACCCACGTTCTGACAATGAGCTAAAACTCAAAACTGAGACCAGAGCGTTTCTAAGCCAACAGTGTGCCAAAATCAACAAAAGTCGAAGAATTGAAAAAGAGACATACCGTGGTAAAGGGACTTCAGGGCCTAGACCAGCCATGAAAACAGAAAGAGAACAGAGAAAGCAAACACTGTGGGAAGAGGGCCCTGAACCATTCTCGGGTATTATCCCAGAAAGGGGATTACATGTTGAGATGTTTCATTGAATCACCATTGTTGTCGAGAGACTGCAACATTTGTTTTTTGCACGAATTGATGTTTCAGTTTTCTAACAGGTGTCCGTTGGAGTCGCTGGTTTTTTTGATGAATGGCCAGAAGTAACAGGTGGACGTAGGTTTAGAAAAGCAAATGCTGAGGTCCGACTTGCACGCTCAACCTTAACCCCCACCCTCTTTGTACATATTTGTAATGGAGATAGAGAAAGAGTGAGAGGAGCAGGACGATGCAAATTTAATTTAGATTTCAAACGTCCTTTAATTGTGCTTCTTCTTCTTCTTTTTTTTTTGGATGGGATTGAAATGTCATGGCCGCCTTGACCATAATTTTTAAACTATCTACGCCATTAATATTATCCAATCGCATCCGGCATTCTACCATTGCAATTTGTTGTTACACTAAGTCATAGTTATATTATCGCATATGTTGTTATACCATGTCACAGTTACCACGGTTACCTGATTACTCCGATTTTTATTTTGACTTTTTTTAATATAGGATCATTTGCACATAAATTCTTATAGTTTGAGAGTTTGTGCCCATTTTACCTTTTACTATTTTAATTTTGGCGCAATTCACCTTACTGTTCATTAATTTGTGCTCAATTGACCAATTGACGGGCTGATGTCCAATTTTTTGGATGCCCGTCAAAATTTTAGGGGTAGAATGGTCAATTGAACCCTCAAACCACATTGGCAGCCACATCAGCCTTTAATCTCCCACTTCAGCCTCTTGTCCAACCTGATCCCAACCTTCCTCAGCCTTCTCAACTCCCCCAAAGGCATCTTCAACTCTGCCAGTGTCGGTGTCGGCATTGCATCCTCCTCCCCTGCCCCCTTCTCGCCTATCTACCTTTTTCTCCTTCGAACACCTCAGGCCTCAACTCATTGTACCTCCTAATCGCACTCCGTCGTTGACGCCCTATTGCCACCGTTAACTCCCCCAAGAAGGTGGTCACCCTCAGCAACGATATCTCCAAGCTATCCCTTGCCGACGCGTAGAGCTTGTACAGTACCTCAAGGACATGCTCAACATCACCACCACCGCCTTCGCCCGCGCTGCCATCGCTACTCCCGGCGCCACCGTGGAAGCATCTGTCGTTGTCAAGGAGAAGATGGAGTTCGACATCATCGAGAGAGTTGGGTTTGGACGGTGCCGTTGGGGGTTTGAAGGACTGGCATGTGGGGGGCGTTGGACGACTTTGTGATAGTGGGGGGTTGAACAACTTTGTGATAGAGGTGGGTTAGACAGTGCTATGGTGGTGGGGTTTTGCCCCGGCTACCGTCGCGGTGCCACTGTGGAAGGATCTGTTGTCGTCGAGGAGAAGACGGACTTCGACGTCATCATCAAGAGTTGGGCTTAGATGACGCTAACACCGTTGAGGGTTAGAAGGACTAGCGCTTGAGGGGCGTTGGACGACTTTGTGATGGTGGGGGTTGAACGACTTTGTGATGGAGGTGGGTTGGACGGTGCTGAGGTGGTGGGGTTTGGACGTCAATAGTGCTGTTGAGGGTTTGGAGGGTTTTACGGTGGTTGGATTTGGACTGCGCGGGTGGGACTGGCATCTGTCTCTACCATCGCCTTGGCCCTTTTCCATAGAGCTTTGGATTTTGCCGGTCAAAGACTTTGTGTTGGGCAATGGTGATGTGGTTTGCACAGGTGGACGATTTTGATTAGGCTAACATTTGGTGAGGTGGACATGTAATTGCCAAGGTGGATTGGAGGATTGAAGTCACGAATTTGCCCCTGAGAAATTGACGGACATCCAAAAAATTGGATTCAGCCCGTCAATTGTAAATTGAGCACAAATTAATGAACAGTAAGGTGAATTGCGCCAAAATTGAAATAGTGAGGTGAAATGCACACAAACCCTCAAACTATAGGGTTTTATGTGCAAATGATCCTTGAATATATAAGATTAACTTTAGATAAACATCAATTTTGTGCACTAATTTTATCCTAACTTGACTTTACTCATTACTTTTATTGCATATTTTCTTAAAACGACGGAGAGTATGAATTCAAACTCAAAATAATCAATAAATAGAAGTGCACTATAACTCTATAAGCACATAAAGCTTTTAAAAATTGAGGTCAGTTATTATCATGATAATAATGGACTGGCTACAAAATTTTGAAAGCGAAATGTGTCTATTTTGGCGATTCAATTAAGTTTGGGTTGGTTTATTCATGCTTGATTGGTAACAAGCGAAAAACTTTGACGTCCCAATCCAAACCACCCGTTTGAAATCATAGTATCATACCAACGTCTCTTTCAGGTAGTACTCAATTCTTTTTTTAATGTTTAAGAAAATTCAATGCACACGAGTCGTTGTGAAATTTGACCAAGAATTTTAGAAGTTTTCACTTAAAACAAAAAAAAAGTATTTATGATGTAAAACCTTTCGAGTCAAAAGTAAATATGAACTTTTTCCCTTTTGCACAAGTTGAAACACAGTTAGCCGTACATAGTCTACCAATGTATCTGGTCCTTATGATCTAGCTCTCCATCACTTTCTTATTTCTAAATTTCTACATGTAAAACCACTTGATAATTAGCAAGCTCAGCGATAAAAATTTCAATAAACTTTTATTTTCATTTTTTGGGTGTAAGGAAGTTCAACGATAAAATTTTGTGACATCGTTACAAAGAGACTTGAGATCAAGGACCACCTCATATATAAGTTTTTGCTCCTAATACTCGATTTGATAAAGACTAAGTTGTTCCGGTAATAACTACTTTGTTGACAATTTACATCTATATTACTTATAAAATTAAAGCGACCGGTGTAACATATAACCTTTTAAAAATGGGTTCTTTTTAAACTAATTTGCATCTAGACAAAAGAATATCTAAAGCTAAAGAAGAAGCCACGTAAATGTTCAACTGCAAATCTAGGATCCAACATAACATAGTGATTTCTTGCCCATACGGCAGGAAAAGATATATGCAGGATCCATCACCAAAATCATATATCTTTACAAGTTTCATGCATCATTTCTTGTGCCATGTCTGTGTGAATGTCTCTGTGTGTGTGTGTGTGTGTGAGAGAGAGAGAGAGAGAGAGTTTAGGAGACCATCTTGGCCAAAAAGCGATATATGGAGGTTTTGTTGTCTAAAGAAGAAGGTTTGAACACTGTTATTTACTACAGTATGTTTGTGCGCATGGGGTGATGGAATGGAGATTGGAGAGCGTTTTGTTGTCCCTTTATCAGCACTTTCAAGGCTAACATGGTTCGAGACAAACATGTCTCACCTAAAAAGTCACTTCTTTATTTTTTTGGCACGGTGACTTAGGACCAATTATCTCGACAATAGGCCTAATTTTTTTGGGACGGTTCAGAGCAATGAACTCGACAACAAGGTAAAATATATATCGGGTGATCTAAGACCTAATGATCTCAACAATCTAGGACTATGTGAGATATCATGAAAAATTTCTTTCTTCCTTAGCTCCTCTTCCTATCTCACAAGCCCCTCACTAATCCAATGGTCTTGAAAGTTTAAGTTATTACCTCAACATATATATATATATATATATATATATATATATATATATATATATATATATATATAGCTGATCCGTTGATAGCGCTAGCAAAATGGGAGATCTTGCTAGCGCGATCTGACCGTCCATCCCGAAGGGATGGACGGCCCAGATCGCGTATTTTTGCGGCGCTGTCAGCAGTCCGCTAGACAGTGTAGCGGACGGACCTTTTTACCATTTTGCCCCTGCTCCCCCCTCCGCTACACTGTCTAGCGGAGCACATAATTGGGCCCACGTTGACAGCCAAAATGTCGTCTGCTAGACAGTGTAGCGGACGACTGACTCCGTCAATGTCAGTCCTGTCAATGTCAGTCCTGCCGATGCACGACTGTTACTTTGTCATTATCCCACCGTCCGCTAGACAGTGTAGCGGACCGTTTTTCCCTTTCTTTACTTCGAAACCCTTATTCATTCCTTCTAAACTGCTATTCATTCCTTCTTCTCACAATTCTTCTAGCGGCGTTGGCAAGTAGATCGGCGCAATTTCTTCTCAAGAAATCCTTTATTCGACGAATCAATCACGTAAGTTCACAAACCAATCCTTTATTTGTTCATAATCTAGAGTTGTTATCGCGGCTTATGCATGATTTTGAATGTGTGCGCGGTGCTGCATTGTGCTAGCGTTTGTCAATGTATCTATACATATATATAGATTATATATGTGTATTGCGTATTATTTGTTCATGTGATTTCACTTGTAAAATCTCATTCCGTGTCTGTTTGTATCTATGTACATTGCATATACACAGCATGTGAACTTATGTGAGTATTATCTGATCACATGCTAGCGTTGACTGTGCTAGCGTTGTATGTTTGAGAATGTTTACGCTTCCAACCTTGCCGTTTTGCATAATTTCAGTTGCGAAAAATGGATTTCAACCCTGGACCAGAAGATCCGTCCGTATTATACGACCAAGCAAACCATATCAGTACGCTCATATGGGATGGTGGAGTAAGATACTTATTTTATCAACTTTGTTATTCTTGGGAACGTTGTATATCGTTTAATTTGCTTAAATTGTATTTATTAATTCGTAGGAAAGAGCACTTCTCAACACGGTAGAAGTATCCGATAATTTTAAAGCATGGAAATTGAACAGAACCCAGAAAAGATTACTGCGTGGGATTGGGTTTGGGATTTTCACGCGTGGGCAGATCTTTCAACAACTTGACCGGCACTTAATAGGTGCCCTTGTTGAAAGGTGGAGAAGTGAAACGAATACGTTTCACTTCCCTCTCGGAGAGCTGACAATTACCCTAGAAGATGTAGGGTTCATCTTAGGGTTACCGGTGACGGGGCGGCCGGTAATAGCTCCTCCGTCGGAAGCAACGAATAAGAGGACCGCTAGGGACTTCTTTACTTCGATACCCCAGGATCAATTTAGCACTGGGGGTATCAAGTTGAAATGGTTGGTAGATACCTACAAGGTTCTGCCGGATAACTACACGGATCAGATGCTTGTGCTGTACACACAAGCTTTCCTCTTGTGGGTGATGGGGGCAATTCTGTTCCCAACAACGTCGAAGAATACCGTCAGCGTCAAATATTTACCGTTGTTGGGTAACCTACTGGAGGTTGGGGATTATGCCTGGGGAGCCGCAACTCTTGCGTACCTCTACCGAGCATTGCACAAGGCAACGAGGCCCGACTCCAAAGCGATATGTGCATGTCTCTCGCTATTGCAGGTATATCATACAATTCTTGATTACTCGCTCGTTTCTTTTTTTTTTGGGTTGAATTGACAATAAAATTTGACGATACTTTATTTAATTTGTCTTTGCTCTCAGGTGTGGTCTTATGAACACCTTGCTACCGGCGCACCCACGCGTAGGGACGGAACCGATAATGTGTGGCCTCGGTTGTGCGCCTGGGAGTACAGCCGGAAGGACAGCCACTACCAGAGGAGAGACGATCCCCATCACAACATTACGTACTATCGGGGGGAGCTCGACTCGTTATCTCCTGGCCAGATGCGATGGGCACCGTACAAACATTTGGCGCGACGGGTGGGAGAGTCGTTCGTCTTCACGCTCTCTGGGTTGCAACGCACACCCCTGATCCACTTCGAGGTCGCAGAGTGGCAGCTGCCAGATCGCGCTATGCGCCATTTTGAGTGCCTGCAGGGGTTGCCAGCCGGCGCGCCGGATATGAGGCTTAACAGGAACCCACCGGGTGTCCCTCGGTTTGGCAAGGCAAATGCGCACGACTTGTGCGCACGAGAACTTGAGGTTTGAGATTCCTGGCAGGACACGCTGGCGGCCATTGTGTCGGAGCCTGACCCCGTGATCAGTATCGAACAGTACAATGGGTGGTACTACCGCATCACCCGGAGGAGAGTAGCTCCAGTAAGGTTTGAACGCGGGGAGAAGTACCACCCTAGGGGTCAGATCGATGAGCACATGGCATACAATCTGGTAAGTTGGCCAATAAGTGCTTTAATTGAACTTGATGATTCTAACTGTGTATGAAGTTACTTATTTATTATCTCTCTGGATGTAGGTTAATGCCTCGTTCGCCTTCTTCCAGAAGTTGCGCGAGCGGAAGGATTTGGTGGATGCAATGGGCGAGGAGCTTCGCCAACAGGCTGATGCGTTGGCGTATGGCTGCGGGAATTTTTTACACCAAGCATCGGGCCAGCCTTCCGGCGTCAGCCCGGGAATGGGTTATCCGGGGTGGCAGCCCCCATATGTGAGCGAGGGATACACCGATCCCTCGGGACAGACTTCGGGAGTGAGCCAGGGATATGGTGGTCCCTCTGTACCGGGAATGGGTGGTGATTGGGGACAGCCAAGCACCATGGGCCAGGCTCAAGCGCCGTGGGAAGACTACAGTGTGCCCTCCTTCTCTTTGCTATTGGACTCGGAACCCCAACCCTTCTCTCAGAGTCAAGTCACGCAAGACTGGGGTTTCGGACACATCAGTCTGTCGGAGACACTGCCTATTGTCCCATGGGCAGGACCATCTACTGCCGAAGGAGGGCAATATCCCCCGGTCGACCCCCCGAAGGAGTGCAATATCCCCCCGTCGACCCCCGAGGGCAATATCGCAAAGGGCATCCAGTGAAGCCCCTAAAGCCGCATAAATGCCAAATAATCAGAGAGCGTTATTTTAGCGGCTTCCCCCGGGACAAAGCGTTGTATAGTGTGAATCATCCGGAGGGCATGGATTACACTTGCGAGTGGGGAGAAATGGCCTCCCTGGCTCCGGGGAGTTGGTTAGACAACGGTGTCATCTCCACATACGTGGAGATTCTGAAGGAAAGGGGTCGGGAGCGGCTGAACGAGTACCCGGCCGTTTTTTTGGTTGATGCCTTTTTTCATAGCCTCCTAGTGTCTGAATGGCATGAGTGGGTCGAGCAAAGGCGGAAGAAAAAGTTGAGCCAGTGGAGACCGTCCGCTAACCTACGAGCGTATCTTGCTAGGGATAGTCCAGTGAGCGCAAGTGTTGCCGACGTGTTTCTAATCCCATTTTTAGGGGAAAGCCACTGGTACTTGGTTTGCTATGAACCGATGGAGAAAGTCGTATCGGTGATCGACAGTCTCCACGACGATACCGCCTTTATGCCTGTGCTGCAGATGTACAAAGCCCAGTTGGACTCAATGGTAATATTACGATTGTTGTTTAACAGTTATTGTAACTTGGCATAAATGTTAACTCGTGTCTTACGCCGTTTTGTGTTTCTTGCAGAATATATTTTGTGCAATGGTCAATGGTATCCGTGGTAACCCTGTACCGGCGCGGCCAAAGCTCGATTGGCGACTGAAGAAGAGGAGGCCCAAGCAACGTAACACTTCGGACTGCGGCGTTTTCCTTTGCATGTACATGGATTACATTTGCCGGTCCGAGAGCCTCAAGGCGGCGGTGTGGAGCCAAGCAGAAGTAGACACCTTTAGATATAGAATGGCTTGGCAAATTATGAAAGGCCGGCCTAGAGCGGTTAGGTATATTGTAAATCCGGCTAATGTCGAGAATCCCTCCCAACATGATTCCCCCAGTTGACATTGTACCATTACACTTTCAAATTTTTTAATAAACTATGATTATTTAGAAAGCTCTCATTGATTTGTGTTGAAGATTATTGATTGATTGATTTGTCTGATTTCTGTTGAAGATGATTTGAGTTTGGTTTTTTTGGCTCTCATTGAGAATGATTGAAAGGTGGAAAACAAAATCTGTCCGCTAGACAATGTCGCGGACAGTGGGGGAAGTGAAAATTTTCTAAGTGTTTTTCTAAGTGTTGGGTTAAGACATTCTGCTGATCTGTCCGCTAGACAATGTCGCGGACAGTGGGGGAAGTGAAAATTTTCTAAGTGTTGATATAAGGCATTCTGCTGGTCTGTCCCCTAGAAAATGTAGCGGACAGTGGGGAAAGTGAAAATTTTTTAAGTGTTGATATAAGGCATTCTGCTGGTCTGTCCGCTAGACAATGTCGCGGACAGTGGGGGAAGTGAAAATTTTTTAAGTGTTTTCTAAGTGTTTGGGTTAAGACATTCTGCTGGTCTGTCCGCTAGACAATGTCGCGGACAGTAGGGGTGGGGAAAATTTTTAAGTATTGATATAAAGCATTCTGCTGGTCCGTCCGCTAGACAATGTAGCGGACAGTGGGGGAAGTGAAAATATTTTAAGTGTTGATATAAGGCATTTTGCTGGTCTGTCCGCTAGACAATGTCGCGGACAGTGGGGGAAGTGAAAATTTTCTAAGTGTTGATATAAGGCATTCTGCTGGTCCGTCCGCTAAAAATGTAGCGGACAGTGGGGGAAGTGAAAATTTTCTAAGTGTTGATATAAGGCATTCTGCTGGTCTGTCCGCTAGACAATGTCGTGGATAGTGGGGGAAGTTAAAATTTTCTAAGTGTTGATATAAGGCATTCTGCTGGTCCGTCCGCTAGACAATGTAGCGGACAGTGGGGGAAGTGAAAATTTTCTAAGTGTTGATATAAGGCATTCTGCTGGTCTGTCCGCTAGACAATGTCGTGGACAGTGGGGGAAGTGAAAAATTTCTAAGTGTTTTTTTAAGTGTTGGGTTAAAACATTCTGCTGGTCTGTCCGCTAGACAATGTCGCGGACAGTGGGGGTGGGGAAAATTTTCTAAGTGTTGATATAAGGCATTCTGCTGGTCTGTCCACTAGACAATGTCGTGGACAGTGGGGGTGGGGAAAATTTTCTAAGTGTTGATATAAGGCATTCTACTGGTCCGTCCGCTAGAAAATGTAGCGGACAGTGGGGGAAGTGAAAATATTCTAAGTGTTGATATAAGGCATTCTGCTGGTCTGTCCGCTAGACAATATCGTGGACAGTGGGAAGTGAAAATTTTTCAAGTGTTGGGTTAAGATATTCTGCTGGTCCGTCCGCTACACAATGTGGCGGACAGTGGGGGAAGTGAAAATTATCTAAGTGTTGGGTTAAGACAATGTAGCGTGATGCAGTTTTAATAAATTGGCGCCCGAAGACTTGTTTTAGCGACGGAATCAACAATCTCAATATCGATAAACAATAAATAACGTACGATTCACAATCAACGATCTCAATATATTGAGGGTATCTCAAACGGCACAATTAAGCGAGAAAAAATTTGGAAACATAATGAACATGTATACAATAAATTTGGTTATTAATAATAAATTAGGGTTCACATTGGGGGAAATAAATTTTTTCACAAGCGCTCCGATCAAAGATTACAACTTGAAAATTCCACCAGCCAAGGTGTTCAAACACTACAAAGTCCCCGAGTTCGAGGCCATGCTGGCGCACGAAGACGTTCCAACCCTCTGCGAATTGCTTTTTTTGGGGTTGGCCGGGCTTCAGCTTGATTTCAACCTGCCAGGCCCCCTTGCGGCTATATAATCTTGAACTGTCATGAATTGTTGTAAATTGATTGGTAAAGGCTTCCGGTATGTCCTAACAAACACAATACAAAAAATAGGTTAGTTTTTAACCAAAAGATCAAACTTTTAACACACGAAAATACAGAGAAAGAGGGATGGCCTACAAGTTCATTCTCAAATCCCGGCATCATGACTTTGAAAAAGTGTTTGCCTGCCAGGTGCAAGTTGCCAATAAAATCGTAGGTGGTCTCCGATCCAGAAGCCATCGAGGTCGGCGATGAGGGGAGGACGGTGGTGTCGCCGGAGATGTGGGTCGCCGTAGATGGGGTAGCGGCTTGGGTTAGATGTTCGAAAGAGAGAGAGAGAGAGAATATATAGCGGACTGATAAAAGCTGATTGCCTGTTTTGATTAATATATACAATAGGATAGAGGTCCGCTACATTGTATAGCGGACATAAATGAAAACCAAAAGTTTTTCTGCGATGACGTCCGCTACATTGTATAGCGGACATAAATGAAGACCAAAAATTTTTCTGCGATGACGTCCGCTACATTGTATAGCGGACGTCAGAAATCGCTACATCAGAAAAAAAAATTCCAGTATTCGGTTGAAAAATTATTAGAAAAAATTATTACAAATGTCAAACTTATACAAAAAATTAAAGGTCCACTGCAGCTTGTTCGTCCTCATCTTCGGCTCATCTTCTTCCCCATCTTGCAAACCCCTGGACTTATCCCCAGTGCCTTGTAATGGTTCCGCTTGTCGTGGTCGGTCATTTTGTTGCACAATGCACACCTTCGCAGCTTTTTAGGTTGAGTTGCCGTTTCAATTGAGCTTTTCATCCGCGTAGATCTCTTGCGGCCTTTCGTTTGCGATATAATTGGATCCAACGGCCGGATATCATTGTCGTCTTCCTCCCCCGGCTCGTCATCTTCTGATTCCGTCGTAGGCTCGGTGTCAACCGCATTGCTGACTGAAGCTGCTTCCAACTGGTCGACGATGGGCTCTTGCTGCTGAGCTACCTCGAGGAGATGTTTATATCCGACCATTGTAGCAGCAGCCTTTACGGACAAACGGGTGAACATCGTCACCAGATGATTATACCGCAACGTCTCTGATTCTTCAAAGTCAGTATACGGGTGCTCCGGAAAGGAAATGGTACCGTGCAACCTGTTTGCACCTTTCGTCCACCGTGGCAGGACGTATTTATCGGGGATTGTCCTGATATTCTTCTGGGTGAAAAACCGCAGAATGTGTCTACACAGGATGCCATGGAACTCAAACTTCTTGCAAACACATGTCACCGAGTCCGTCAATGTGTCGTGGCTCACCGTATAAATTCTGCGCAGCTTCTCAGGGACGAGGTCATTCACGAGCGAATAAACCTTGTACTCACGCGTAGACATTTCTGCCACCTTGTTTATACTGTATCGTCCCGATTTTTGCAGCTCTACTTGGTATAGCAAGAAGATCTCCTTCGTATAGACTTTGGCACCGTTCAGCTCCAGCGGGGTCTCTAGCAACCTTCTCCTTTGTTTGTACGTTGTTGCAAAGTCTGCAGCCCTTTCTTTTACGAACAACGAAGCTACCGCTTTTTGTGCGGATGCAACGAAAGTCTTCAAATTGGTAGCTGTACCCACATAACTATCGAACGTGGCATTCATAGATTCACTCCTGCCCGTCGTTTTCATGCCCGCTGAAAAATACCTCCTCGTGTAAACGCCAATCCATTGCTCTTTGCGCTCGTACAAGTGCTGGAGCCACTCGTTGTCTTGCAATGAGTAATCCCGAACAAGCTTTTCCCACCTCTCCTCGAATTCCTCAATCGTTAATGACTTGGTAATGCACTTGTCAAAATCCTGTTTAAAGTCTGGATACTTTGCGTACACGTGATGCAGACGTTCAGGGTATTTGTTGCTTATGTGCCAAGTGCACAAGTTGTGCCAGGTGTCTGGGAAGACGGTCGCAATAGCCTTCTTCATTGCCAAATCTTGATCGGTGATGATCACTTTGGGTGCTTTGAAGTTCATTGCTTCCAGCCACGTCCTAAACAACCATACAAAAGAACCCTCGCTCTCGTCCCTTAACAAGGCGAACCCGAACAGGATGGAGTGATAATGATGATTGACGCCGGTGAAAGGAGCGAACGGCATCGAGTACTTGTTGGTACGGTATGTGGTGTCGAAAGTCACGACATCCCCAAAATGCTTATAAGCTAGCCTCGAACGACCGTCGACCCAAAAAATTGTACTAACTCGATGCTCGTCGTCAAGTTTATAGTCGAAGGTAAACTGCGGGTCCTCCATCTGCATCCGTTTCAATAGGCTCATTGTCGATTGCGCATCATTGAGGTCATACGCGGCTCGTCTATGGGTTCGGACCGCGTTACGAACGTCTGTCGTGTTAAAGTTTAAATTTTGAATTCCCCCAGCCTGTTCAGCAAGAACATTAACAATCTCAGTAGGTCCAATTCGCGCATTGCTCATTGTGTGAATTAGGCTCCTCGCGACCTTACCCATCTTCTTGTGTTGATGCATCTGACTCACCTTAGAAGGAGTTACTAACGGGTGATTGTGTGCCAGTTCCAGGCTGGTAATAAGCCAATGATCATGATTGGCTTTGTAGCTTACGAACATCTTGACCTGGCAATTTGTGCGCTCAAAGCAGTCCCGTCTTCTACGCGAATATCCTATTTCGTCATCACTGTCATCATTGCCTACGCGTGTCTCATTTTGCTGTGGATTTCTGCCCCTATGACACTCGTATAAGCGAGAGCATATCTTTTTTGTTACGTTGCTTGTTCTTGTAGTCTTTATTCTAATGCCAAAACCAACCCTCAATGAATACGCTCGAAAACATTCTTCAGCTTCTTCCAATGTTTGAAACGTTCGTCCTAGATACGGATCACTAGCATCTACGGGGACGTTGGAGCTCGACACGAAATCAGACATTGTGAAACAAGACCTGTGTAGAAATAGACTACGCTTAACAATCAAATGGCATTTCTAACTGAAAATATTACCTAAAAATTACCTTGGCGAATAGACCAATTTAGGATGACAAACATACCGTATGCATAACCCCTGAAAGTGTCTCCAAATTAACAATTATTAATTTACTGAACATAACAAATCAAAATTACTAAGATAAATAGACGAATTCATCATGCCAAAAAATTGAATTAAACTATAATTTTATTTAGAATTAACAAATTACACCTTTTTTATGAACATCATGTCTAGAACATCACAAATTGAAGAATAGAGTGACAAATTTCTAGAACATAAAAAAAAATCTATACATTTTTGTCCGAACAAAATAAAATTATATTTTACCATTCAATCCATAAAGAAAACTTCACCATTCGCAAACTTACCTTACTTGAGTGAAGCTTGAAGCAAGTTTTACTCGAAGCTTGAAGGGAGCTGAAAATGGAAGCGAGTCTGAAGGAGGAGAAGAAAATTGTAGTCGAAGGAGCTTGAGGAATTCCGACAACCCGTCGTGTGTAGAAATAAAGGTACAAACACGTGGAAATGCGTCAGTTGTGTCAGTCGTCCGCTACACTGTCTAGCGGACGACATTTTGGCTGTCAACGTGGGCCCAATTATGTGCTCCGCTAGACAGTGTAGCGGAGGGGGGAGCAGGGGCAAAATGGTAAAAAGGTCCGTCCGCTACACTGTCTAGCGGACCGCTGACAGCGCCGCAAAAATACGCTATCTGGGCCGTCCATCCCTTCGGGATGGACGGTCAGATCGCGCTAGCAAGATCTCCCATTTTGCTAGCGCTATCAACGGATCAGCTCCCATATAGGCAATCATGTTTTAACACTCCCACCCTCACGTGAAGAGACAAATTAGCGTACATCCTCAATAATACAAATAAACAGATTGTAGATCACGCTATAAACAAAGATTCGATACTATATTAAATTATAAGTTGTTCTTAACCTATCTTGGCCGCACCCATGAACCCACTCTGGGTCCCTTTTTGTGAGACACGTCGATATAGTCAAGGATTAATTTTTTAACGCTTCAGACCGGTCAAAACGTGCACGCTCAATTGCTCAGCCGGTCGCATATTTTCTCCCTCGGCAGTCAGCGTTGCTCAGTTGGTCGCACATCTTCCCCTACGGTGGTTGGCATTGCTCAATCGGCCGCACATCTTCCCCTTTTGGCGTTTGGCATGCCTTCCCCCTTAAGGGTCAGCGTGCCTTCCCCTTTGGGGGTTGGCCTTAGCCTTTCACCGTTGCTCACTTCCTTTCTTTTCCTTGGGCCAAGCGCTATGGGAGCGCGGCCCACCCGCCGACTCTACGACCCTTCGTCGCCTGCACCCTGGGCACTGATTCTGCGACCCTGTCGCCCTTGCCCAAGCGTTGACTTCCCGACACTTGTCGCCGAGCCCATGCGCCATTTCCATAAACCATGCTGCCAAGACCGTACACACTCTGCTGCGTCCCATGCGCCGTGCCGTTAATACAGTTGTGCCCCCGACTCTCTGTCACACTACCACGTCCCCGCGTTGGGCCATCCTTTCACCAGATCATGCTCACCTTGCCTTTGTCGTGGAACATGCTTCGACCTACTCTCCGGAGTGCACAGTATCTTGTAGGGATAGGCAACTCCTCCGAGGCACTATCTTCGCTAGAGAGCTCTAAGTGCTCCGGCATGAAGACTCCCCTTTCGCCAGGTAGACGGCTTCTTCGGAATGCCACCTTGGCCAGTCGAATAGGCAACTCCTTCAGAACACTACCTGGCGTGCTCCGAGTGCTTCGGCCCAAGGACTCACCCGCGGTGATAACCGACTCCTCTAGGACACTATCTTCACCAGGGAGCTCTAAGTGCTCTAGCATGAACACTCCCTTCTGCCAGGTAGACAACTCTTTCGGGATGCTACCTCGGCCCGTCGGTAGACTACTCATCTGAAAAACTACCTTGGCGCGCTTCGAGTGCTTTGACACAAGGACTCATCCACGGAGATAGGCGACTCCTCAGGGACGCTATCTCTGTCAGGGAGCTCTAAGTGCTCTGGCATAAAACTCCTTTTCCGCCAGGTAGACAACTCCTCCGAGACAGTACTATCTTAGGGCGCTTCAAGTGCTTCGGCACACAAGGACTACCCGTGGGATAGGCGACTCCTCCGAAACATTATTTCTACCTGGGTGTTTGCGTGACTAGCTTGCGTGCTCCGGCACTGGGGGCTTTTATTGGCACCCTTAGAGACTAGAACCCTCGGGTCACTCTGAGATGGGAGTAGGTCTTCAGAAGGCATCGCCCCTAGTTTGCCTGACAGTTAGACGTCTGGTCTTCCCTACTGCTGCCAGGTCCTCGGCATCTCTCTACGCCTTATGGGACTCTACAAGGGCATTGGACTAGTGGCTAGATCAATGGGACTCTCTGGCCATATCGGCTTTGTGTAGGCCATTCTTTCAAAATCGATAGATAGAGCGACGCTGTGCGGGACAGTCCGGGTGATATAAGCGGTTAGATAGTCCGTGGAGCACCGACACTTGTGGACCCCTCGGTGACTTATCACTCCCGGAGAGTGCCATGTGTCACTTGATGACATCATTATCTCAACCTCTATAAATAAGAGTCTTGAAAATTCATTTGAGGACAGAAGAACAAAACTCATCCTTCACATTTTTGCTTTCTCACTCTAGAATTTTAAATAGAGAAACATACAAGATATTGAGTCTGAACTTAAGTATTGGACCGTGACTATTGTCGTGTATTCACCTCACGCCAAGACTCTTGCAGCAGTGCCACCCTTAGACTCTGTTCGGAAAGCTCTTGGTCTCTGTCCTTACTCTATCCTTGATGTGTCCCATATTAACGAACATACTTGACATCTGTTTAGGATTGCATTCCTTGTAGCACCTTGACATAAATTGCAGATCCATTTTTCTTAGCATCATAAGTTAGTTTAAAGTTTAATATGTTAGATAATAAATTGAATAATGCATATGATACTTTAGCATTTGCCAATTAAGCTATTATTACAAGGTTATAGTCAACGCCATCCAACCGTTACCGACGTAGTACTCAATACTCTAATCAATAATAATCATTTTTGTGCTTGTGTGAGAGAGAATGTTGTCTTGTCCCATTCTTAAGAGAACATTTTTGTGGCTTAAACCCACTTAACCAATAATAGACTCTTTCGTGACTTACCCGCAGTCTAGTATCACCATTGTCGTTTCCCTTGTAACTAATTACTTCTGTAACCACTACTCAACATCAGCGGCCAGCTTGTTCAGTCAACCCATGCAAGATTTAGGGTTTATAATCCAGCTTTTCTATCACACTACTCAACGGGCCCAGTGACAACAAGAATACCCCATTATTATTAATATAGAAAAGTAGTAATGCACTCGTTACGTTTAGCAGTAGAAAAAGTGAATGGTTGTCTGTGTTTGAAGAATGGGCGGCTTGAGCCTCATGCTCAGTCTCTGTGGAGGTTGGCAAGTGCAGGTCCAAGTAAGGGCCTGCCGTGAACGTAAAGCTGTTGAAATGAAACGAGAGAGGGAGAGTTAATTAAGCATGTTAGGTGTGTTTGTTCATGTCAGAGATGGGTCATGGCTCTGCCGGTGGCTGAGAGTCCATTTATTCAATTTATTGCTGTGAGAACATGCAACATCTATGGCTTTAAACTCCACCTGTTGGCACTTGGAAAACATATATTTGTAGTTCCCTGTCACTGTTGTATGATGCGTGTTGAACCATTGAATTGGAAGGGTTTGATGTGGATCATATGCCACGGCCAGAGAAAATTGTTTATACGTAGAGGTGTCAAAAGTTAAAAGCGCAAGTATAATATGTGATAATCTGGAACTATATAATATTTTTCCTTAACCTAATCAAATTATATATTAGAATTTGATCTTTTTTCGTTGTCCATACAAGGGTTGTTTTGGCCATGGCAACTATTATTCTGAAAGACTCTTTTTTATATGTGATGATGAACGTTTCAAATACTAAAGAATGGCTTTAGAACTAAACTCACTAAGGTGGCTTCAAAAGTATTAGTATGTTTTTTGGTTGGGGAGAGGAATCGAAAAGTCTTTCACAACAAGGAAAAACTCGCAGATGTTGAAAATAACAGAAAATTATTATGTTTAAACTAAATATTAGCGTAGCAAATTTACTGAAAAAATTTGACCTCATTGATATAATATTGGTGCTCAAGGCCACGGATGGCTACCCTCCAGGATTTCGTAGTCTCTTCTTTGCTAATGAGCACCGAAATAACAAGGTTAATGAGAAGCCTTATGCTTGCCTTTATCACTGACAATTATAAAGAGAACAAAAATTCAGACACAGAGAGGACTCTCTCTCTCTCCCCCCTCTTTTATTGTTTGTGTGAAAAATCAGATGAGAGGTTGTCCTTTTATGGTGAAACAAAGGAAGCAAAAGTAGTAGTATGTGAACTTAATTTTTGCAAAAGTGTGCCATCATCACTGAATATGTCTTTATCGGGTCGAGGCGGTTGGTTATTTGTTAATCTATTGGTCGTTCTCCTTGTGATTTTACCGGTCTCTTTTGGTCCATATTTGGCATCAAAGGAGGTCGGCAGTGGCCAGGATGAACCATGGTTGTTACCTCCATATTTGGCCTCATTCCATGGCCGTGGAAGGAACCATGGTCACCCGTGAATCCATGGTCGGGAACATCGATATGGACGACGGCCGATGATGAAAACCACTAATGTGACATTTCAGCGTGATACCACGGCATTGGTACTCGTGACATGGTATCACTATGACACTGAACATTTTTCCCCCTTGTAAGTGTATAATGTGTTTTGCTCTTCAATGATAATCAAACTACCAAAAACATTTGTCACGAACCTTCACAATTAATCTAGATCAAAATTTTTTGAATTCCTCTACTATTGGTTGGGGCAATTTTAGCTTCTATCGTTAAACAACACCACATCCATCACAGCTATGATGAATAGCTGCTCCCTGATTTGATCACCTCTCATGGTTTTACTATGACACTGCAAGCCAGATATTTTAAAACATGCAAACCTCATGAAGGAGTTTGACTACAATTGCCTAACACACTGTTAGAAATTTTTTTTTAGATGTATAATCATGAAATCGCTATCATTATTCTACCTAGTTAAGGATATCAGATGATTAACTATCTGTTTAAATCTTCGTAGTACAACAATTGAACCATCCCTTCAAAAAATATTCATTTGAAATTCACGTTGAGATGTGGTCTACCTGACATATGAGACAATAGAATAACAAAAACTTCGTATCAATATATCATCGTTAGAAGGCCTATCGGTCCTGCTTTTCACCACATATTTATATTTATGAGATAATTACAGCAATATCCCTGAGGTTATGAAAAATTACAGTCAAGGCATTGAGGTTCAAAATGTAATATACCATGATCGAAAACCTTAATTTTGTAACACTTGTGTCCATCCGTCAATGTTCTGTCCAAAAAGTGTATATTTTTTATGTCATCGATAAGTATTTTCTAATTTTTAAAATTTTCAAATCAAGATTTTAAACCCTAATTAATTTAAAATTAGGGTTTTTTTACAACCCTAGTTTAAAGAGTAGGGCTTTGAAATTAGGGTTAGTAAAAATACCCTAATTTTCAAGTCAGGGTTTTGAAACCCTGATTTGAAAATCATGGTTTTGAAAAGTGATATGTTCTCTCTCTAATTTCTTTAAAAACCTTAACTATTTTCTTCTCAATTTGAAATCTCAGCCGCCGCCAGCCCCCTTCCTTGCCCCACCTCACCAGCCGTCTCCCTCCCTCCACCCCGCCGGCAACCTCTCTCTCCCTCATCCCACCACCGTGCCCTATTCACACCGCCACCAGCCGTCGCAGCCCCAATCATGACCCAATCAACCAGCCTCAAAATCAACCAATCAGCCCCACTCCGTTAACGACAGAGTAGCAAAGAAGACGGCTGAAGGACGACCACCATCGTTGACTAGATCCGTCCGTCATCGATTGCGTTTGCTGTTGCCTTGGTGTCAGGCTTTTCTGTGTGTGTGAACTGAAGAGGCAGGGAGACGAAGAGAGAGAGGAAAGAGAAAAAAAAAAGATAAAAGAAGATGGAATTTCAAATATTTAGGGGCAATCATATTTTTTTTTGTCAAAATCGAAATGTATTTTCGTATTATCCGGTCAACGAATATAAGTGTAATTTATTCAAATTAATAAATATCTCAACCTTAGGGACCATGTTGTTCTGTATACTCTGGGGGCAAATAGAGCCGTTGCTCTCGGTTTGACCAAAGTGCCCCGGCATTTATCGTCAAAACCGGTTCACATATAATTTTGTGGCTATAAACTAATAAACCCTGATCTCTTCCCATCCATTTTATCCCTGATGTCGATTGGCGCCTTCCAAACAATGGCCTGCTCGAATTGAACCCGAAAATTTCACTCAGGATGCATAATCTGGGGCAGTTGGATCCAATCTCATTTTTGCAAGTAAGGGTAGTTTCTATTCCGTTTAGATTCGATCTCTCGTTTATGATATTATGTGCATTACATTGCGCAATTCGCCATTTTTTTTCATACCCTGGTTGTTAATGCTTCTATCGAATCGCATAAGTTAGGGCTTGATTCCGTCGGTGAGGTTAGTTCAATGACATGGCTATTGAGCCCATAGATGGCGTTATGATTTGCCCATGCTGCCTTTTTGCCTTTCATTTTGGGCTTAGGGGGGGTATCAGTTCGTACAACAGCTTACTTGTTTCTGACAAAAGTGACCAGCTTGGCTTTGGGAGTCCCATGATTCTCTCGCGACGGAATTTACAGCTGATTTTTAAGCGTAATGTTACCCCGAGCCCTATAGCCTGTGTAATGACCCGTGGCGAGATGCTTCTAAGTGGTGGGAACAGGAGGCTTCTTGGTAGACTTTAGGAGGAACATAGTTGGGGAGTGTTGCTTTTCATGGTTTGCCTTATTTAGAATCGTACTATGCAGTTGTGTAGAAAACATTGTTCACCTGATCAGATCAAGAAGCAACTTGGAAAAGAGATGAGGAGAAGGGGAAGAAGAGGTAATGATAGCATGAACACATTGTTATTTATCTATCTAGCCTAAAACTATTATTGCTGTGGGTCTATATTCTTTTAATGACACTGTTCATTATCTATTTTCCAGTTTAAGTTGGTGTTATAAAGTGTGATGCTTTCTCAGGTGTATGTGTGCGTAATTTGACTCCTAATTCATTAGCTAAAGCTGCCTTAGTTCTTGCTTTTACCAGAGAAAACCATCTTTCTGCAACAATGCTTCAAATGTTGCCTACTAGTTAGTATACATATGTTGACCCTTTGATTTTCTTGAAGGGAGGGTGTCCTGTCAAAGGGAGTAGGTGGTGTGACCCTAATTATTAAATCAAGATACTTTTAGTGTATAGCAATTCCAGTCTGGGCTATGGTGAGTACGAGTCTGTAAAAAGAGTAATGCCTTCTTGTGTGAACGATAAATCAAATATGTTGAAATATTTTTTACCTTTCTCAAAACATATTCCATACAACCAAACCAATTGCTTTGAGCTGTAAATGCTTTAGATGATATACATTCTACAAGTGAAATTGCTTTGAGCTGTAAATGCTTTAGATGATATACATTCTACAAGTGAAAGAGCACAGAACGTTTAAACTTAGAAATCCTGAATTTATAATGTCCTATTGCGTATTAGAACTCATATTGAAAGGCACAATGGCAATTTCAATATTCAAAATAGTTCATATCAGTTATTGTCGTATTTTTATGTATCATAACAAATATATCACATATCTTGTGATTTTCACAACTATGGCTGTAAGAAGCTGGAAGTATAAGTAAAGGAATCAAGGATCTCTTGCAAGTCCCTTCTAGTTATGTGGCTATTGGAGACTCTATAATCTGTCTGTACTGATTTCTATGGACATCTAGATATTCCATCTCTGGAAAAGAGAGTATACAGGAGTTACATGTTCTGATGCTAATGGAGTTAGATCTATCTGAACGTGTTCAACACTATATCTACTTTAGTGATAAATGCCGACATAAGGTAGCAGGAAATTTTTTTCTTCGAGAGGATTGGAGGACCGAAGCATAACACAAAGTTTGAGAGCGGATAGAGAGCCAGAAAATTTAAGGGATACTTCTTCTACGTCTACAGCACATAAGGCCTATAATTTGCCAAGCTTTCAAGGAAAAATAAACCATCTTTACCTTGTAGCGGAAGCAGCTACATTCTGCTTTGGGCCTTCGTATGTTAAGTATGTTGTTCTAGCACACTGTTCACTTTTCTCATCTTGTGGGACCTTGATGTCATTCTCTGATTATTGGTGAACTTGCCACACTTTAATGTCCCTAATCTTTACGGAGGCTGAATGAAGTTTAGCAGCTGAAACTAAACTTTAGCTACTGATGTTCCACGTTCTAGTCAAGTGGTTTTCAACCTAACATGACTACGAGTTTCTCTAGCACATGTAGGTCACTGACAATTCACATGCACTGGTGAAAACATGTTGAAGACATCTTTGACAAGTCTATCATTAACAAGCTTCGTAATTGTGATCATGCAGAGTATTCTTGACAATTGACAACTTAAACCGTGAACACTGCCTGTGTAACATTTGGTTACTGTTGATTATGAGTTTATGACTCATAAGTTACAAAGTTTTCTCTTTTCCTTGACGCATATGCACTGTCCTCTTTGCAGATCATATAGTTTTCAGCATAGAAGTTAGCATTGGTTGTAGAGTACGGAAATCGAAGAGGAAAACCATCTGTGGTTTTTACGTTTCAAATGCAATTGGTAAAACCTTAAAAAATCTGCATTGCGGTTTATGAAGAGTTGAGAAGGAAGAACAAGGTCAAGGCGTCATTAACCCTATTGTTGTTGACATTTAACCTCGATACACGTCGGGATCCACCATAGTAGACAGCGTAGAGCATTATAATAAGTGCAGATAAGCTTTTATCGATTTTGACCTTCTCGATGTCATGTATGGAACCTGCAAGTCTTGCCTTTTCTGGGATGTTTAGTGTGACCGTGCCTTCCTGCATTCTTATGCAGTTTTTGATTTACAAAGATATCAAGCATATGATATTCTCACACACACACAAACATCTGCTGCAATTGTGGTCTTATCTATTTTTTTTTCTTTTTCGTTCAACTTATGCCGTCAGTTTTACTTTATCAAAAACAGAATAAAGAGGTTTATGCCATGGGTGATCTCATTTTTTCAAATCAATCTGTCTATAGGAGCAGCATAGCCATTACTTCCAATTTCTCTATTAAAAGTTATCCATTAGACTCTTTCCTTCTCCTATTAGAGGTTATAGTTCTTGTGATGGCATGATGTTGCTGTCAGCTGACCCTCACTTTCACTTAATGTGATTACATTTTCTGCCTTTGATCCCTTGTGATGAGATTTTCTGCCTTTGATCCCTTGAATAATAGGAAAAGATACTGCAAAAAGCTTGCTGTTACACTCACAACATCGCCTACTTTATATTTTACTCACCTATGCGAACTACTTAGGATATATTGATAAGGAACTCAGAGAACAGCAGACCATCTATAGCTTAATTAAATCCAAGTTTGGCGTTCAGCACTTTGTTTGCTATTTTTGCACCCTAGAAATTTTTGATAAAGCTCTCACGGTGTGGGAATAGCGAGAAAAGGGGCATTTTTCCTCTCAAGAATTGATTCTAAACAAGAAAAGGTGTAAGGTTACCCACTGACTGGACTTGGAAGACTCGCAACAGCAAAACCTCGCCAGATTTCATGGGGTGAGACAAACGTATAGGACTAATATAGCATGAGAATTCCAGAATATAAAGCACAGAATACTCCATTCTGGCCAGAGTTTCAGTATTATGTGTGCATTGGGTGGTGGGCTGCGCATTGTGTGTTAGAAAGCTAATCCCATATTATATACTATGTTTTGAAACTCGGGTGCATTTCTGAGATGGAGGCTAATTGTTTATGAGCGGTGAGGCCGTGGAAGTAGCATTTTTATCATAGATGATATCACCTTCCTCCACGGACGTCTACAGGTTATGGACTTGTTTATTATCTTAGGCTTTCGGATTTGGTATTACTGACTCATTGGTACTATGTTGCATTTGTGTTAGAATGAATCATATCTTAGATCCCTAAGCTAGTGTGTTAGTATCTCTTATTGATTATCATGATATGCATATACATTTTCTTTCTTCCCAACTTAGTTAAATCCTGCATGTGACGTTCAACGTATCCCCCATGCACCTGTATCGTATTATCTTGAAGAGACCTTTACCCCATATCTGCACCCTTTCCACACCAGCATCCATTCTTTGCAATATAAAATGCATATATATTACCAAATAAATTCAGAAAGTGAAGAAAATTTAGCTAACAAGGGATTAAAAAAAAAAAAGCTTTCAGTTTGGCCATAAAATAGGAACACTCACCCTTTTCTAGCTTGCTTGTAGTGAACTGTCCTTTAGTAGAGGCAACTGATGCTTTGGAAGTCAAGGGTAACTTGCATTTTGGTTTCCAATAGCTTCACAATTTTGTCCATAGTTGGCCTAGCATGTAAATGTGGATGACAACAAAGAACAGCCAGCAAAACATATTGCTCCATTACTTCTGGCAGACCGACCTCAGAGATATTTTCTTCAATTACATCCATAGGTCTTCCTATTTTTACCAATGACCATGCCCAGTCTGTTAACAGAGAAGCTTTCTCCTCATCCATGGAAATGAGTGCTTTCTTTCCACTCAAAAGCTCGAGTAGAACTACCCCAAAGCTATAAACATCACTCCCCTCAGTAAGTTTCCCATACAAAGCATACTCTGGGGCGACATAGCCAAGAGTCCCAGCTAACTCAGTGCTCAAGTGTGTCATCCCTTTTGGATTGAACTTTGCAAGGCCAAAATCTGCCAATTTCGGCTCACATTTCTCATCAAGGAGAATATTACTCGCTTTGATATCCCGGTGAATGATAGTTGGCTGTGCTCCGTAGTGTAAATAAAGCAATCCACGAGCTGTTCCAAGGGCAATCTTCTGACGAATCGGCCAACTTAGCCTCTTCACCTTTGATCCAAAAAGATGGTCATAGAGACTCCCGTTAGGTATCAAATCACACACTAATATCCTCTGGTGGCCTACCATAGGCACTGTAGCAGTGCAATAGCCTCTCAGGGCAACAAGGTTGACATGTTTAACACTTGCAATAACCTCTACTTCATGTTTAAAAGTCCCATCCCCTGCTGTAGAACAGTTCTTGAATCTTTTCACCGCTACTTCTGAACCATCTTGTAGTATCCCTCTATAGACATTGCCATACTTGCCTCTCCCAATTATATTCTCCCACGAAAAATTGTTCGTCGCCTTTCTGATTTCCCTGTATTTATACTTGACCAAGTTGCTTCCACCAATAGTTCCAAACTCTGAGACATAACTTGGTTCTGTGTCCATATCGACATTAGTGGTCTTCTCCCTCATTGGTTTCTTGTTCCTCATTTTAATAAACCAAACTGCCAAAATTGCTGCAAATAGTCCAATTACGGAGCCTATCAGGGCCCCAGAAAATGCAAGGATGTGCCGCTTTATCTTGCGAGGTGATGACAATTGAAGAGAGAACAAACACTTGGCGGTCGCTATATTGGTCGGGCCAAACTGATTGACCGAGGCAGCAACAAACATATACGTGTAACCCGAGCAATCTGTGACATTCTGTTTATCAGGGTCGCGAAGGTAGAAGCGAAGAGTGGACAAACTCTGAGTGCACATTGAACACTGATACTGAGACTCCAACGATTGGTTACAGTTTCTCTGGACTTCCTTCATTTTGAATTCTGGAATGAGTCTTTCAAACTCTGATTTAGACCTTACATTAGTACAACCTCCTGTAATCCATTCAGGATGATAACCGCAAGAAGATTGGATATCCAAATCACGTTGAAGTTCACTTATTAAGGATTGATAAGAATTCCAGCATGCCTGTAAGGACAATGAATGAGGGAGGAAAAGCCCGTGGGTCCGAAGATACTCAGATCGAACCAAACGGATTTCTTGTAGAAATGACTGGCACTGTCTTGTAGCATCAAGATGCAGGTTTTCCCCAGCTTCTTTGAATAGATTCCGTAAAACATCAAAGTTTAGTGGACAGAAAGGCTCCTGAACATGGATTTGTTTCTCCATTTGCAGGCCATTAACCATGGAAAAGCTAATCCCAAAGAGCAGCCCCATTCCTACCCGTAACACATTCAAAATGGACAGGGAGAATGCCATTAATCCCAACTGTGGACATGCGTCAGTGTGTGTCTGTGTGAAGCGTGTGTTAGAGAGAGGGGTTAGAAGGAGGAAGGAATCAAGGGGAGAGAATCAGAGAAAGGGGAAGGAGGAGGAAGGAGTCAAGGGGAGTGAGAAAAATGGAGAGCTTTCCCTGACTCAGCTGGAGTGGCCTATTTGACAGTTAGTGAAGATTGGGCGGCAGATTTGTTTGAACCAGTCCTAGCTAACTTCTCAGTTGGTTAGTCTACTTAAGTACTCATACTGTATTCTTAGGCCATATATCTTTGATAGTTTATTTGAGTGCATTTGGCTAACCGCTTACTTAGATTATCTGAGCCATCTGATGTCTGAGACAGATGAATTAGTCATATCAGATGCTTCCAAAATGTCTATGTTATTTATGCACCTGGATTCCCGGAAACGTTAACGATTTTTCGAAGTTAAGTATTCTAGCTAGCTATTCCAGAAAATCATGTAACAACTAAATTCAGAAGAAAAACAGATATTACTGTAGGAGTAAAACTTTACAGTATATTCTTACCCGTCCTTAAATATGCTATGCGTCATGCAGTGGCATGCTGTACTTTCTGCGAATTACAGAACCAACATCAGCAAAACCTACATATGATGTACAACATTTTGAAGCATAGTCATATATTCACGTAACTCAGTATCTATTATACTGTCTGGTAATGTGTCTGCTGTACATGTCAATAAAGTAAGAATATTCCACCTTCTGTGCAACTAAGGCTTCCTTAGGCCAGTTCCTTAGTTAATTTCCTTCTGTTTTTGCTCCTTGTTTATGGAAAACCAGAAAAATGTTTTTAATGGCTAATTATATGTCAGTGGTGCTTGGAAACATATGAAAAGCATTAGCATGTATGCCCATTGCCCTGTTGCTTTGTTTCAATTTGCCTCCCCACCGCATTCCTGTCATCTTATGCATATCCAATCTTGCATCAGATTCCAATTCCTTGATTTAGATCAACTACTTTCGAGTTGAATATTTCAGGACAAAGAAAGCTAATGTGTATATCTGGTTTGGTGATATAAACTTCTTCAAGCTATTTCAAGAAAACTCCAGCTAGTGATCATTTGATGTACTAACATATTTTACGTCGTATTGGAAACAAGTCCTTGTTTTATGGAACCACATTATTATTATTTTTTTCTTGTTGTGCAACACATGCAATGCACAGTGTGTATCAGATTGTAGCAGACGAGTATGTTGCGAAGTTTTGGTTGGTTTGGTGTCTAAACCTGCTCTGTAGATCGATAACTAGAATGCCTCTAAGATTCCAAGTCGGTGCGCTCATGTGCGCGCTCACTCTCTCTCTCTCTCTGTCTCTCTCACACACACACACACGGAGAGTGTCTGGTCCTAATGTTCATTGCCTCACCTTGCTGCCCCACCATATCCGTCATTATTTGCGATATCAATTTGTATCATCAAAAAGAAAATCTGTTGCAGGATTACAATGTATAGTAGTCCCATTAAACTATTTTGCCTGCAATGTTCAATGTTTAGGAGTTAGTAGGACATATATTGTAAGAAGACTTCAATTATTCAGCAAATATTTAAAGTTCAGTGCAGATTCAATAGAATACCAACATCTCAAAATCTCATCATCACAGGGAGTCCGTCTTGTTGTGAAGCGTGTTGAAAGATAGCTTTCAGGATTGTAGATTGCAATGTTAGAATTGTACGTGGAATCAAAAAACAAAGAGACTGCCGGGTCCATGGTTGCTTAGTTTGTCTCAGTTTAGCCTTTGGCTGTTGTTGTCTTTATTTAAGGAGTCGTTCAGACCTCTCTTGTGGTTCAGTTTCTACTTTATGTAGCCGAACAGAAAAGCTTAAGTAAACAAAACAAAGGTGACCCTCTTGGACATAGAAACCACTGAATTAAGTATTTCAGCGTCCAATAATGGTTGAGCGGTTTAGGTACTTGGGGCATGTTCCGTAGGATAGATGTAAACAATTGTCATTTTCCCTTAGTCCACAGGGAAAGAGAAGGAGTCGTTACCTTGTGTGAGCGTGTTCTTTGGTTGAGAAGTCAAGTATTTATAATAAGAGTAGGGCTATAACCGAACCGAGCTTTCCGAGAACAAGCTTGTGGTTCGCTCAATAAAAGCTCATCCGTGATCGTTTATTAAAGAATAGAAGCGAACATGAAGTGGAATTAGTACTTTTGATTTGTAAAATAAAATTGGATTAACTTCTTGATTTTTTTATTTTTTTTAATTTCCCTTTTAACAAGCTAAGCTGAGCAGAGCTGTGCTCGTATTCTTGTAGATATTGCATATACAAATTCAAGCATGTATTTCATGTTCGTGACGAAAACGATCTGAGCTTGAACGCTGTTAAAATAAACGAACACGAACACGAGCTCGAGCTTTGTTAAACGAGCCAAGTATTCGTTCATTTGCAGCCCTAGAAAGGAGAGAAATGGTCCTGACTGGTTTAGTACAGTAACAACATGTTAGACAGAATATCTGGTTGGTAAGTGTTAAGTAACCACTTGTTCTAAAAACTTCAGTTGTTCTAAAACTTAAAACTAAAACTTTTAAAGAATGAGCAGTTCTTAGGCATAATATCTCCACTCACGTGCAAGCAACTGTGCAAATTCCTGATTGTACGGGGAGAGGCAAATTAAGGTGCACATTTACTAAACTCAAATACCATGCGAAGTTATTGGTTACTTTAAAAACTTAAGTCGTTAAGAAATGAGCTCAATAACGTTATCGTGCTTAACAGGTAGGGGTCAATAAGATTGAGGGAAATGGAGGAAACATATATGATAGTGACATGAGTCTATCATTCGTAGCAGCATTGAAACATAAACCGGTTCAAAGTGCCGCCTGAGTTTCATCAACTATCAAGTAGGCCACTCAAGCTGAGCAAAGCAAAGCTTTGCATCAAGCTCCTATCTTCCACATGGCCCTCTACCGATCTTTTTTTCATGGTATTCGCATTCGAATTATGCCTCTGTGGCTTCAGCTTTTCCATGGCTAAGGAGAACCCTGTTGAAGCTTCATGCCTGTTAAACTCCAATGTTCTAAAGCAAATAGTCAAGGGAGCACGTCCCGGGATTATCGATACTTCATTCTGCAAGGAATGCGTCCTCGATCAGAGTATCTTCAAACCATGGTTTCTTTCTTCCGTGTCTTCCAAGGCATGTTGGGTTTCATATCAAGACTGGAATCACGAACTTATACACGGTTTTGACATTCATTCTTCTTGTGGGTACCATCCCGAATGGATGTCTGAAAGTTGTATGAATGTTAGCACTGAATCAGACTTCCAAAGACTGATTCTATAATCAAAACTCTACCACGTTACAAATTACTCTAACCGAGTCTTTGGGGCATAATTTTCAGTGTGCTACGTTTACGGAACGACTGTCAAGTCTCCTTGCCTACCTTCACGGGTCAAAATGGGAATGTCTCGATTGCGCTGGTTGCCCCTTCTTGTTTGCAACTGCCACTAGTTTGTTCTTGCTCCAATTTTCATTGGCCGCTATTAGGAGGAAACAACGCATTGCTTTAGTGTTTTGGGTCGGAGATGGGTTCTATTATTGGGATTTTTGGAGCAGTTGGGGCGGTTGATTGGTTCTTCAGAATCAGGAACAAAAGATTGGGGACAAGGAAAAACTTTAGTGTGGAAACGGAGACCAGTTTTGCCTCGGAGTTGGGAATTACTGGTAAAACCAATTTGGTCAACTATACGTATGATGAGATCCAAAGCCACGATGAAATTTTCCCGGGAGAATATATTAAGGAATGGAAGATATGGAAATTTTTATAAGGGGATCTGACAAGATGGGTCAGAAGTTGCGGTTCAAAAATTGTTCTACTGCATGGCAGCATGGGATGTGACTTTCGCACATGAAATTGAGATTATTGCAAGTATAATGAAGTGTTAGATATGTCAACCTGGTTTCTTTGAGAGGCTATTGCACTGCGGCGGTTCTTTTCGAAGGCCACCAAAGCATGATAGTGTGCGACTTGGTGAGTAATGGGGGCCTTTATGACTGTTGCTGCTAAAAACATGTTCCGCGTACATTGCGGAACCCGAGCCTAAACCAATGACCTGCAAGACAAAAAACGAGTGACCGCCAGATGGGGTTCTCGGCGGAGAACTTTCCAATTTTTAAGTCAGAGCGCAGTTACAGAATAGTAACTCTGAAAAAGTATAAATTGTGTAGTTGTCTCTACCTGAAAGGGTACCCCTTAGTAGGATTGGGCCGTGGGCCAGACGTATTAAGATCACGTTAGGATTCTCGAGGATACAATCTATGATAAGATCATTATTGATCTTCCAGTTTGACTGTAATTGCCGAGTATTCCCCGATTATTGAGAGTTATATTTGAGTTATATCAATGACCATCCTTTTGGATCGGGGGTGAAAGGGCCAAGTTGGCCTAGCAATATACTTCTTGATGAGAACTTCAAGCCGAAACTGGCAAATTTTTGGCCTTGCAAAGTTCGGTCCAGGTCCAAAGGGGATGACACATCTGAGCACGGTACTCTTGGCTATGTTGCCCCAGAATATGCTTTATACGGGAAATTAACCGAGGGAAGCGATGTTTATAGCTATGGCGTTGTTCTTGAGCTTCTGAGTGGTAGAAAAGCGCTCCTTTCAAAGGATAAAGAGAAAGCTAGTCTGTTAACATATTGGGCATGGTCATTGGTAAGAACGAGAAGAGCAGCTGATATCATCCAAGAAAATATGCCGTTGGTGATGGAATAATATCTTCTAGTTTCTGTTCTATGTTGTCATCTGGAATCACATGCTAGGCCGACTATGGATCAAGTTGTGAAGTTGTTGCATCTTCCAGGATTGATTGCTGATTGATAGCCACAAAGTATTGACTTTGGAAACTATGAAAATGGGGACAACGGAAATTCTATCATTTCAAGCTCGAGCTCGACCATACTTTTCTTTTCTTTCATAACATAGATCAATCTGTGCTCGAAAAGATCAAAATGCCAAACAGCAAAGCAGCTGGCTGACATTAAAATTGAGATAGGAGGAAAATTGCCCCCCAAAACAAAGGGCCACATCAACGGTTACACAGGAGACGGAGAGACGATGGCCTCTCCAATGCATCTATGGTTGTCCAAAAAAAGAAAAACAGGCAGCCTCCCACATCAGACTTTCATGAAAGGAGGGGTAGGAACACGCAAATCGGTTAATGGGGTAGCAAGGAGCATTGAAATTTTCTAACATATTCCTCAGACTAATCAAGACAACCAAGAAAAAAGAACTGCAAGATTTAATAAGCCTTTGAGCTCACCCCTCAAGGAAACATCAAGAGTGAATGACATCAGTAAGGAATACTTTTTGAGTTGCAAAATCGGAGGAAGGGCTTAATGGTTTGCGTAGGAGAATTGCCCAGAACCCTCTCAATATCGGTGAAAGTTGCGAGAAAATGTTGATAATACAGAAACCAAGTCTCATCTCCAACCTACTAAAATGTGGTTGGCTATTAACGGGCATAAGAAAGCAGAGAAAGACCATCTCGATTGTTGCAATGTGCATGAAGTTGTTGCCTCAACATTGATGACAAAATCTACTCCTCATGCATCATTGCATCTTGCAGGAGTATGTCACTATAGGAGTTGGGTCATAGATGCTTGTATCTCTTCTAGAGTTCGCCCCTTTGTCTCCGGTACCAGCTTTGCGACAAATAGAATACTTAAGCCGCAAATAGTTGCAAAAATGAAGAACACTCCTGAAACAATGTTGCCATTTCTCCAGTATCATGAGAAAAGAACCTGACTAATACAAAAAGACAATCGCGCCTGGTAATTACCTGCTGAGCTCCAGTCAAGCAAGAAGCTGAAGATGTAGGAGACTCCCCAAGAGCTGAACCAGTAGACAAACGTTGCAAGACTCCCACCTGTACCCTTAATGTTTATGGGAAATATCTACGAACATAACGACAGATTTCAGTTTGTGATCGAACTTTTTGATGTTGGATATTGTTCAACTTTTCGATATTGGCTGATGTTGGATACTCTTTAGTTGAAATAAAAAAAGTTTAGACCCAATAACTAATGGTAAACAAACCTCAGCCATGATCACCCATGGGATCCCAGCAATGCCCGTTATATAGGAGGCAATGTAGACCTGGTAGTTGCAGAATGACATGATAAAGATTAGACTTCATTTCAGTCCAGCGATTCAGTACATGGTGCAAAATTAAAACATCAAAACCTGATTCGTATCAATTAGGATCTGACTTTTTAATCACTCACTGAACCTCAGGCACACACTAGGAAGTTCTATAAATTGCTGTACATGCAGGGTTCCATGCCAGTAGGCATACAGACTAAAGGCGAAAACCGCCTAGCACAGTTCATCCTATATGAGGAGTCATGCAGAGAAAGGATGGACTACAAATCTACATTGAAATACCGCCCAGCTGGAGATCAAGCATGGGTGAGGTTAAGCTGTTATTCTATTAGATAAGATTAGATTGCATTACCAATATGCCAGTAAGCACTAATGCAGCAGTGAGCTCCTTCAACTGATAAAGATCCTGCTCAAGGTAAAAACTGAGAATTTTGTGAATTGACAATCAGAAAGAAAACAAGCGCTGAAGTAACTCGATCTAGATAAACCTGCAAGAGGAACGCCAGTCCAGCAAGAAAGTTTCCCAAGCATGTCCCAGCTAATGTAACCTGCAAAGACTCTGGTATGGCGTCATCAACCAAGTAACATCAAACTCAAAAAAAATCCTTACAAATTCTAACCATAAGAAGTGGTCGACGTCCAGTTTTATCCATTAAGAGGACGCCCAAAACGGAGAATGGAAGCTGCAAGAGAAAATGAACATTACCTCAGGTAAGCATCAGGCAAAATCTCGTATCCAAGAAGTTGAAAGATGCAAGAACCTGAATAAGAGCCATTGCTGTAGTCCCGACAGTGACTGAACAACCTGTTAAAAGTTAAACATTAAATTTCCCTTTTCCAAGTTCACACATTTAACTACTACGCTCATAGTTGTCGCCGAAGCCTGAAATTACCAGCAGTTTCAAAGATTGAACTCGCGTAAAATATAATACCAACTCCTCCTCCAAATTGTACCAGTAGCATTATCCCAACCCCAACCTGTTCATATGATTCAGACAGGTTCAGAAGAGAGAACTCGGCACAACTGGTATTAGTTTTGGTGGAGGTAACACGGCACTTGGTACTCGTTTTGATGGCTTACAACTAGTGAATGAGAGTACTTCCGCTTGAATAACTCCAAAAATCTTGATTCGGAGAGCTGTTGAAAAGTTTCTGCAGAATCCTACAAGGCAAACAAGCATCATATGTATTTCTTGATATTCTGGCCAGGTAACCACAAATGTCTTTGCTTTTACATTTCATGCTACTTAGTCGAGTAATTACTTTGATTTCAGCTGCTTCTTGTGAAATGTCTGCATTTGCACCCCTAAGACGCTGTAGAGTTGCTTCTAACTCTTTTTCGCGACCATTCTTTGCCTGTAGACATCAGAATCTTTTAATAGCATATCCTGACAGCTGCTTCTCTAAGCTTAACATGTTCCATGGTTTTGTAATACTCTAAAAAGAGAAATTAAAGGGATAAGTCCTTTCCTCTTCGCTTCTAAAGCTAAAGAAATAGCAACCTAAAGAATACGTCATTTAACAAAAATTCCATGTAGTGCTCACACGAATTTTCTGAGCTTCTACTGATATAGTCCGTAGAAAATGTAAAATTCACTCCTATAACATGCCTCAAAATGCATTTTCTATTCTGCACATTCGGTTCTGATATGACTGTTCATATTTTCTTTAATACGCTCTTGCTTTCAGCCCTGTTCATTTTTTTTCCTTTTCTGGTTTTTGTTATGGTACTTCTTTTTCCTTTTAGCATAGGATCCGTGAAAGGAAACAAGAAGCAAACAATGACTAGAACTCACCAACCATCTTGGAGACTCTGGTATAAAGAAGACCCCTAGAACCTGTATAATACATGGTATAGCTCCTGCAAACATAGGCTAATAACAATTTAGCATGAAACTACCTTCACTTGTCTTAAGCATTAAGACTTAAAAGAACAAAGCAATCACCAATCAGAGCCAAGGTACGCCAGGCAAGGACATTTCCGACAAAAAACATTAGTGACACGCCGCAAGATAACATGACCTGTGGCATTGACAACACATCAACTTGTGAATGCAAACACTTCTCCACAATACAATTTTGAATCCTTGGTCTACCTGACTAGCTGCTGTAAATCCTCCACGGATATTCTTAGGTGTGATTTCAGCTACATATATAGCTGACTGTTCAGAATACAAATTTAAGATTTCCAACATGCATTAGGTAGAACAATAGAAAAGACATTCTCGGTACAATTACCACATAAGTTTGAAGCCCAACTCCAAAACCTAGCGAAAATCTTCCGAGGTCCAGCAGCCAAGCAACCTTTCAAACGCACCAGAGGAATGAAGTTTCAGTTATATTGTTGAGATTGGGATTCTCTTTGCTTTGTGTCAGGAACAACTCCACCGAAGTATTCTCATGCTATTACAGCCCCAACTTATGATTTCTTCTTGTATTGGACGACTAATGTTTCAAATTAGGACACACATTCATAAAGCAATATATATATATATATGTATGTATGTATATATTCTTCTGGTTTGTCTCAAGAAAAACAATAGCTATGACATTATAAACTAATTAGTCTTGGTCACCAAATTCAGCACCTATATATATATATATATATATATATATATATATATACGGTCCAAATAGAGTTCCGAAATTTTGATGAAGGAAGAAAATTAGGATAGTGAAATAACCTTTCCAAAGATTACTGCGAGCCACCCCAAGATACAAAACGTTTCGAAGAACCACATTGACTGTCACAAGACAAGTTGGGAAAAGTTAGGCGTTGGCATGGTGAGTAATAAATTTAACGCTAGGTCTGAAGTACTAAAGGGAAATGACATAACATACACGCTTCCTGCCAATTAGGTCTGCTACTCTTCCGCTTACAATTGCACCCAACATTCCTCCAATATTCAGCATTGAACCAAAAATTGAGTACTGTGCAGGGGGCAAAAAGAAAATGTAGGTGCACAGATAAATGAAAAATCAGAGTTAGACCTCCTATAGATGGAGGGCAGACTTAGCCTAAAAGAGCAAAGGGACATAACAGAAGTATGAGGTTATATTACTGTTGATGCAGCAAGATTTAACCATGTTACAGCTGGTTAAAAGTTTTAATCGACGATAGCTGATGCCAATATTAGCACCAAGTCTTGTTCCTTTTGTAAAGGAAAAGTTCTTCTCTAGACCAGGGTCCTCAATAGACCCGCCAGGCAACCATGTTCCTTGCTGTTGATTAGTACAGGGAGATCAATCTGTGGTAGGAGACGAGATGTTCGAAGCAATTTCTTCAACACCGACGATTGATGCATTATGTAGCTAGCAAGGGTTCCACCATTGCCAGTGGGAGGGCTACATATTCTTCAATAACTTTTGCTAAAATGAAGAAAGAGACAAGGGTACCTGTGCAGTAGAGAGGCCTAAGTCATCCATAATTCCGGACGCAGCAGGAGACGAAAATCCATTCTGCAAAGTACAATGTCATTCGCATTTTTACTGAAGAGAAAAGTACTGGCAGGCAAAAGAGACATATTGCAAGTACTTACAGCACACCCAAAGGCAAAGGAGCCACAGACGGCCACAAAGGTGCTGAGGACAACGACAATGGTGGCAGAGGAGGCGGTGGCACCACCACCAACGTTAGTGTTGTAGCTGCCATTGGTGTGGCTGCGGCTGGATATTAGTCCTTCTTCCATGCTCTCTCTCTCCATCTCCTGCTGCTCCGACTTTCTTGAGAAAGATGGAAAGAAAATGGGTTGAAAGAGGGAGTACACTGAAAATAGCTTGACATTATGGTGGGGGGAGACTGGGGGATAGGACCAGCCACCGGGTTAGGTAGAGGAGGTGGGATTGAGACTGTTGGCACTTGCACTTCAAATTTGGCAAGTCTTCAGCTCCCCTTCTTGGCATTGATGAAGATTATACACTCTATAAGCAGAAGTTGACATTGATAAACTAGACTGAGAATAAGCAAACGTGTCCTAACTTATGGCTTAGATTTGGTCAGATATAATCGCTCAGTTTTCAACTTGATTTCTCAACTTGAAGATTTTTATTTTTTCCTCTAACAAAAAAAAACCAAAGGGGTTACACTAGTAATAAACGCGATACTCCAAAAATTAAAGTGAATCTTCGTCTTAATAGGAAACGTTATGTTATCTTTTAATTACAAATACAGCATCGACAAACAACAATGTGCTAAACGTCTAGTGACAATTTTGAGAGTGACAATTTCAATGTTTGTTGCAGTTTTGATTCCCGATGGTTTCTCCTATCTAATTCTAGTAAAAAAAGATAAAAAGTAAAAATTTTGCGTAACAAATTTATTAGTAAACAACTATGAATCACGAATTAGAGGTAAATTACGTAAACCCCCTTCGCTATTTGACAATTGGCAACTATATTTCCTTCATGTGAAATTCCTTTCGAGGCGACTCAATTGAGATGCCAGTTAACTGAGATGTCTCTGAGAATTTCCATGATAAGTTGGAACGCATTTCAGTCCATTAGTTGCCTTCTTTGCTTTAACACGAATAATGATTAATGTAGCCGACTCTAAGTAGTTTAAGACGATGACATAGTTGACGATCATTGTTTTTGGCAGTTCTTCACTTAATACCCTTGGAGTTTCAGTCTTCATACAACATTTATGAATCTGGGCTGCAGGCTAGGTAGCCTATTTAGTTACATCTCATGGGACCAATAGAACCACAAAGATAATGCTAGTAACTTACAGTATTCATGTGCACCTCCCACTCTTTCCTGGGGCATCACTTCTTTCATATTTCAAGCCAGATAAAGATCATCGAAATCCAAGAGACCGCAAAATGATTTTATAGAGAAAGAGAGTTGCCTTAATATTAATAGAAAAGATGATATTTGTTACAGAGCAGAAAGGAAAACAGCCGTGGGAACAATGCAGGAGTATGCCATCATAGCTGGGTCATGGATGCTTGTATCTGTTCCAGTGTTCTTCCCCTTGTCTCCGGCACCAGCTTTGCAACGAACAGAAAGCTAGAACAGCAAATAGTTGCAAATATGAAGAATACTCCTGCAGTAGTGTTTAACAAACGCAGAAATATTGCCATGTTTTTTAACGACAGAAACTCCAGATGACTGTATCTGTAGAAATAAGAGCACACGAAAAGGGAGAATGCAAGAGGAAGATTGTGCGCAAGTACCTGCTGAGCTCCAGTCAAGCAAGAAGCTAAAAGCATATGAAACAACCCAAGAACTGAACCAGTTGACAAATGCGGCAAGACTTCCACCCGAACCTTTTATGTTTATGGGGAATATCTAGAATACAACCACATCATTTCAGTATAAGCTACATACTTTTTTGTTATAACAACCCTTTACATTTCTTTATGGAGCAAAAAGGACGGAAAATAAGTCTTCAGAGGCAAACCTACCTCAGCCATGATAACCCATGGTATCCCGGCAATGCCCAGCGCGAAAGACGAAAAATATACCTGGGGAAGTATATGTGAAAAATATGAGATAGGACTTGATACAGCTTAATAATAAATTGTCAACTTGTTAATTCAGTTCTCCACATCTTAAATTCAGGCAAGACTTTTGCTTTATGAAGTTACCAGTATGCCAGTAAGTATTAATGTGGCTGTGAGCTCCTTCCACTGATGAAGATCCTGCTCAGAGAATAGTGATATGTAACATTTAATAAAACTAGAGCTGCCAATGAGACAAGCTGAGCCCTAGGATGTTCAAGCTTGGTTTGTTCATTTAACTTGTCGAACTTTAGTTTGTAGTCAAGCTTGGCTTGTTTATCAAGCCCGAAAATGAGTTATATAAATCGTAGTTTTTTTATCGCACTGAGCGCGATAATGAGCTTCAAAAAGTGTTGGTTTGCTTATCATTAATCGATATAGAACGAGTTTGTGCACAAGCAAAGACGAGCAAACCCAGGTACCTTGGTTATTTTCTCAGCCAGAATATAATAAAAACAAGAAACTGAATAACAAATGGTAATAGAGCTATTATTTCTGAATAACCTGCAAGACAAATCCCAACCCAGCAAGAAAGTTTCCCAAGCATGTTCCCACTACAGCAACCTGCAAATTCTCGGCGTTGGTTCATCAAAATAACAACATGAATTTGGTAACACAAAATTTCTGCCATTCTAACCATCAGTAGTGGACGCCGCCCACATTTATCCATTAAGAGTACACCCGCAATTGAAAAGGGGATCTGCATTATAATTTCAATTACCTAATATAAGTAGGGAGAAATTGAAAACTAAGATTTGGAAAAACAAAGATGATTCAAGAACCTGAATAACAGCCATTGCCTGAGTCCCAAAGCCAGTTGAACAACCTAATAAAAGCTATAAATCAGATATGCATTCATCTCAAATTTTGCATCTCCTCAATTAATTAACCATAATATTGATGCTTTAGGTTCTCCTTTGTCTATTTACCAGCTGCTTCGAAGATTGAACTTGCATAGAACAAAATCCCATTGCTCCCTCCAAATGGTAGCAGTAACATAATTCCAATCCCAACCTATTCATGAGAAGGTCAGACAAGTTTGGTAACATGGTAGACTAGAGATTACCTTTTATGGCTTACAATCATTGAGTGGGCATATTTCCTCCGGAATAAATCCAAGAATCTGGATTTGGGAAGCTGTTGAAAGGTTTCTGTAGAATCCTACAAGATAACAAAACCTCGAATCTTCAACTCGTTTCTGATTGATACACCTGAATAACAATGAATTTATTTATCTAGCAAATAAGAATAGTATGGTTACTTTGATCTCAGCTGCTTCCAGGGAGATGTCGGCATTGTCACCCCTTAGGCGTCGTAGAGCTGCTTCTAGCTCTTTTTCTCGACCAACCTTGGCCTGTAGAAAATAGCATTAGTAATGGTCCATTCTGTACGATCTTTTCATTTATATTATCTTGATTGCCGATCAAGTAATTGTTATCTACTAGATCCTTTTTTTTCCCTTGGTATGGAGTCGTTTCTTCTGTTTGAGAACCAGAATAAAGAAAAAATTGCAACAACACTTTGGTTAGAACTCACCAACCACCTTGGAGACTCTGGTATGAAGAATACCCCGAAAACCTGGAAAACACACGGTATAGTTCCTGGAACATAAACACATACCAGAAACTACAACAGAACTACCTTCAGATAAAACCAGACAATAAAGCTTAAAAGAATAACACACTTACCAATCAGAGCCAAGGTACGCCAGGATATGGCATTGCCAATGAAAAACATAAGTGATACCCCTCCGCATACCATCAACTGCAGAATTGGCAGCGAATGATTACGTATACATAGAATTGTATGATTTATACATTAATGCTTAATGTACCTGACAAGCTGCTGTGCAAACTCCCCTGATATTCTTGGGAGTAATTTCAGCTACATATACAACTGACTGTTTGTAAAAACAGATGTGAGTTCATTGTGCATCATATTGATAAGCAGATGAAGTGTGACATTCAAACTTTGCTTCAATTACCACATAAGTTTGAAGCCCGACGCCGAACCCCAATGAGAATCTACCGAAGTGAAGCCACCAAGCATCCTTTCAACAAGCACTAAACATTAGTGTTCCAACTCATTTCTGTCAAAAAGTGAGTACTAAATTCTCTTCCTTTCTCTTTTTGTATTTTACCCTGCTGCTTCTTGACATAAATACATACAGTATAATCTTTTCTAGGAGCTACTCTGCTATGAACATCTCCTAATGCTACACTACAATGACCCTCGAATTCATTTTGTAGTGTTTCAAATATGTATACACTAATGCATCCCATCTTTAAGTTTCATGATATAAATTGTTATGTGTCAAGAATCTGGTAAAGTTTCATCCCTATGTTTTCTGGAAATTCATTCTTCATGATGTGCAAGTCACACTACGTATATTGCCAGAGAAAAGATGTGGCCTTGATTATCCTCTTCACTTGTCAGACAACAATGAACTTATAAGACACTACAGGAAGAACTAATTAAAAAATATATTGCTAAACATTTCCTAAACTGTTGCAAGGAGAACTTCTAAGAATCAGGGAAGGACGTAAATTTGGGTAGGAAATAGAACCTTTGCAAAAGCTATTGCAAGCCACCCAATGATGCAAATAATTTCCAAGAACCACATTGTCTGCACCGAGCCAAAAATGAGATTAGTTAAAGAGCCGGCGTTGTGCTTAGAATGAGAAACTTTTAGGCCTGGAGAGTTAACTAAAGGGTAAGGAGAAAGCTCACACGTTTTCGTCCAATGTGATCTGCAACTCGGCCACTTATAATAGCCCCCAACATTGCTCCAATTGTCAAGATTGAGCCAAAAAGTGAGTACTGCAAAAGAAAATTTTGCATGGGGGGTACTAAACAACAGAAACATTAACCACCAAAGTCCATCCTCACATTGACACGAGTGGAACATTTATGTTAATTCCTTTCACATGAAACAACATAGTTCAACATGCCTGTAACACCCCCAAGTCTTAAGGTTCCACTTGGTTAAGTAACAGGTTCAACTTGGCATGAAATAAGTAGTGTTGATATGCCGATCTTTACGAGTAATTTTAATTGGCTTTGTTGCTATTCATTGTATGCTGGCTTCTACTGGCATCGACAAAACATCACCAGAAGCACAGGCCAAAATTTCGGTGTTTTACAATGATTAGAAGTTGATTAGCCACCAGGGATTCTACATTCCAAGTGGTTAAGGAAAAAAAAATAGCCTTTACGGCTTTACCTAGTATAGAAGGGTTGCAGGTAGAAGATACACTTAAACTTGGTGATATCTTGAACAGGAAACAGGAAGTTAAATGTGGGAACGAGGGGAGTACGAAAGAAGAGCTCATTTTCGTTTATAATTTCTCTGTTTCTATGTTTTGGCACTTTGATATTTTATATAATACCCTCTATGCATGAGCACTGCAACAGTAGCCACTTGACGTGCCAAATTTTCTATACAAATTACAAATGAAAGGTACTTCTTTTTTCTTTTTTTTAATTAAATAAAACCTGCACCCGATAAATATTACTTGGGTCTATCAAAATTTGGTGAAATAAAAAAAATGTAGAAAGTTAAGTTGTCCATAGTATGTTCAACTTAAAAAAGGAACTGTCTTTATGAAACAAGAATCATTGCTTACATTTTTCTGAACTGAACTATTGAACTTGGGAAGAAATGAAGCTGGACTTCATGAAGAATCATGAGAGAATTAAGATCTTCCCGAAGTAACATAACAAATTTGCTACTGACACCTTCTATATTAACTGCAGTTCATGTACAGTAATGCAAAATGGTACCAAGAGAAAAAGTTACAGGCAGCGCCAACACTAGGAAAAAAAAAAAGATTCTTGAAATAACAATGACATTTTGACAAATTATCAGAAAATAGAACGGGAAGTAGGAAAAAAAACGCATTCCTCCTACTAAAAAATACAAATAAAAGCACAATATTATGATAGAAAATTCATGGGCAAGTTACTCATTTTCTCCTCAACGGGCAAGATATTGAAAATAACAATGACAATCGGAAAATAAAAAAAAAATGTAAGAAAAGAAAAAAAAATCAATAAATTACCTGTGCAATAGAGAGGCCCAAGTCATCCATAATTCCCGATTCAGCAGGAGATGAAAACCCATTCTGCAGTATTTTGTACAGAGTTGTCAATGTCCAAATTGTGGTTGTTGGGGGGGGGGGGGGGTGAAGTAGAGAGTAGCAGTGGTTACAGCACAGCCGAAAGCAAAGGAGCCACAGATGGCAACAAAGGTACTGAAGACAACGGTTGCTGTGGCAGAAGAAGAGGCACCGCTGGCGGCGGCATCACCATTGCAACAACCGTCACCGCTGCCGCTTTCAAGAAGACATTCATTCATGCTTTCTCTCTGCAGTTTCTCACTAGGCTCTCTGAGAAAATGCCAACCGAAGACAAATTTTGGTCAAGTAGGAACAAATTTGATTGCTATGTCAACGGAACCAAGCTGCACCACACTGCAATACTCTTGGGGAAGGTCCATTTTTACGCTTATTTAATGAACCTTGTGGCAATAAAAAGTAGTAACTTCACACATTGAAGTACACCTTTCTTGGACATATTACATTTGAGGTGATTAGGTAGGGATTGTGGTTGGTTGCAGAAACACAAATTAAAAATGATTTGAGAAAAGATAAAATAAAAAAGATTTGTTATCTTGTGGTGTAGGATGAAGGAAAAATCTGATCAAGCATTTGCAATGCACTCTCACTTGTTAAATCCGTAATTTTGTTTACTAACATGACATTCCAAACAAGAATTTTGCACATACATTCGTGCATCCAAAATTTTCCTTAACCACCTCAAGCTTTGTTTTTTGTTTTTTTTCTTCTTCGTCGACACGCACCGACCATCGTTAAAAAAAAAAAAAAAACTTTTGACCATAAAAAATTATCACTACCCATGTCAATTTAAGCTATCAATTTCACTATCACTAAGCTTTGTCGTATTCGATATGCACCAATCAAACATGTCCTATATTCACTTATATTAAAAGTTATGAGATTTGACTTTTTTGATTCGTCGATAAGTTAAAATTGGAGGTGCTTATACTTAAGACAATGTTGATTGTAATTGTTTCATTGTGATAAGGATCTTTGAATTTTGTCAAAGGTATGCTTCAAACTACTACGAATTTTGCTCTATGAGAAGGAAATAAATCAATCGGGAGTGATTCTTTAGCTTTTGTCAATTTCTTAAAGCAGTCAGCCGAAAAGAAAAGTAAATTACTCTTAAAGGATTTAGTCTGTGTAATAATAAGCGAGAATTTTTACGAGTAGTAAGATACAAATTGGTGCGGGATTTACCCCATACCGTCCAAACATAAAAAAAAAATATAGTATGTGTCTTTTTAAGTTCGTAACAGAAAATATGGATCTGTTAGACGTTCGCGTTAAGAGGTTCATATATATTAAGAGGTCAATATTCGTTGTCATTTTCTTAACTATACATAATCGTGCCTTATAACCCGAATATTAATTAAAATTCCGCCTCCTATTTTGTGCTTTCATGTCCAAAAGAATCCACAGCTTCACACTCTCTGTGGTCCACTTTTCTCATAAAATTTGTTCCACCAAGTGGTGAAGCCGGACCCAGAACGGCAGGTAGTCTTAATCGAAAGTGGAACCAGTAAGAATGTGACCATTAGAGTGACACAATGGGTCCTTGGGTTCTTCTGCATACCTAAAACAAAATATTTTAGCAACAAAATCCCGTAATAGTCTACAATCAATCATCTAATGACTACTAAATTAATTGGGAACACTAAACCGTTCAAACTTATTCGAACTACTATACAAATAGAACCATCCAAATATTTTAATGATTCAGTTTTACATTTTTCAAACCGATATTGATTTGATTTGGTTCATGGTTTATATTTTTGAGATCAATACAATACAAACCGAACCGAATCGATCTATAATATGTTAATTAGTTTTAGTAAGATTCATTGGTAATTTTCACAAACATGAAACTAAGCAATCTAAATAAACAAAACCTTTATAGTTAAAAGAGGAGAAAATAATGAGAGCAGTTATAAAACAAACTTAGTGATCAATATCTCTTTTATATTCCCTCATTGTTTTTCCATACATAAATATGAAATAACACTTATATCTTATGTTTAGATGAATACTTATATATTGAATATGACAAGAATATGTGCAATTTATATTAAAAAAAATAACTTCAATTTTAATTATATATAGATCCAACAATAGTGTGTAAAGGAACAATCGTCTTTAACGGGGGGCAAACGGATCCAAACCACTAAACCGAACCATTTAAACTGACCAAACCGATCTGTCAAAACTGATGGTATTTAATTTAGTTCGGTTAATAATTTTTCAAATCGAGAGGTAACGGTTCTGTTTGCGATTTAACCCCCAAACCGAATCGTACTCATCCCTATCATTAATTATCATTAAATATTGCTAATGACATTTTTGAAAATATTGTTAATGGCAATTTTATTTGTACTTCTAGTTCCACTAGTTAAAAGTTACTAAAAATATCTACAGACTATCATCAATCGTTATATAAAATGTTAGGTTATTCCTATTATTTGAATTATAGAAAAATATTATTTCCAAATGTAATAGATAAGTCTTGTAATAATAAACCAATACAAGCGAGTGATACAAAAAATTTGGTCAAAATTTCCTTTTATTCCATGAAAGCTCAAACTAATTTACTTTGTTACATACAAGACATACAACAATCTTTGTATATACCTATTTACATTATGGACAAGTATACCTTCCTATTCTATTACATACAGAATTCTTTGTACATCAAGCTCCCAAGCTTGACATATTTCTTTGTTTTGAACTGTGCTTGGGCTTTCTTCCAGCTGTACACCCCGAATTTGATCCACTGTTTGATAACATACATACAACCTTGAGCTGTGGCATATTTTTGTTCAAATATTCTGGAATTTCTTTCTTGCCAGATACCATAAACTGTGACTGCTACTAATAGTTTGCACATCTTAGCCTTCAAGCCTTCCCCTCTGAACTTCTTATTTGCTTCTTGTAGGAACTGTGACAATGACACAAGGGTTATTGTAATATGTAATTTCCTTAGTATCAACTTCCAGAGTTCCTGAGCATACTGACATTGCATGAACAAATGCTCTTTAATCTCATGTTGATTCCAACATAACACACATTTGTCATCTTGTGTAATGTTCCGAGCCTTCAGCTTATTTCTTGTTCTTAATCTCCCTTTGCAAATCAGCCATAACTGCACAGCACACCTAGATATGCAACCAGTGAGTGATAAATTATCGCACATTGAATACAAAATGATTCATACGATGGTAGTGACTTGAAGTATGTATCATGCGGTACAAATCATCAGGGGAGTAAAAAAGTTTAGCTGTAAATGACGTCTTAAGAGCTAGTCTCCCATTACGGTGATAAAGAATACTCTGTAGTCTTTAATATTTTTAAGAACTTTTACGTAATAACTTACAAAAAAGTGATGTTGAGAATTATGATAATTGCATATGTGGAAATGTCACTTATTATATTTATTGATCATGAATATTCATTGTACAAGAGATTGTAGGCTCTTTAAAAAAGTGGATGGAACCAAATTAATCCTTAGTGTGGTGGTACTAGTAAGGCGACTCTCACGCTTCAGCACTTAACAATTCAACATATGTCAAAACTGCTTGTGTGTAGATTGGGTTCAGCCTTCGTGGCACATTAATAAATATTCAATGATTAGAGTTTAATACGACAAATCTGGTCAACTTGAATGGCACGTTCAAGCTACTCTTCGGGCTCTGTATGAGAAGTCTTGGTTTCTGTTCATATTTCGTCTTTACTCTATCCCACATCAGCACACTTAGATCCCGTTTGAAAAAAAAAATTTCCCTCTTTTTTTTTCAGTTTTAAAAACTGAAAAAAAAAGAGCGTTTGGTAACCATTTTTTTTTCAATTTAAAAAATCAGTTTTTAAACTGCAGAGTTAAAAAAAAAACTCCAAAAACTGGTTTTTTTTTTCACTTTTGGTTTTTTTTTTCGACCACCACCACCACCCTCCCATCGCCGGCAGCCACCTCAGGCGACCACCGCCGGAGACTGCCGGCCGCCGGCAGCCACCTCCGCGCCGCCGGCGACCACCGCCGGAGACTGCCGACCGCCAAGCCACCTCCGGCCGCCGGCGACCGCCGGCGACCACCGGCCACTGCCGGCAGCCACCGCCGGAGACTGCCGGCAGCCACCTCCGGCCGCCGGCGACCACCGCCGGAGACTGCCGGCAGCTACCTCCGGCCGCCGGCCACCACCGCCGGTGACTGCCGGCAGCCACCTCCGGCCGTCGGCCACCACCACCACCACCGTCGACCACCGCTACGCCCCACCACCGCCACCGCAAACCACCAAAAAAAAAAAGTCAAAATAAAAAGGGTTACCAAACACAAAAAAAAAAACCTCAAAAAAAAAGGGGTTATCAAACACCCACTTGTTTTTATAAAAAAAAAAATTTAAGCTGCTCTTTAAAAAACTGCTCTTTAAAAACTGAAAACCAAAAATTTTTTTTTGTCAAACGAAGCCTTAATTTTTGACTCAGGCTGCATTCCTTGTGACACCTACGCATGTAATGTGACCCACGTATCCGACATCATACATTTCAAATTGACATGAAGATATGTACTTTTTGTTTGTTCTCATGCTATTTTCTTGCGTATGACTTTAAACTCAAATCAGCTCCTTGTATGGCCGTTAATTTTTTTTAGTACTGTAACTTTTAGTTAGCGACGTTGAAAAAGTACGGTTAAGATATCTTACGACAACTAGGTTAGCACCAAAACTTTATTCTCCTTTATTTTATTTTTTATCTTTGGGTCACTGCACACTCGAAATGGATATTGTAGTAGACCTCTGACTAGCAACGGTGGAACTTTTGTCGGCTAAAAAATAAACTTGAATACCTGGTTATTCAAGAAATTGCTTCAAGCATCTTGTTTTCTACTCCTAAACCCAATCATCAACAAGGAAATGGGCATTATTAAGACTTGCCTTCAGGCAAAGATTATTTGTTTGTTCTCAATGCTACAGGAACTTCAGATTCTTTATGTAAGCTGTGGGAGGTGGCTTCATTATCTGGCCTATGAAGTATGCACTTAATATAGAATCAAACAGAAGTCGTACTTCTGCACTTGAACCACTGGTCTCTCGAGTCTTTGTTATGTTCTTTCTTTTCCGGCTAAAAATCTGGTTTTGATAACCTCAACGTCCCAACATAACCTTGTGCAGTACTCAATTTTTGGCTCAATAATATGCTGATTATTGGAGGAATTTTGGGTTCAATTTTGAGCAGAAGGGTAGGGTACCTCGGAAGCGTATATGTCACTTCCTGTCCATTTACATTTCCGGCCTATTGTTAAATTTTTCATCCTAGATACCAGCCCCTCAAGTTGTTGCAACTTGTCTGTGATGCAGTAAAAGTGGTTCTACGAGATGTTCTGCACCATGCGGTGGCTCGCGATACTGTAGGGGAAGTTCTCTTTGGTATCCTAGTGACACTGTTTGGGAAGGTTCTCTTTGGTATCCCAGTTTTCTTTCTTCCCCGAAACCTCAGAAATATGGGTTTTCTTGACAGACCAAAAGAACCAGAAGTGTGTCCATGACTTGCTAAAGCAATTCTGTGAAGACAAATTTCTAAAAGCCTCATGATATGAAGTTCGAAAACCAATTTTTTGGGGTCTGTAGTAGCATCAGACTACTTCTGGGGAGTTGCTCCTGAGATGAAGCAAAGAGGACCCCAATTTGAAAGGATTTCAGCAAAACTCTTTGGTGCTTCTTTGAAGGTTGCTTGACCTTGGAAGATTCTTGCCAGGATTTGCAGTTGGGGGCTTCAAACTTATGCGGTATTCCACAATTGTACCAAGAACGTCTTGTCTATTGTGGTAGTCCACAATTGTACCAATTGAACTTATATATATTTGTATTTGCAACAGTCAGCTGTATATGTAGCTGAAATCACACCTAAGAATATCCGGGGAGGATTTACTGCAGCTAGACAGGTAGCTAGACCATAGATGCAAGATTTGTACTTGCGGAAGAGTTTCACTTAAAAGTTCATGCTCTGGAAATTCTAAAGGTGATGTTATGTTGCAGCGTGGCACTAATGTTTTTCAGTGGTAATGTACTTGCCTGGCATACCTTGGCTCTGATTGGTAACTGTTTTTCTTCATTAATATCATAATGCTCAAGACAGTGTGAAGATAGTTCTACCCTTAGGTGTGATTTCAAATTAGAAATACTGTTATTTTAAATTATGCATGAATATGACATCTTACAAGAATTATGACACCTTAAAGAATATTTTAAATTAGAAAACATAACAGAATAATCTCTTGACTATCGACAATTTTATAATACATTAACACATTGATGTCTTTACATCGCGGCGGCAGTGGTGGAAACTCAAGACATTAAAAAAAAAAAAAGGAATGCTCAGTCAGGCTGTACTTTTATCATTTTTTATTTTTTGCAATGGTGATAAAAAATATTTTTTTTTGTTGTATTTTTATTATTTTATATTTTTATTTTGGGTAAAATTATTCACTCAAACAGTGATAGAAAAATTGAAAATACCCCAGAAGTGTTTTCAGTTTTTTTCGCCCAAACTTAACCCAATATAAAAAAAATTATCAATTTTTTTTTGATAAAATGATAAAAACACGTGAGTGAGTTTTCTAATTGAATAAATAAAAATACAAAGCGAAAATGCTAAACATACGGCCCATAATATCCATTACTGCTTACCCTTTTTTCTTTTTTTTTTTAAAGATTTGTGAAACTTAAAAGAGTGTTTGTTCAATTAATTGTGTGTGATATACCAAAATGCTCCTCCAAGTAAAAAAGGCAACTTTCTTCTTTACAGAGCAGGGGAAAAGACAAAACACTCGAAAAAGACGGAATCCAAGCAATCAGTCGCCTTTCCAAACTTCTGTCATTTTGTCCATCACTGAAACTGACTACTTTGTACATTCTCTCTCCTCTCACTGACCACCACCCTCTCAAAATTCAGACCCCCCATCTGGTTCGAGCAGAATGGAGAGAGAAAGCATAGAACATGGACAGTCATCTTCCAGTCCCCTGCTTGTGAACCCAGATGGGGCCACCGGCAGCGGTGCTGCTGAGAGGCAGGCGAGTTCCTCTTCGTCGCCGGCTACACCTGTGCTTGTGCTCAGCACCTTGGTTGCCGTCTCCGGCTCATACGTCTTTGGCTCCGCAGTGAGTTCAAATCATAGCACACACTCGCACTCACACACCCCGGATGTGTTGGAGTTGTCAAAATAAAAGCTGTCTTTTGAGTTCCTCTTTCATGTTTGTCGGAAGATAGAAATACTGTTGGAACCTCAATCCCTCACGGAACGGAGAAGGATGGGTATTTAAGTGTTACTTGTAAGACAGTCTAGTACAGTGAGAAGTGGAGAGAATAATAAGAACAACAAGGAAGAAGAAACAAGTAAATTGTTTTCTCAAGAATAAGGATTGCCACTTGAATTTATTTGTCTTTTGACTGCCATTTGATTCTAACATATCCAGAAGATTTGGTACTTTGAATTACTGTATGTCGGTACATTGAAATTTTATGGCAATTATACGAAGAGAACTTCCTTATAACTGCTATTGCATGATGCATCAGTTTCAGACAAAAGAGAACTCTTAACCCCGATTTCTAGGATCATTTACTCGAGGTGAAACTGAATTCGTTTTCTCCTGTTTGATATACAGGTACGATTTTCATCACCTGCTCAGTCTGGAATCATGGACGACCTTGGCCTCTCTTTGGCAGAGGTAAGTTTCATATAGTGCTAGAGAACATTGAGATTTCCACTTATGGGCATCAAATTTATTTATGATTCGTATAGAGTTTTGAGCTGAAAAAAAAAAACCGACTTCAAAAGATGGTGATATGCCATCTTCCTATCGTTCAAAATAGCAAATTTAGGACGGCCAGAATGGCTGCGGAAAACCATCCTGGGAATGTGGCATAACCAATACAAAGAATTATTAGGCAATATTATATCAACCTCTTCTCTTCAGGCAAAAAATGATTGTGACACAACTATCTTACTTCACTGAATTTCTCTCTTGGCTTCTTTTTGCAGTATTCTGTTTTTGGTTCAATATTGACTATTGGAGCAATGATAGGTGCAGTTATGAGCGGGAAGAAAGCAGATCTGATTGGACGAAGAGGTGTAAGTTCTGTTGTTCCAGTGTATAATCTCAACGCTCGCTAGCACAAGAGTTGATGAAGAATTTAGTTGCACTTCAATTTCATCATATTTTTGTTGATCTGGTAATGATGCAGGCAATGGGTTTCTCACGAATATTCTGTATAATGGGGTGGCTTGCAATTTTATTCTCAAAGGTTTCTTCTACTTCATCGTATCTTCCCCTTGCTTTCTTTATACATTTATGCTCCATTTGATCACGAGGAAAAATAGCGGACGCTCCATTCTTGTCTTTCACGAGTTCTCTTGGAAGATGAAAAAGAAGTTTCAGGTTGTCTTGCATGCAACTAAAAAACAAAGGCTTCATAATACACTTATGAAAATATTGGTCTGTTCATTTTCATCCAAGTTCTCCAGTCCTGTACGGCATCACTACATCCTCGCTTCAATATTTTGTCTAAATAAGGGGATTAAAATTGTATAACAGTGTTGAAGATTATTGTGTTGTCATCATCTGCGTAATTATTGCTATTGTTAAAGCAACAAAGCCATTCTTGGCAATGTTTATCAACGCTTATTTATATTGTTATGTTAAGCATGATATACATTGTTAGGCCCATTCTCTAATAGCTTAAGCTTATAAAGCAATTGGTAACTTAACATGGTATCGGAGCTCTCGTTGCGTAAGGTCTTGGATTCGATTCTTCCCACTTGGACTTGGTCCCACCTTGTAATAGTGCAATTTGCACTCCAAATTTTTGTGCAGTCACTTGTTCTTACACCCTGATTTATCTCTCCATGTGAAATCGGGAGCTTGCCCGGGAGGAGAAGTGTAAAGCATGATCTGTAATAGTAACTTAAGAACTCAATGTCCACTACATACTTGTAAATATGCACTGGCCTTTGCACATATATCTTAAACTTCAGCTCATTTCTAATACCTGCTCACTGGTTGTTATAGGTTTCTTGGTTGCTTGACCTTGGCAGATTGTCATTGGGATATGGGATTGGGCTTCTGTCGTATGTGGTAATTGCGTTTTTTGCAATCACATTCTATTCACTTATTTTTTTGATACTTAGAAAAAGGTGTTTTTGGTTTCTCAATAACCCAATAGGTACCCATATACATAGCCGAAATAACACCTAAGAATCTGCGAGGAGCATTTACGACTGTTAATCAGGTAAATAACACCTAAGAATCTACTGAGGAGCATTTACGACTGTTAATCAGGTAAATAACACCTAAGAATCTATGAGGAGCATTTACGACTGTTAATCAGGTAAAGTAAACTGTCTTAAGTCCAGAATTATATTAGGACTGATAGCTAATGCAACCAGAACTTACTCTGTAGTTGATGATATGTTGTGGTGTGTCGGTAATGTATCTCGTTGGAACTATGATCTCCTGGCGTATGCTGGCCCTAATCGGTAATTCTCTTTGGTCCTTTTTACAATAGCGATTAATCCTAAGCATGTATTCATTTCAGTAAATGTCGTTGCAGGAACCATACCCTGTCTACTAGAGCTTCTGGGCCTATTCTTAATTCTAGAGTCTCCTAGGTGGCTGGTGAGCTCAACTTTTAAAATAACATAAAAAGCAAAGCAGTAAAACAAAATAAATAGTAAGGATGAGTGGCTGGTACTTGTACAAGACATGGGATTGTCATTGATTCTACTATATATTAAGGAGCTATTGTTTTTTGCTGGTGGCTTTCATGAAAATCAAATGAACTCCATATTATACCCAATTTAACGAAGTCAAATATTTATGTAATAACTTTATAGCTCCAACAAAAAATGGAGAACTTATATTCTTCTGTAGGCAAAGATAGGCCGGAATGAGGACTGTGAATCTGCTCTCCAGCACCTTAGGGGAATGAATGTGGATATTACTAAGGAAGCAGCTGAAATTAGAGTCACTTCTCAACTTGAATATTTCTGTAGGGAGTAACTTTGGAATCCAATAGCAGGAACCTGAGATTGTGCTAAGTGCTCATTCTCACGCTGCAAAGTTCTCATTTTGTTTGAAAATGTAAAGAGACGCTTGCATGTTATTAGGAATATACGGAAGTCCTTAAAATTGCTCTCCAACTCCAGAATACTCGACCTGTTCCAGAGGGCATATGCTCACTCCCTCATTGTAAGCCTTCCTATTTGCTCTGAGCTTTGCAGCACGGATTTTTATTGTTTTGACTTGGAATAACCTTTAGAGAGTTCATTGTAGGTTGGAGTGGGTCTAATGGTATTGCAACAACTCGGAGGGGTAAATGCAATTGCATACTATGCTAGTGCTATTTTTGTTTCAGCTGGTGAGTAGTTCCACTTTGGTTATATAGTAGCTGATTGAGAAACAAATTATAAAAGTGGAATGGAGTAATACACTAGCTTGGCGTCTTAGCAGTTTTTATTCTTTTCAAGAATAAAGCAATTAGAGAGTGAATATGTGTGTTTGGTTTATGACAGGGTTTTCAGGTAGTGTTGGCACCAGAGCAATGGTCATTGTGCAGGTTTTTGGGCTATCCACACAACGTATCCTCGTGGAGGTCTGTGTCACTCATTCTGAGACATTGTAGATGGCTTTCTGCAGGTTCCAGTGACGATGTTGGGTGTACTCTTAATGGATAAATTAGGGCGGAGACCACTGCTAATGGTACAAAGAGCAAGATATCCTATTTTGATGTTTGCAAGTAATTGAGAGAGCCGACAAAAGTCTGCTGCTGTCGCAGGTATCCGCAGCGGAACATGTTTGGGTTGCTTTCTCATGGGATTGTCATTCTTATTGCGGGTTATTCTGTTAAAAACGATTTTGTTATTTTGGGGTGGGAGAGCTAAATTCCCTCCTTTGACATGGGAGGTGGCCATGATCCATAATCCTACTCAGGGGATGTAAAATCTCTTTAAGTCTTGTTTGCCATTTGTAACCATATACTGATAAAGTGAAGTTCTCCCATTTCAGGACTTTGAAATGTGGAAGGAGTTCAGTCCCATCATGGCACTTATTGGCATCTTGGTAATAATTCGACTTAATAGACATCCACTGACACTTTAGTTCCAGTTTCATGATGTGGCATTTCAAATTCAGCGGCCTTTTGAATAAGACCTGTGGTTTTGAAAAATGATCTTGGGCTCCAACCTTTGTTAAGCATTCCATCATGTTCTGTTACCTTTAACCATAGAGTTGCAGTTTTCTCCTACCTTGTGAAGCTATAGTTGTTGGAGTTTATGTGAAGGAAGCATATTTTGCTAGAACTGTCAATGCAGTTCTCTGCGTTTGGAAAGTGGCACCTCCTTCGGTTGTATGATATGCTCTGCCCTTAGAAATGCTCTCGTTCTAGTAACTGGTTCTCTCTCTTTTTTTTTCAGGGCAGCTCTATTTCTTAGCAATAAGATTGCTAGCATTATAGATATACTTCCATTCTGGTTCCTTGTGGAGCCAATGTTTTGGTAGTATATGCAAATTGCTTGCTGACATCCTCGAAACGTAGCTATAGTTTCTGAAGTTGTTAATGAAGTCAAAATAGTATATTGAACTGTTTAATGCTGCCATCAGGTATTTACAGGTTCTTTCTCACTAGGCATGGGGAGGATTCCATGGGTTTTAATGTCCGAGGTAGGCACTTCATTTAGTTTGTTCTCCCAATTTTGACTTCTTTTTGACTGCGTATTCTAAATCAGAGTATTGTTAACTTGGAAAGTTCTTTTAATTTATTTCTTTTTTATATTCCAGATATTTCCCATAAACATCAAAGGTTTAGCTGGAAGCGTTGTGACTATAGTCAACTGGTTTGGTTCATGGGTTGTTTCATATGCTTTTAACTTCGTATTGGAGTGGAGCTCTGAAGGTAATCTTTCCCTGCCTCTTTCTCTCTGACATTCTTGCCGACTCACAAACAGTTACCTATTTTTTATTTTTTTCCTGTTTACAGGAACATTCTTCATTTTTTCGGGCGTATGTGGTTTGACTTTTCTGTTTGTTGCAAAGCTGGTTCCAGAGACTAAAGGCCGAACGCTAGAAGAAATACAGGCACCCAACCATAACATACAGGCATCCACGAATCAATTTTCAGCAAAGTACGATATCTGAATGTTCTTATAGCACTAGTAGTCCATGTTGTATGCCCAAGCTTTATGTGAATGCTACAAAGCAATGTTCTTGCATGTTGTAAAGCTGGTTCCAGAGACTAAAGGCCGAACGCTAGAAGAAATACAGGCTTCCATGAATCAATTTACAGCAAAGTATGATCTCTGAATGTTCTTATGGCACTAGTAGTCCATGTTGTATGCCCAAGCTTTATGTGAATGCTACAAAGCAACGTTCTTGCATGTTTGTACCACAATGTTGATGCAAATGAGTATTGTTACTATTGTTATATGCACTTGGCAGTAGCTTGCAAAAGGAGAGAAGGTTATGAGTAAGTACACCCAACTTCCAAGGATAAGAGTTCTCATATTGTGGGAGCAAGAAAAAGGGATGCAGGAGTGGTACGCATCATGGTCTGCAGTATGTATAATGAACTGGGTCATGGAGTTGATCAGTGAATGCCAGGGACTAGCTCTGTGATAGAACCCAAACGCAAAATTTAGATGGAGTGTTGTAATTGGTTGTTCACCAAACACTGAAGGGTAGCAGAAATTAGGCTTCTACCAAACGAATCCAGCTAGGTGCCTCTTACTTCCTATTTCTTCAACAAAGTGCAAGCAGACCGAGCCACTTCCAAGATTATTAGTATTCATACCTCTACTTGGGACTGTGGTAGAAGGAGAAGCTGCTGGTAGAAGGAGAAGCTGCTGTAACTGCTGAGGCAGTTAGTAATTTTTCTGATTTTTTGCGTAAACAATCACCTCCCCTGCCAATACGAAGGAAATTCTTCAGGTTTTCATGAAAGAAAAACCTTGAATGTTGAAGATGCTTTAGGTGAAGATCTCACTTTTGCTGTCTTATCGTTTTTGTACGGAGTGGTTAGCAGCTGAAAGAATGGAATTTACTGTCTTGACCATTTTTCATCAAGTGAAAAATCTTTCTGCTACGAAAGATTTTCATCCTGTAGCCTGCTGTAACATCATCTATGAAGTCTTATCAAAGATCTTAGCGACCGGATACTTAAAGGAGTAATGCCCTACTTTATTAGTAGGAGAAAATCTGCCTCAGTCCACGGTAGAGGCATATTGTTGACAATGTTCTTCCTATGCAAGGACTGCTTCAAGGCGATCATGCTAATACGGGTACGCCAAGATGTGCACCAAGATCAACATTCTCAAAGCTCATGAAACAGTGGATATCCTTCATTCCCCTGCACGGATGATTGCTTGTCATCAGATAAAATGGTAACACACATCGGAATAGCGGTTGCAGTCCACACCATGCTAAACGTGGGAAGAGTCCAAAGATGGAAAGTTTTTACGGATGACAAGAAGTTTATCTGGCCCTGAAACTAAACTACATCCCAACAAACACTTGCAAATCTACCGTCCAGCTTGGAAACAACAAACTCCCTCAAATTGACAGGAAATAGAATGACGAACAACTAACCCCCCATCCCTGCAGAACCCCACCACCCGCCCGGGCCACAAAATAGGAATCAAGGGAATTACTGAAAAACATAAAAGAAAAGGGAAGCAAGGGGAGAAAGTTAAGGAAGCCACCATTTCAATTCTTCGAGAGGACGTGCATGCAAGACCTTAGAAGTTACAACCGGCTCGAAAGAGATTCTTGGGGTGACGCTAGAACATGTTATGGGCTGTTGCTTGGAGATTTTATCTCCCAAAAGCTCCTCTCTGTGTCACATGTTATGCCTCCATGCTTACGTATTTCTCATTTCTTTATAACAAATCAAAACTGATTTCTACAAATCCAATCTCTCTAGCTCTCTCTCTTCCATTCATGGCTGAACCCTCTTTAGAACCACCACCTGCACTCCCCCCGTCGAAAAAGAGCAGTGGCACAAGCCATCCATTGCACAAGACCCTAGCCAGCGCAGCCAACCTCGCAAACCTGTTACCCACCGGCACGGTCCTTGCGTTCCGAGCTCTCACTCCCTCATTCACCAAAAAAGGCTATTGCCAGCTTCCCAACGAGTATCTCACCGCGTGCCTCATCGGGTGCTGCACCGTCACCTGCTTTCTCTCTTCCTTCACCGATAGCTTCACCGACCGTGACGGGAAGTTGTACTACGGTATTGCCACGTTAAAGGGGCTGTGCGTATTCAACTGCGGTGACCGCGAGGGAGAGGAGAGGGAGGATGTGGAAGACTTGGCCAAGTTTAGGATCAGGTGCATGGACTTTGTCCATGCATTTGTATCGCTTTTCGTGTTCTTGATCTTCGCCCTCAGCGATCCTGACGTGCAAATGTGCTTTTTCCGGCAAGCCGGTGGCAGCGATAACGCGTTGACGATCAATTTGCCTTTGGCAGCTGGGGTTCTTTCGAGCTTCTTGTTTGTGATCTTCCCAACTACACGTAGAGGGATTGGTTATGCAGATGTGCAGTCCCTCTCAAAGTAGTGCCTTCTTATTTCATAATGCAAACTTGTAAAATGCAAGATAGTTTCATGGTAAAATAAAGTTGTAGCAGTTTCTTGGGAGGATTATCTTGCAATGTGTACTCAAGAGGACATGTTCGGATTAATAAATTGTAAAGTACTGGTTTGAGATTGTTAAAGTCCCCCATTGAGCGTCGTACATGGAGATTGAGATCAATTTTTATATCTGGTGATTTTTTTTTCCTTTAGCATACTTTTAGATCGGACGTTAAACTTTAACGGAGATAATAGAAGTTAAACCTTAGATTGAACATACTTTTTTTTTAATTTAAAAATTTGTGCTCCCCTTTACTGGTATTTGTTGGAGATAAAAGTATGCAAAGATAAATTATTAACTTTAGCCATTAATAATTTTCTAAAAATAATGAAGTCTACATATAGAAAATGGAGTGCAGGTCACCTTATTTTCTCTTTTTCTGTTACATTTCTCGTATTGGATAATAGTGCACATGCATAAATAATTAATGTGGGCGTAATGCAACCTAGCGAAATGGAAGCTTCTTGTGGACTGATCATTCCGACTCTTTTTGTTACAGTGACACGTTCCACTTGGTCTTTTGATTCCGACCATTATTATTTGCCAAAATAATACCTACTCGACTCGAATATTTATCAACTTGCTAAGCTTATTTCTAAGATAAAGATCCTGCAATAGTGTTATAATATAAAAGTGACAATTGAATACGTTTTAGCGAGAAAAAAAATTGTCTATATGAACTTCACAATAACGAGTAGGGGGGTGGGGGGGGGGGGGTCCATAATATAATCATAGTCTAGTCTTTTCCAATGCAATAAAGTTACTTAGTGTCTTTTTTTCTTTACTTAAAGAGGTATTTCCATGGGTTTGCCTTGGTATCTTGTTCATACTGTTGTATTGAATGATCTCAGACGTTGCTTTCTGTCCATATAATGCATACGGCTTTGGTTGCCGGTTGGGCTGGGGCCGTCGCTCAACGGATAAAAGTTACTATTATCTATAGTAACTTTTATCTATAGAAAATTATCTATAACTATTATACCACATCTACTGTAAAACAGGTAAAACAGAAAATCCCAATCAACCAGAACTCATTAAACCCCAAGGGATGGTGGAGATGGCAAAGGGCCTCGAGGTTCCGAGTCCGAATCATCATACCGACAGGACCATATATAATTGCAGTTTTCACCTTCCAAAAAAAAAACAGAATCCATTAGCATCATCCGTTGAACTCCATAAGCGCTGTTAACAGGTCTACCGATGCTTGTCTGGCAATGGGAAAACATGGAAGAAACTAATCAATGCAAAGGAGCGTTGGGAAGCTTACGTCTGCTTACCAAATGAAAGAGTAAGATTTATAAGGAGTGGCTTGCAAGATGATGTCTTGTTGGATCAAATCTAAGGACATAATGTATTGTCAATAATTGGCAATGCGTCTAAGCTCCATATTGACAAGAGACCACGAAGCAGACGGACGGCAATAGAAACCCAAAACCTTGAATTTATGTGCCGGTGTGCCCAAATTTTAATTTGAGGCCTGCGTGGAAGAACAGCAACCACTCATCCCTCTTTGGCTTTGCTAATGTAAATTCAGCTAACTAACCCGAAATTATGTCGTTTAATTCTGTTATTTACTGAACAGATGCTACTTATTTTTGTTGCTAAAAAATTAGTTGTCACTACTTAATCACATAAAATGTTTGACTTCACATGAGTCGTTCTTACAACATAAAGGTTTTGATATTTAAACTCTACGTTTATCCTTAAATGTCTATATATGCAGTGAAACTTATAATTTTTTATCGACCAAAGTGAAATTAATACAAATGACGAAAAAGTAAAACCCGAGGCTGATATTTCATGTATATTATCTCATGGAATCCAAAAAAGGAAGCTCAAAAACGAAAGATATTTTGTCATTTAAATGGATGTGACCCAAAAAGTTAAAACTCAAAAGTACAATGGTACGTGGAGTTTTATATTTCAGATGAACCCCCACCGGAAATATCAAGAACACTTGGCCAGAACAAAGGAAACAAGAAGAGATCAAATGGGGGGTTTCACTTTCGTTTCTCCGGAGATTCTGGGATATACTGCTTCTTAGGTCACCACGAGTCACATCAAAACAACCCCAGATTTAGAAAGGAGGAAGGGGTCAGCATAATCGAGTACATAGTGACATCGTTTCAATCCAGTCAATAAATGAAGCCTAGCCTCCCAAGTCAACCCCTTCTACTCACGCTACACGGGCAGCATGCATGTTAACCACCTTCGGACTGTACAGTCATCTGCTCTCCAGAGTAAAGATCGCATTGTCATGGTGATTTAGAACCATTAAATAAGGAGTGATTCATACCATAAGAAGATGGGCTAAAAGAGTTTAAGAAGTAGTATAATACTAGATTAAACGGTTTTAGAGATACATGACACGAAGCTCATCAAGGTATGCCTTCACAATTTGACATGACAATTATCAGAGATGAAGTTAAAGAAAATCGTAATTAAGAGCAAGACAACACAAAACAAAAATCCGCCTATCTTCCGATTAGGGGTGTACAAGCTACATACTAGACTCTTTAACTCTAGTCTTGGAGTATAATTTTTGGCAACGTCTACACAAACTAATTAATAATGATTACATTAGAAAAGTAGCTATCATGCCGCCAATCATTCTGACATAGACAAAGTTGGTGTCATATGTTACCCTGTTATGTGATATGATATGCTTAAAAAAAGGACAGACACCGTTACCATAAGGTATGAACAAATAAGCAAGAATCTTTTTTTGGGGGAGAGGGTACAAGTTACAACGTATGAACAATTATGCAAGCATTTCGGCCGGAATGTACCATTCTGCATCACGCACTTCAAAGGGGCAAACGTAAACCCATGCACATCTATAACAATAATTTTACAATAATAATCATAATATAAAAACACAAAAGATGAGGACGAGATGGGGGATAACTCTCGGGAGGTGCAGTCCTCCGTATGTACGTCCATGTAAGGCCGGGAGCGCATACCGGTTCTCGCTTCTAGTTGTGTACAGAATGAAGCGTACAGAACATGATATACAAATGATTAAAGAAAATAGACGTTTTCCGCTGATGTGGGACCCCGCGGTCTGATTTTGGCCGCCCTGATCATCTCCAGCGTACCTTTCGGTGTCACGTTGGCACCCCCATTCCCACCACCCTCCTCTCGCCCCCTCTCTATCTATCTATCTTTGGCATGGGGATGCTATTAATACCCTCACCTCATCCCTCCCTTTTTCTTTCCCTTTTATGTCCATGTAAATTCCTTCCCTTTGATTTTTGCCCTTGTTAATTATTATGATGAGCTTTTGCAAAAAAAGCGTCCACAATTTCTTTGGTCTGTCCAGCTCCCCCTCAAAGGACAGGAACCCTTGCCGGAACATTCCTTCTCCGGCTGGCCTCGGGTTAACCCTTTTTACGGTTTCGGACCATTCTCAACGACCCACCAACGTTGTTCAGTCCGCCGCCGTAAAATCATCTCTTTCCCCTCCAAGCACCACCACGACGGCCTCCACAACTGTGTCCATCGTGGCGGCCGCAGCCAGCACCTGTCTAACGAAGAGAGATCCTGGAGGAATAGGGTTTTTGGACGGCTTTGGGGGAAGCGCGGACGGACTGATGTCGTGTACCGAGAGCCTGGGGTTTGAGAGCTCTGACGAGAGGAGGGTCGATGATGAAGTGATTGAGAGTATTCTGACAAAGAAGGACACTAACGAGGATGGGTTTTGTGCCTCGAGGAAAAGATCAAAACGGAATAACAGAGCTGAAGAAAAGGAGGCGGTGAAGGCCAAGAAGTTTCCGCCACCATTATCTTCACTGAATCACGACGGTAAGCCCAACTTTTTTCTCCGTCCGATAAGGAAGGACGGGAGATTGGAGCTTACGGAGGTGAAGATTTTTCGACCGGAAATCCTCCGCGCTTCGCGCCAAGATGGACGGCTGAGATTGCATCTCATTCACCGGCAAGAAGAGGCCGTAGAGGAAGAAAATGAAGAAGAGGCTGAGGAGAAGTGGGAGGAAGAGAGGGCGGAGGAGTGGCTGTTTCGGGCGAAGAGTGGGGGTGGGGACGGGCTTAGGAGGTGTCATGAGGTGGTGGTGAACCAGCATCAGCAGCACCATAGCCATCCCCACCACAATTTGCACGTGTGGAGCCAGCGTTGCGTGAGCATCAGGTGAGGTGAATTAGCATGACGGGGGGGCATGCGTGTTGACAAAAGGGAGGGAAGTAAAAGATTATAATAGTGAATTCAAATAGTGAATTCATTATATATATATATAAAATGAATCATAAACCCTGCACCTCTGGCCAATAAGATGCGATTCCTCGGTCATTTTTGGATGGCCTCCAGCGGCAATTAAAATAGTGAATTCAAATTCAGGAATTCTCGACTTCAAGATAAGTATGTGCTCGAGACGAGAGCATTGTGCTCCTAGCAATCGAGGTGGGGGGAGGGGAAGAGAGGTGGAATATATCCCATGGACACGTTGGTGTAACAAAGTTATTGTAAAATTGAACGTTTTTTGTATTCTTTTTTTGAATGCACATGTAATCTTGTGCCAAATTTGGAAGAGAGAGAAAAAGAGCGTCTAGTTGTTTTTTAAATTTAGAAGCATCAGTTATGAAAAATGCAGTTTAATGCAAAAAATAAATTTAGAAGCATCAGTTATGAAAAATTTAGAAGCATCAGTTATGAAAAATTTAGAAGCATTCAGCTTGTGAGTAATTAGCTCATAATCGATCCCAGGCATATCAGATGCTGTCCACGCATATAAATCAGAGTAGCTCCGCAAAAAGTTAACAAGCTTGAGCTTAAGACCTTCTTTTAATCTCGTTCCAATTCTCACTGTCTTATCCTTATTCCCAGGATATATCTCGATGTCTAAGAGGTTTTCAGCTGGCTTGCCTCTTTGGATCTTGGTTTCATCTTTTAAATCCTCAATGACAAGGGCCTTGTAGTTTTTCGCTCAGCACGACACCATATAACACTGTCCAGCCACCACTTGGTCACCATTGACTTTCCAAATTCCATGTTCCGTGGGGAACTTCATCTTTATGTGGTACATGGATACCACATCTTTCAACTGGTTCAACGTTGTTCGGCCAAGGATGGCATTGTAACCTAAAGGAACACAAACTGCCACAAAATCTAACATCATCAACTTTGCTTGAGCCGGGGGGGGGACCCATGGTAACGAATGATTCCCTCACATATCAAAGGGTGGTTGGAGAAGCCATAAAGGGGCGTGTCTATCTTGCATAGTCGATCGAATGAAATGTTCATCCTCTGAAATGCCTCATAAAAGAGGACCTCGGCCGAACTTCCATTATCTATTAAGATTTTTTAACACCGAAGTTGCCCACTCAGAGAGTAACCATTAGTGGGTCGTCGTGGGGCGTCTTTGTATCCCCAACATCCTCTTCAAAAAAAGAGATTGTCGGCATTGGCTCCGTCTTCAGCCTCTAAGCTGATGGACAAACAATGGTGCACACTTCTCTCGCATAAGCCTTTCGCCCCTGTCCAGATAAGCCTCCAGCTGTAATCCCCCCCCCCCCCCCCCGAGATAGTGTTAATGGTGCATGCGTTTTCTTGCACCTCTTCCCTTCTCACTATGGGATTTTCTTCTCTTTTGTCATCTCTTCGCGTGACGTATTTCTTCAAGAGCCCCTACTTGTTGAGAGCTTCAATAGCATGCTTAAGTGACTCGTAGTTGTCAGTGGTATGGCCATGATCATTGTGATACCGGCACCATAAATTCATATCTTATTTACTTAGTGTTGACCTCATTTTTTCCGGTCAATATAGGATCTCCATGTCCTTTATCTCGTGAAGAATCTATGACGGTTGGGCATTCAACGATGTCAGGTTCTTCATATTGAACAGCTCTTTAGGGAGCCGATCATCTCGCCTCGAGCGCTTAGAATTTCTCCCGCCTCTAAGACTATCATCCCTAGCGCATTTTCCTTACTCTTGCTCGTTATCATCTCAATGTCCCTTGTGTGTTTCCAAATACTCTTCAGCTTGGATGTATTTGTTGGCTTTATCCAACAGTGCGCTCATGTTCCCGGAGGGGGGGACTTTTGTTGACTACAAACTCGAATTTGGATGTGGGTCAGAGACCGCGCAAAAAGGCAGTGTATTTCACCGACTCATCCAAGTTGTCGATCTCTAACATCACTACATTAAACCAACCCAAATAATGTGACCAAGACTCAGTCTTCTCCTGTACCACGTTGAGGAGGCTTGCAGAGTTCTTCTTTCTGGTGCGGCTGCTTGCAAAATGCTTCTGCAACAGATCAGAGAGTTGAGCAAAAGAGTAAATAAACCTGGGCTGTAGGGACTTAAACCACTCATGAGCAGCCTTCCTCAAGGTGATCAGAAAGGCCCGGCACATGACAGCGTCAGAGACTTGGAGGAGCATCATGTTTGTCTGGAACTGGTAGACATGTTCTCTAGGGTCACCACTTCCATCATACAAGTCGCACCGTGGCATCCGAAAGTTAGGAGGTAGCTTCGCCTTCTCGATCACTTCGGATAAAAGGTATCCAGATTCCCCCCTTAGGGGAGAGAATCCCTTTGGGCAGGGCTTGGAGGTGGTTCTACGAGAAGTTTATCCTTGGGGGTGTACTTCCCGTGTCTCATGATGAATCCATCCTTTGGGACGTCCTCCTTCCAAATGGCGTTGACCTCGAGATTCGCTACCTAGAATAGGGGACGAATTTGTACTGTCCTTCATTGAGGCCTCCCGCCGAAAACATGAGCTGCATCTCGTGACATGTTCCTTTGTTTCCTTCCTTGGTCGATAGCTTGGATCAGCTTCTGATCTGTACCTCCGGCTATAACTCAACCTTGAGGTCAATCTGAGACGGAGGTTCCTCGGATCTAAGTGAGTCTAGTTGGAAGAGGTCATGGGAGCAACGACTTCAGGTGTCCTCTGTAAAGTGTCAACCACGTCTTTAAGCTTATGAATCTCCTTCGTCAAATCCGTGTTCAGCGTTTTGAAAAGTATGACGAAGGTCTCCCCTTTTTAGCATAGGGGTTGGGGAATAACTTCCCAGGGGATCGTCACTCGTCTGCGGTGTAACGGAGGTTACATTGACACGGTTGCCTTCGTCGTAACAGTGACATGGAGTCGAACGTTGGTCTCTCGGTAAGTGGCACTGGATTGCGCTCGTCGATTAGGAATTGAGTGACTGACCGGAGATGTGTTAGAAGACACTTGTTTGGCCATGTTCCATGTCAGTCCCACGGATGGCGCCAAAATGTTGCTGCTAGAATCTTGATCAGGAACCACAACAGGGAAATGGACCTGCAAAATAGAACACAGAGTGACCGTCGGGGGTGTTCCAGCGGAGGAAGCTCCGATACTAAAGTCAAGACGTGGCTACGGGGGTAGAGTTTTGAATAGAAATTGGACACCGAGTGTTTGAGTGTGTCCGTCCTGCGTACCTGAGGCCATCTCCCTGATATAGACTCGGCTCCTAGACTCCCAACTGCCTTGCCACTCTTTTTCGATAGGTCTGGAGATTAGTTGAAAGTCCAGATCCTTGTGGATCACGTCATCATCCCTTTTTGATAGCATTAGTGTTCTTCTAGGACTCTGACTTCTCTAGTAGAGTTCCTCTTAGATACGAGACCCACAGTTAAACTATAAGCCAATCCCGCCACGTGTCATCATCTGGTTGGGCGAGTATTTTTAGCCATATCACAACCAAAACCTTTAGATTCCTTAGCGTATTCTCCTCTAAGAGAGAGAGAGAGAACCATGAAGGGACTTCTCTTTCTAGTATCTTTGATAAGCCTTGCGTGCGTGGCCATGGAAGCTATACCGAAAGGCCAAGCATTCACAGTGGATGGAGGTTAAAAATATATAGTTAGAGCTAATTAACTTTAAACTGTGGATGGTGTTTAAATAGAAAATATTGACTTAGTCGATCCTGATTATGAAAAATGATTAGAATTATGATTCTGATAAATTATTTAATCAGCTTTCTATGTTCATCGTCAACCCTTCTAAGCATCGATCTCAAACATTACTTGATAAAAGTAATTAAAAGCACGTAACTGATGTAACTATCTTTCCTCCCGGGACATATGAGAAAATAGATTGGAGGTCATTTTATGTTGGTACACATTACATTGTTGTGAATATTTTGTTCCAAAACATAATAAGACTTAAAAAAAAGCACAACACAAAAGTATATTTAGGCGTCGACAGCAGGGTTCGAACCTGCGCGGGCGAAGCCCAACAGATTTCAAGTCTGTCTCCTTAACCACTCGGACATATCGACTAACTTGGTGAAGTTTTCGTAGTTTATATTAAAACTAATTGATACAGTATCATTACTCTTATACATCCAAAATTTTACTTGTCATCAAATCACTTGTTAAATAGAAATGGTGTATATTTGCGCGAAATTACTCAAGGATGTCTTTTCTTTGATAAGGAAGCCACATTGAACTAACTATATATGAGTCCTACTCACAATATATAGTCCCTTCGTTCTAAATTATTTGATTCAGTTTGACTTATATGCTTATTTAGGATATGAGTCATATTTTATCAGTTTATCATTTTATCCCGAGAGAGAGAGAGAGATAGATTTGGGTGGAGGGGAGGGGGGAAGGGAGAAAGTAGGTCACGAGAGAGAAAATGAGTTAACGAATGATTAAATGTGAAGAGAGAGAGAACTAAAATAAAAAAAAGTGTTAGAAGAATAATTATATAAACACACTTATAATTTTAGAAAATGATCAATTTTTTTAGGACAGTCCAAAAAAAATATGCTCAAATTTTTTTGGGCAGAGGGCACAGTAGACTAGAGCTATTATTAATTTATTATAATCATAATACATGAGTAATAATACCCTATAGACTACCAGTGGGTAAAGTTCAGAGCGTAATCTTAAAGACATGGCATTCGATTTGGAACCAAAGATTGGCGAAATATGTTTTTTTTTATTAGGAATAGTAGCATATTCCATATCTCAAACTTGCAAATGCTGTGACAAAAAGATGACAACATTTATTCGAATCGGGAGGTTGGCGCTCCATAAACAAATTAAGGTATGTGTCGCATAAAATTTGGCAAAGATCAACTGGGTAGCTATGATTAACTGCTTAAAACTAGCAAGTATTCGATAATTACAAGTTCCTAGCATTTTCTAATCTCCTCAGACTGACTATAAGCTGGTGTGGCCATGGTTTGCCAGAACCATTCTTGTGACCTGCACCTGCTCTATGTGCATATCACGCTATGGCAGGAGCTTCTCTGAGTTGTCGCAAATGGCTTGTAACCACTTATAAGAAACAGCCTCCTGCCGATGTATTCTGTTTCCATGCACAACAGGAAATGAATCATACAGGAGCCAAATACTGGAGGGTTTCAGCTTCCATGAAACATCTATCAACTTAGACATCTCAAAGCTCCTTGGATGGGCTCAGTCAAGTTTAGTGTACTCGAGCAGCATATGTGGAGAGCGGTAAATTTTCACCAACGTCCAGTAAAGAACCTCTTCAACTTCAAGTTCACCCTCTGCTCTAGCAGCGTAGATATCCTCACAAATTGCAAGCAACCTGCATAAATCAGTTGTAGTAATATAAGTGTTGCCAAAGGGTTCTTAAGGTCGATGCCTTTCTTTTAATTCTTAAAATTTAGTTATGCTTGTATTGTTTCATCAATCAGCTAAATGGAAGCAACTTGAAGTTAAGAGTTAATACGTAATGTATGCAAATCACCTTTCCACATCACTCCATAAATAACAAAAGTAGGTTGCAGTGTCTCAATTATTGCGGTGAGGGGGAGGGGGAAGCGGTTGTCAGAAAATTTCTTATTATGAAACGGCATTATGGTAAGAGGTAGAGAAGTACACCACAAGTCCACAAAGCTGCAGATATTCGTTCTTTTTAAGGGTGGCACTGAAAGTTGGGAGCGTGTGTTCCGCACCATCTATGCTTTTCCACAGCTCATTTTGTCGCTAAAAGGTGGATTAATGACAACTTGAAAATTATAGTGACAAATAAGGCTGGGGGAAAAGGGGGAAGCAGCTGTCATAATATCTCTGATTATGAAACAGAAACAGGGGAAGAGGTAGAAGTACCGCAAAGCAGATATTATTCAGTGGAAGTAGAAGTTGGGAGCATCTATCTCCACACCTTATTTGCCTTTCTACACCCTCATTTTGTTGCTCAAAGGTGCATTAATAACAAAACATCAAATTTTTGGTGACAACAAGGGTGTGGAAAAGCATTATAGGTATGGAAATAGACATAAGTTTCAATGTCGGACTGACTAAAGCACCCCGTTAGTGAACACGAAAACTTAAATTGATATGCAAGTTCAAGCTCGGTTTGGGGAGTCCCATTATGGCAAGCATGACAGCTGCTTGACATAAGACAATATAATCTTACGGAGAAAGTGCAGAACGATGTTCGTGCATAAAACCGTGAATTCTACTCCTGCAGTAGTATTGTATAATTCTACTCACTACAAAGAAATCTGCATTCAGAGGACTTGATCTTTCCACATTGATACAACCCTCAAAGAGTGATACAGAACTAGGATTTGTACTCCCACCCCCACCCTGCGCACTGTTGTAATGAATAGGGAGTGGAGCTGGTCATAAGGAAAACACATCTAGATACTTGGATTCAGTTCTAAATACACCGTAGACCTCAGTTAAGAAGTAGTAAGTAACAAAAGGGGTTGTGTACCTGTCGCAAGAAGGAAGATTTTCAAAGGGTATCCTCATTCTCAGATCTGAACATTGAAGTCTGATGAAACGACCAACTGCCAGCACAAAGGTAATGTAGAGACCCCAAATGCTGAACTTGTTGAGTGTTTCGCCAAGAATACCCTCTAAAAGGCATAAAGATGAAGCATTAATGGGCAATATACAGTAGAAGAAATTCTTCTATTCAGCACTAAATTGGAACCCAAACAAAATGGGTGGTCATTAAAGTCACATTGTAGAACTTACGTGGTGTTTCCTCAGATACAATTATAGCCATGGGACCAGCCAGTCCTCCACAGCCACTTACATCTGAAGCATCAACATCATGGAAAGACCACCACTCTCCATTGCCACGATTTAGGACAATATCCCCGCTTACTAGATTCACCTGTATAACATGTTATGTAAGCGTTTAAACCAGTAACTGCTCATAGTACTCAGAAAAAGAAAATCAGGTGTTGGTATAGGAGTCTTCTTTCTGGGGTAAATAAGTAAATTGTAAACATAAAAGGGTGACATACTGCTTGCTCAAGAAACCGCACGTCCCCAGAGCCAGTAACACGGAAATATCTTGGGTAAACGTTGTTTATCCTGAAGCTATTGGTAGTACCATTTAGTACATTCATTACTTTGACTGGTGTTGGAAGATCCTGATCTTGAACGTGTAATTCATACTTCACAACTTCCTTCCCTTTGGGCCTATCTCTGGTGAACTGCCAAGAAAAAACGAAGTTCATGCTCCACGTGAGAGATTGACCAAGTCTGGCCTGAACAGCGGGAGGCACAAGCCACAAGGTGCTTGCATCAGCTTGACAACATATTAACTGAATGTCTTTCACTGTGTATGCACTCAAGTAACCTTGAGGATCCAGGTCAACATGTCCATCAAGCTCATCCCATGATAGCTTTTTGCAAAGGCTGGTTTCAAACAAAGTCAGACTTCCACCTATGGTCTTTAGATCCATTTGAACCCTAGCATCTTTAATAGGGTTCGCGATGTTCGTCGGATTGCCACTGCTGTACATCTGTAAGAAAAGAATTTATAGAAAATAAATGAGCAATATAATCTGGGAACTTACCGTTGTAACCACGCAGTCTACATGATTGATGTAAAAGTAGGGATTTTCTTAGACTCATAGACTTTGCACTTGGGCGTAGAATGTAGTAGAAATTTGGTCCTCAAAAGATGCTTTCCCGTAGGAAGACGGGAACTCCTGGTGAGCATGAAGTATGAATCATGATTGAGTAATCCAATGCTTCCCAAATGCCTCTCCCGAATTTAAGCTCTTAAATGACTTGTCACACTATAAGCAAGTATCTCGACGCACTAATGGCTAATGTTATCAAATGCATCAACCAGATTGCACCACAACATTTAGGAGTCAAAAACTGGGAATAATAGGATTGCTCATCATGAATTTAGGAGAGTTATGTTAGGAGTTCCTCTATGGCAATGAAGCTATGCCTTCTTATGGTGGTGCACGAGTAACAGTAGCCTCTTAAACCATTATCATAATTATTTCACTTCTACTCTTTATTTCTAATTTATGATGACGACAATTGTTGTCACTATACACAATTTGGGTTTTGAAAGAATGAAGTTTTTGTTTATTCAAAAGATGATTTTAACCCGACGTATTGGATGTAACAGAAAAGAGTTGAAGGATGCAGTAAAGATAAGGACAAGAAATGTTGAGCATACCTAAATTGAAAATACAAAATCCGAAAAGAGGTATAAGTTCAGAGGCACAAAAGAAAAGTTTTAGTTGGCTGACGTCGCTAACCGAAATGAAAACCAAAAGAACTTCAAATATACCCTCCTCTAGTGGATCTATCCTGACCTTTTGGTAGAATAAACTCAATCAGACGCATAGTCCTAACCAAAATAAGATTTATTAAGAACCCTCAGCATCACATGGTTTTCTCGATCTTTCTCCCACTTCATTCTTGATTGCGGATGATTCTCTATGGTTATACTGCATAAGCTTGGGGACAAAGTTATACATTGTTATCCAAGGAATCTTATCATTCTTTGACACACTTGATTAAGATTCAGTACTCATAGTACAACTTAATGGTAGGGTACTTCCAATAGTTTGCTTCTACAACAGATATCTAGGAACTAAGTTTAACGGTTGCTTACCAGCATAGGGGCCCAAATGACACACAACAAGACTAAGAACAAGCATATCCCATTGCAGAATTTAGTCCTTTTGGTTTGCTTTTGTCCTTGTTGGTGTGTAACTCTGTTCAAATTCACATCGCATTTGACAAGAAAAAGGCTTGCATGGATATCCTCCAACTGTTGAAAGGAAAATAAATAAATAAATAAGAAGCAAATATTAGATCCAGAAGAGCATACATAGCGTACAAATTTAAGAACCATGCATCAGTTAACATAGAGTAAGGATAGTAGTCCACTCAATTTATGCAGTACGTATAGTCAATAATTAATTAAGGCTGAAGCACAGTTGCTCCATTGTAACCTGGAGGCCCACAGCTTTGAAAAACGGAAACTGCCTCCCTGCAACGGCAAGGGCAATTGGTAATCTCACCAAGCTCAAGGAATACTGCTCCATGCGGATTAGTTATTTAGAGCTTGAAATGTTACTTATGGTCTAGCTGAGCATCATTATTAGGCCAATGACTGACGGGTTGAGATTCAGAGAGCCCCTTCTATCATTGTGGAGGCTAAACTTGCTCTAAACAACGATCTTTTGACTTATAATACGATAACAAATTTTGGAAATTTATAGTGCTGTTTTATGATAAGAATCCTAGCTTGAGAATTCGGGCTATAAAACAAGATTTTGGGGAATGGAGATGCCATCTAGAGAAATAGAAAGTAAACTTTTGGAAAACTTCTAGTCATAAACTTTGACTGACCTTTAACCAGTCATACATGGTCAAAGAAGTTGTCGTACAGGACCAGTCAAGTACACATCTCAACTCATATAGAAAAGGCAGAGCACGGTAAAGGCGAAATCCCAGAAAGTTAATTTGTGAAACAGAGCTTGTCAAAAACTGTCGATATAAAGTGCTTTCATGGGGGATCCCATAGCGGATCTGTATGGCCTGTAGTGCAAAAGAGATTGCCTTCATAAGATAGATGGCTCGGAGTGCTAATCGTCCAGCATGTTGATTTGAAGGCTTCGTGTACCAAGCATACTTTGTTACGGAATATGTATAGAGGACGAGAGTAAAAAGGTAGAATATGACTTTTCCAGTGGCGAAGGAACACAAGTAGATTATACGATCAAGCACTATCAAGAAAAAGATTACCTGCAACAGGAAAACAAAGTTAGCCACTTCAAGAAAATAGCTAGGTGAGAAAGATAAAGTGTTCGATAAAATAACTAACTCTGCTCTTGATCTATACTGAAGTCAGTGGCGTAATTTTGTATCACGGTATGAGAAGAAACGTTAACTACAAAGTGTCCAAATATGAGAAACCACTCATCGGGGAATGTTCAAGCATTCCGTAAAAGTGACTTAATGTGCATTTTACTTTTATAGATCATCATAAAGCAGCAATCTAGCATCATGCTTAGAACTGCCATCAAGACCACGAGTGATATACTGGGATGGTGTTGTTTCACAAGACTAACATCAGTTCTTAGTGTGTCCCAAATCCTTCTAATAGTCCCCTGGATGGCTGTGTCTTTTAATGACGAACGAGGTATAACACTAAAAGTTGGATAATATAGGTTTCTTTATCAACAGACAAAGTGGAGTACCATTAGTATGAATACGAATTCTTTTGGGAACTGATCTTCTAACTGATAGACTTCAAGGAACTCACTGTTGTTCTTTATGATTGATTGATAGAAGATTGCAACCAAGAAGAAAACAGCTAGATCCGCACAAAACACATAAGCATACAGATCAATTTCCCTCCTCCCTCCCCCAATCACAGATTGTATGAAGTATGGAAATCCTATTTCTTCAAGAATGCCAACACGCTGTGCTATAAAAATCTCATTGGCCACATCAGCAGCTGGAGTTAATGACTTGTACCACTCCACTGGGACAGATTCCATCAAAAGGGACGCGTATACCACCTCAAATACAGCCAATGCAATAGTGGGGTTTTCTGGACTTCTTTCAATGCTTTGAACACGAACCCTGCTTTCCAAACATAAACTAGTTGGATTTTTCTCCTTGCATCTCACATCATGAACCACTTTAAGCAACTTGTTTATTCCTGATTCAATTCTCTCTGGCTGGATGCCATCGTCTGGCCATGCGGTAACTTCCATTGAGAGCTGGACAAAGTATGGTGGAGTTTCTGCTCCCTGCGTAACTGATTTCCAGTACCTAATTAGGCTTCTAACTGTAACTTTAGTAGCATCTTTCACCAGTAAGAGCAATTTCTGTATCCTATCCCAGTAAGTAAGGAGCTCTAGGGACTCCTTCTGATAAAGATTTTTTCGTTTAAGAGAACTGAATTCCGTAAGTGACGCCCATTCACCATCTCGTGCAGTAATGGAAGTCTGAAGAAGAGTAAATATATATACTAAAAAAAGAGGAAGGTTACTCATAACAAAAGATGATGTGATTTTATTCTCAGGGAATCCTAGTTCCTGCAGGAAATCCACATGAATGCTGAACCCAGAATGCTGGATGATGATTTGGTATAGATATTGAAGTAAGATACAGGCCTCGCTGTAAATTAGCATAACCACCCAGAACAAATAACTAGGGCCAGTGTTGACGCATAGAGCATACAAGAAGAGAGCAGCAAGGTAGACCATGGAAAGCAAACTGAAGTTCCAGAGAAATATCAAAACAAAGCAACAATAGCAGACAATGTCATTGTTAGATCGCATTTGTACCCACATGTAACGTAATATGATACCGATTTGCAAACATGTAGAATCTGGCAAATTCCTTTCACTGCCAGATAGCAAGGAAAATGTTTGCTCCAAAGGTTCGCTTCCAGTGTTCTGATTCTCTAATTCATAGTAAACCTCATTGTCAGAGAAGCACTCATTTGAATCCGGTTCTTCATATTCTATATCAAAAAAGTTCACGAGTTTGGCAACTGCCATATTACCAAGTGATTTCATGTGGGACACTCCATCACCAATAAGATGTGCAGCTGAAGTCAATGGGTTTTTCTTCGCCTGATACTTCCCATCTTCTCCTCTGTCTGAATACAGAAGTTCACTTTTAAATGGTCTCTCCTTGAGTTCAATGATTTCTTGAAGCAAATCTAATGATTTCCCCATGGCCTCCAACCCCGAAGGACTTCTAGTTCGTACACTTGTAGGAGAAGAGCTCAGTTCAAAATGAAATAAAGAGTCGTCACTAAAATTGAGGTCATGTTTCCTGAAATCATTTTGATCTCTATCTGCGGCGCCACTTCCTTCACTTGAATTTAAAACAGAGTTCTTTCTCATTCTGCAGCCTTCGCTTCCAGGGGACGTGTTACCACAATTTGCCTTCATGCTCATCCTGTGAAGCTGCATTTGTAGATTAAGCATCTCAGTTTTCATGTTCTCTACCTGCAGATTGCGAAGGCGCTTCTGTTCTTCGGACTTACGAATATGCTGCAACTGTGCAGTCTTCCAAGCAGCTCGCTTCTCCTGTTCACGCACCAAGGCATCAACCTGCTCTGCTTCAAGATATTTTGACACATAATCAAATTCCTGGGTTGAAAACATGTATGATTGTAGTGACACCAACATAAATATGATTATCTCAACAAGTGCAGATCTCGACGTAATTCGAAATCCGTAATCATATTTGTAGAATCCAATCACTTCATACATGTAGTCAATTGCTTCATATTTCCCTTCACTGGAAGAGGAATCCCCAACAAAAGGAGATTGATATGCAAGAGAAAAAACTATTAAAGCGAAATTATACATCCGCAGGAATTTGAAAATTCTGTTCTTCTTTTTTAGTATTTGAAGCCTCATCCTAAAGAAAAGAAGGGCAAAACCAAGGTAGCCAAAGTGAAGAATGTCATATTCCAGGGTTCCTGTGATCAACATCAGAGCAAGAACAAGATCCAGCAGATGACAGTAACTGTAAAGCCTCAGGTAGTCGATAACTGTCCACATGCTTTTAGTCTCAAATGAGAGATCACTCCAAACAGAAGCTTTCTTCATTTGTAGATAAGTTTGCAACTCTGAAAGACTGGACAAGTGATCAGCCCGGAGTTTGAAGCAAGCAAGCATAAAAACCATATAATAGCTAACTAGCATTCTGGGATCATCAACTATAAATCCTGCAGAAATTTCGCAAGTAACTAATATTAAAATGGGAAGCGATGGTTAAGGAGAAAATTTATGGGAATTTCAAAGCCATGTGGAGTAAATCGATTTATTTGAAGTCCCAGAAAACTGGAAGACAAGTCAAATAGGGCCTTTGTCATTTGCATGCTGAAGTCTGCGAATAAATCAACACATGTCATTTTATTTTAAGTTACCATCTGCTCTAAAAGTTTAAGCTGTTGGAGAATGGGCCAACATTGCATACCATGCTTTAACACTTTCCCTCATGTGCAAGCTCCCGATTATTGGTGTAGAGACAAATCAAGGAGCACCACCACCAAGTGCACACCTAAACAAAGTGCAAATTGCACTATATAAAGGGGAACCAAATAAGCAAGCGGGAAGAATAGAACCCAAGATCTTGCCAAACTAGAGTTCTGATACCATGTTAAGTTATCATCTATTCTGAAATGTTTAAGTTGTTAGAGAGTGGCCCAACAACATATATCATGCTTAAAAAGGTTAATATATAGAAGTAAGCGCCCAGAGAGGAGTGACTTTAGTGATTGACCGTAGATTTTTCTCAAAACTTTAGTGCTCCAAAGTCGGGTAAATTACTTCTTGATGCTTTCTTGTGCATTTATCCGTACTCACTCTCTTAAGCTTGACTACATGAATAGCTTATTAGTTCCAGTCCTACCTTGTACTTCAAAGATTTAGGCCCTTGGTACACAAGTATGATTTGTCTAAATGTGCATAACTATACAAAAATATTCTTTTTAGGCAAGCCCCTCTCATCCGAGCATGCGCCAAGTTGTAAGGATGAGATAGCTAGTCTATCCCTAGTAGAGCTATAGGAGTATATGCGAATTGCAGATTAAGTGTATTGTTCATTCCCAAGTGGAACTAAGAGGAAGTATGTGGATGGTGATAATATGCTCAAAGGTATCCTTTTGTAATTCCTACTTCCTAGTAGGCCCTATAATAGGTTGCCTACCATGTGACTTTCGTGTTGCATCTCATGATATGTTGCATCGGTATCTACTGCATGTATGCATTCCTTTATGTACTATCTTGCTGGCTGACCCACTCTCTCAATACCCAGACCGAGTGAGAAGAAACACAAGCATGAGCAAGGGAAGACTGCACGGAGATTGTTTTGTAGTATAGCTTTACATAGTTGCTCGAGGCTAGTGGAAATTATGTAATGTATGGCAAGGTCGAATGTTTCGCAATATATATATGGTAGCTGATACACTACCACCACTGGCAACTTAGCTAAGTTGTCAATGCTGATCTAGTCATCCATACGTAATATGTAGACAGTCCAGGTCTTTTTTTTGCCTTCCTATAAATCCATCTGCCCAATAACGGGCAGAACATGATCTTGTACATTTTTGCCCTTCTATACGTCTATTTAAATCAAAATATCCCCGTATGCCCTTTTCGGGACGAATGAAGGTATCATTGAATTCAAAATATCCCCTTTCCTTCTTACTCTCTTCTTCCTCTTCTCCACCACACCCCCCCCCCCCCCAATCACCACCACATATGGGCACCACTGGTAGCCCACCTCCCACACACACCCCCATCCACACACACGCCACGTGCACACACAATCACACACACGAGGGACATAATCACAAACATACATACAAACACACATGGTCACAGTGGCAGACACACACACGTGGCCACATAATCACACACACAAACCACCATAGCCAACAGACCCACCACTACCACTCTTCTGTGATGATGGGCAGTGGTGTACGGAGGGGAAAGAAAGAGGAAACAGTACCACCCCAACAGTTGCACCCACCATAGCCCATGTTGTGATACCCCACATCGAGGTGGGATATTATGAGATTGCACTAATAAGACATTGCCTATAATCTTAAAAGTACCTACTTGGCTAGCCCTTTTGGCAAAGACATTGCCCTGTGGTGGGGCCGTACACGTGGACGTTACAGATGGTATCAGAACAAACTCTCGAAAGCTTAGGCTGAGCTATCCAGTCAGGTTGTTAATGGTTGGGGGAAATGAAAGCAAGTCCGGGTATATCCCACATCAAGAGAATGGTTAAGAGAATGGTTGGAGCAAGGAAAGGGTGAGCAGGTATATCCTACATTGGCTGGAGAGGAAGATTCTGGCTTTGTGTGATCGAGCCTTAGCGAGGATGCAGATGTACAAGGAGGGAACATTATGATATCCCACATAGGATGTGCGATAGTATGAGATTACCCTTATAAGACCTTGCCCACAATCTTAGACTTGCCCACTTAGCTAGCCTTTTTTAAGGAGGCATTGTTGTGTGGTGGGGCCATGGACCTCGTCGTTACACATATCTCCTTAGATGAGTGTGGGACTGTATTTGTCGTGTTGTGTGTGACTGTGTGACAAGCACATGTGCGTGTGTGTGTGCGGGCAACTGCAATGGTGTCTGTGTGAGAGCTCAGAGGGGGGGGGGGGGAGAGGAAGAAGAAAGCAAGAAAGAAAGGGTATCTTATGAATTTGATGATATCACTGTCCGTCCCATGTAGGGCGGACGGGGAATATATATGTTTTATTTGACTCAATTAGAGGGCCAAAAAGGTAAAAAGTCACGTCCGGCCTATTATTGTGCGTACTGATTTTTAAAAAGGCAAAGCAATAAAAAAGATAAGGACAGTCCAAAAACGGCCAGATCAACGTTGGCAACCGTCCATACGTGGTATGTGGATGTCTCAGATTCAATGTTTTATTTCACCCTTTTACCTAGGTCTGGCTAATAATGAGGCGGAAGATCCAAATGACCATGTTGCTCCTCCTGCTCCCTCTTTATCCACAGTCATTGCACCTTTCCATCACCGACCCTTCTCTCTCTCTCTCTCTCTCTCTCTCTCTCGTCAGCCCACATCAGTTTCTGCCACTTGAGTTAGATTACTTCACAAACTTGAGCAAAGAAGTCAGTCAGTTGTGACTTCATCCACAAAGGAAGGAAATTTGCCATAGTAGTGCTCCTATTTCATGCTAGATTAGGTTTTGTATGCTGAGAATGAATTTCATAGAGTGAAGTAGCAATAACAATAAATTTATATAGTGCTGAGGGGAAATACCTAGCCAACATTTTTTGCAGTAGTCGAAGAAAATATCAGAATCTCTCCAACAGTCACAGCAAGCCACTTTTGCCTCGATGGGGGGCTCTTGTTCCCAAGACGTCACATTCAACCAAATGGTCAGGTACTCAAGGGTGAGAACAGAGGCAAAAACAAAAACAAATATGGGCCAGAATCTTCGAATGACATGGCGAGGTATAAGCACACAAGCAGCAAGTGATGCAATATACAGCAGAGAGATGGCATTTAAAACAGCAAAGCTAGCGAGAAGCAACGCAACCATGTTTATCTCAAGGCCAAAGAGGTTGAACATGTTCTCCACACAATACCTGATATAGATTTTCATGCCCGTCTTTTGCATGTCGAGCCTCTCCTTTCTCAAAAAAGAAATCGACTTTCTTTGGGATTTGTGGTTCTCTTTGGAGCTTCCTCGTGTATACTTAAAAGAATAACTTCTGGTGTTTCTGCCCTCCAAGCTTACAGAATTAGAAACCTGAGATATACCAGTACCGAAAGATGGCGAAAAGTTACTTGTTGCTCGTTGCCGCTTTTCCAGTAGTGGAATAGAATCTTTAGATGGCTGACGTTCTTTTGCAAAAACAGAAACTACTCTTGCTCTTTCTTCTGTTGACTGAAACAAAGCGCAAGGTTCATCCCACTTTCCTTTGTTTGTGCTATCACATGGTATGTTTTCCAGCCAATGGAAGACGTTGTATTGCAGTACACATGCAACAACAACCAGAACTTTCCCCCTCATACCAGATTCTAAACCAAAGAAACCAGGCTTAAACAACTGCAAGCCCAGGAAAAAGGATATATAAGAGTACTTTTGATGGGGGAACATTTCAGCCAGCTCGCCCCACATCTGGAACAGATAGTCAATCATTAAAAGAAATCCGGAATAGATCAGAAATATTTTTCCTGGAATATGTGTAGATTTTGGTAAAGTTGAACAAATGACCAGGCCAAGAAGATACACAAAACCAAATGCACTGATTGGGGACAGTGATGCATACAATAAGGCTAGAAATAGTATTTTCTCACTATGCCAAATCAGAATACGCTTGATAAAGGCAAAATTTTCAACTACAGGTTCCTCATAATCCAACAATTTCAAGGACTTGCTCAGTCTTCTCTCATAGCTGTATAATTCCATAACAATTACAATAGAAAGGGACTCCCAAACATTTCTCAACATTGAAGCATCTGGATTATAACCGAAGGCAGGATATAGATCCATCTTTCCAGACAACCACGTCTCGAAGCTGAGAAAGACGCTCAAGCTGTAAATGAGGATAAACATTCCAACGGAGTACACTTTTAAAGGAAACCAGAGTCTCGTTCTTGTCTTCCCCAAAATTTGTCTTCCATTTATCCAGAGCAGAAGGAAAAAAAGATAACCAAATGTGGCATAATTTGGTGTTACTAGATAAACGGTGGAAAGTATAGTCAGACACACAATGTAGGTTCCACATGATCGATATGCAGAGAGAAACTTCTGCCCTATTGTACGTAGATACAATGTTATCTTACTTTCTGAAAAAGAAAACAAAAAATTATGTCAATCCTCTAATGTTGAAAACTAACTTTGTCATCACAAGAGATGAACTAAATCCAGCAGGTATTGGTAAAGTCTCGGGGCATCTGACTTGGATGATGGGAGCTGAATGACCCTGATTCAGTGTCATACCCTCAATAAGAGGAGAATATAATTATATGAGAAACGTACTACTTATTAATACTAATTTCTCTACAGACCAACAGGAAATAGATCTTTCTTACTACTACTTTGGTTGTTATCAATGTTGGAATAAAAGCAATGACTGGACTAATAGTCTTAATTGTGTGGATAATCAGAAATAAAAGGACAGGAAATCGAATAATTATGGTAGAGATGGTAATTGTGAATAATTTAAGGATCCACCGGCAACAACAAAAATAGGGTAGACTAATGTAGTGCATGGAAAGCCATTTAATGAAGTGAACAACATATGCATTTCAGCCAAAAGATCAATTTTCCTGAATATTTCTAGTAAAACTCCTACTTCTTTCTTAGCCTTTTGTACGCCAATAACTTGAGCGAAGTTAAGGCTTATTAAGTGCAATATTTTGTATCCTTGATCGTCTCTATACCACTTTCAGCACATTTTTATGCCATTTTGAATGATCATTACACCAGCTGCCTTTATTGTATACCATTAGCTGGTCTACATGCACAATAAAATAACTTTACTAGTAAGTAGAAATTCCTGCAAAAACAACACATTTCTCCATATTTACTAGCCAAAATTTTTGCGACAGGCATTGCAAAGAAAAACCAATTGTCCATCTCTCGATTTCCTTTTTTTTTTTTTTTTGAATTTAAGTTTGGATGAAATATACCATGGGACGAATCACAGCCAGTACTCTCTCTGGAGATTGAAGTATAAACTGATGATAGAACTGACTCGTTCAAACCAGCTCTCATAATGTTCCACCCTATGGGAGGGAAAGGAGTCTGCTGCACAATTGCTGAAAATGAAAGGAGCATGCCAAACCCATGACTGTGAATGGAACAAAAGCACGCAAGCCCAGCAATCTTGATAAAATCCCATGAGCTAGCATGATCAAGAAGACCTACAACATTACAAGCGAAGTTAGGCATGATAAAATAAAAATTAGAAACTTTTATCATTCCTTCTAGTTAACATAATTTTCTGAAAGAATAAAGCAGCAGTGCAGCACCAACCATCCATCTTTATAATAATAACATCCACGAACGAATTGAATATAAAAATTCCTCCAATGATTACCTAATTGTGACAGAATTTTCAGACCCCACCAGCCTTTCTGTTCCAAGGCTTTGGAGATTAAACTGAGCTGCAGTATGTAGAGTACTGCAAAGTGTGCCTCACATAAAAGGATCAGGGATTTGCGCATCGTCTTACTGATGGAGTTGCTCAACAAATAAATCATGAAGAATACCACTGTAAGATTGAGAAAAAATTAGAAAGACCAACAGTTTCCATGTTTCTTTTTGTTTGATGACAACAGAGAAAGGACATAATGACAGCAATATCAGAGATCTCTGGGAATCAAACAAATGCAGATTTGAAGACCTTTAAACCAGTTACATCACAAGTGTTTAGGCATATGCACAACAAACTTAAAGTTCTTGGGAAGCAAGGTTTAGTTCAGCTTACTATATACAGCATGGATAAAACCAGGCTTCAGTGCAATTGAAAGTATCAGAACCAGCACTATAGCACGAGAGCTTTTCCGCAACCCCCATGCTATTGTAGCTACGATCAATACTTCTTTCACCTCATCTGAAATTTAGGAACAAGAAAAATTCTTAGTGAAGCCGGTGATGGAGTCACAAGTATGAGAAGACGACTAAATTTAATCGTACAATTTCAAAGGCAAAAGTAGAAAGGAGGTCAAGATATCACAAGCATAAAATCTTTGTTTAACAGCAAAGTGTAGCTAAAAACAAAGATGCTGCACAACAAAGTGAAGGGAAATGGATAAAATAGAGAAAAAAGGGAGAAGCTAGTAGACTTTAGGATCAGAATCAGCAACAGGCAGAGTCCAAAAATGGCCTCTTTTTGATGACCTACTTTGCTCCTCGTTCATTGAGTTTACTTTTTCATGGTTTCTTGTCCTGAATATTATCATAGGCAATCCACAATTAAGAAGCCCACCAAAAAGTTGTGTTCCCCCAAGATCTTGTAGGGTAGAGGCAACATTTACATGATGATGTTCAATACAGATGAATTCAACAAAATAGAAAATCACTAGAGAAGATTTCAGATCAAGGGTGTTTTTGTCAATTTATCTCTGCTGGAACTTCTGGACACTTGGGGTTTTAAGTAATTGGTACTTTTAGATGACCAAAAGTGTTTAACTAAAGTTACATTTCTGTCTTCTAGATGTTCTAGACTCTAGAGTACCCAAACTGCTGGTAGTTTTCCACCAACGGAGAGTCTTAAGTTTGATTTTAATCAGGTTTTTGAGTTGATGCATGTATTGGGGTTGGGGCTGAGAATTCATTCGGAATGTATCCTCTATTAAAGGTAGATGTAATTTACGTTTCAAGGCAGTATTACACTACATTTTTCATATGCCTTTAGCTTGCCCTTCCATTAGTAGCAAACCAGTTTGCAGCTGCAGCATTTTCCCTATGAATCGAGACAAAGCATAGAGAAAATCCCAAACATGGCTCAGGCAATGACCGAAGACTCCCTTGGGAAATGGCCAGGAGCCAAGTAGGACGGCTTGTCCAAGAATGGTTGATCCTTGTATTCATGCAGTTTAGACAATGGTAGACAGTGGATTGCTTGATTGTTATGAACAGTAAATTGTGAATAATATCACATTTTCTTCATCTAAAGCGAACAAGAATGCAGTACGTTTGGCATCTGAATTGGCAGAGGCAAAGAGGAGACTTAGAATTTGGTCTCGGCACTTGCAGCCTAAAAGATAGCAGCAGTAAGATCACAAGCGTAGAGAGTGTCCTGGTTTAAGGTTTGGAAGGGCGGCCATGCAAGCTCAGAATGTTAGCTACAGGCGGCTGAGGATGCATGTGGAGCTAATAGCCATCTTGTCTGCCTCCATGTGATTTCTTTAGCTCAAGTAATTGATGCATGGTTCAATCATCTAGTATTTCTGGAAAATAAAAAGTCACTCTTGGAAACCCCAAGTCTGCTCAGGGTCAAGCATCGACTGCTATGATATTGATGTACGAGCATACCTTGTACAGATCTACAGTCAATCTTCATACGGACATGGTTGAAGTAGCAGTTTCAAATGGTCAAAGATGCAGACTCTGTCCTGAAAAATGGGGCGTTCGAGAGTGATTTTAACTTTTACATCAACACCAGGTCCGTTGAAAGAGGATTGTTTGCACTTTATCCCATTGAGCTACGTAGAGGTGATGGATTGTTGTTTTTCTTTTTCATTGTTGTAAATAAGAAATTGTAATAGTACTCCTTGATTATACTATTTGGAAAATATATACTCGTCAACTAGCACCCACCGCTGTGATTGACTTGGTTTTCATCTAATACTAAGCTCACCACGTCATCTCACAGGATGCCGTTATTGGTTGTAACGTATTTCCTTTCTGTTCATCAGTTTAACTCCCGTGAACAAATCCTAAAAGATGAGCCCTGTTTGTTGGTTCTATATTAACCTTTTCGATTTTCTATTGAAATAAACCCCAGTTATCTGATTCAACGCTCCCAATATTACAGAAAAGGTAAAAACTATCCTATCAGGTGCACTGCAGCAATATAAGCACATAAGCAACATAGCCGATTTCCTTGGAGTACTCGAACCAAATGGACAGTTGATTTCTTACCTTCCACAGCAGGATGGCCGTTTGTGGACAGATGAACACTATCAGATAGGTATGATAATACAGAGCTGTTCACAAGATTACTTAGAGCAACAAGAACTCCAAGACAAAATTGTGCAAGTAAAAAATATCCTGGAATGGGGTAATGCCATAAGCCAACAGTTTCCCACATCGCCATATCCTGCAATAATATAGGTAGCTTTTATCAAGATGTTTGAATCTGCCAAATCAAGGTGACCTGCCTAGGAGCACCATACACATGAATTGCCGAAAAGAACAATATGACAATAAAAATTACCTGCAGTAGTTTCTTATTAAGAATCGTGAATGCCACATTAAACACGTAGGTGCTGATAGCCCACAAGAGAATGAAGACAAGAAGCAAGACATTCAACCGGTGCAAGTGAAGTAGGGAAGGGAAGGCATAGAGTAGGTAGCCAACATATGCAAGTAATCCAAATGCACATAGGCTTGCAAACTGGAAACTCCAGAACGAAAGTGCAAACAAGGAGATCTGTCATATCAAACAAAGAATTGTAATCTGGAAGTAATGCAACCTAAGAGTAAACTAGGACAAAAAATTTCACAATCAGAATGGAAAAAACTGACTACTGAAAGTAGCTACTTGTGTTAATTGCCAGAAGATGATCAGTAACACAAATGACCAAGCCAAAATGCAGCATAAGCTAAAATACTTGATAGCAATTGTGGTATGCTTTAGTTTGATAAATCTACAATTCAGCAAAATTTCAAATATCATCTATTCTAGGATAAATTCCTAAACGAAAGACAGACTCAATAGATTTGTTTAGAAATATACGAGAACTATGCTTATCATTAAGCATTCAAGAATCACCAAAAGGATTTTGAGAATTTAAAGGACCAAGTTAGAAGATGAAGAGCATACTGTATTTTGCACCAGCAAAATGAAGTCCACAATTGTTCCAAATAACTGTACTAGTGTAGATAACTCCAATATGTTTTGCTGACATTGCATAGATTTTGAAGTCTCTGGCTTCTTAGCAGCAGGAGAATATATCCCGAGGATCCGAGTGCCTCAGCAGACAAAACTGTCTTAATGACTAGTAGTTTTCGATCTTAAGAAACCGGTATTTTCGGCACTCGGTTCCTTCGTCTATTACCATGACCACACTTGATGATTACCCTTACATCTAACTGGGAGAATCTGAAGGTGGGGTTTAAAACCAAGAGCCCCACAACTTCTCACTATACCTAATAGCGAGTTCCTTTAAAAGATTGTTTTAACCAAACTAGCAAAGTGTTGCCAAGAGCACCGTAAAAAGAAAATCAAGGAGAAACCCAAAGCCAGGATGGTACCTAAGCAACTAAAAGAACACTAGACCAGTAGCCTGTTATTCTTTGATCTTTTCCTACGAACTCTTCTTCTTCAACTCTTAAGTTACTCGTAATGTTCAGAAATATGAAAGAACGCTAATCTACCCTTGGCACGGTGGTCCATCTATATAGACCAATATAAGCTGTAAACCGATTTTCGTTGAGCTCTTGCACCCTAGTTGACAAGTGTCACCTTTTTCATAGCATTGGGACATGGGTGTTCAGCATGTATCTGGCACACGGAAGTCTTGATGGGCAAGAACGACAACGACGAAGGCCCTTTGATACTAATCAGCTAATCTACGAAGCATACAATGACATCAAAATTACCAACTTATATTCTAACGACAATCATTCAGGAATGCCGAATTTATAATCCTATATTGACCACTAAGGACATTTTTGACAGACAAGAAGTAAGAAAGCAAAATATGCACTTGAATGCATACCGGAAAACCGTAAGTGAAGAAGTTGATACTGAATGTTCGAAAAACTGCTCCCCTCAGTAAGACATTGGAGTGCTTCATCCCAGATCTGGAAAACGTACAAAAATATTTCAGGAAAAGTATTTTGATAGCAATGCATAAAAAATCACTTAGCATACTAGCAATCTCAGTTGCCTATATGTACAAAATGCTAGTCGACTGTTACCGACTCCTGGATTCATCTTCTAGTTACCCCACACTCATAAGAAATGCCACTTTGCATCTTTTATTGTTGTTAACTTACCATCTTTTCTTAGCATAATTAGGTCAGAGAATGCATGGAGCGGAGAAATGGACCTTTAGTCATTGATTAGTTTACTGTGTCAAACACCAGTTACCATCTAATATATACAGTACCTGGAAACTAATAAGCGACATGGAAAAGGAATATAAATTCAAGTAAAAGAGTTCATTAATGTTATGCTTCTTCAAGCACTTCAAGTAAGAGATCACACGTTACTTTTCGTAATAGAGAGCGAATTTGTGTTTTGTTGTCATCAAGTAAAACCTTTTGGTGTAATAGAATGATTCTTCCTACAGTATTCTAATTTAAGGATTTCAGGGAGTAAATTCCTCAATTAGAGTTAACGATTTAAGTCTAATTGATTCTGTGATTATTTAGTTGTATTTTAGGTAGGTATATTTCAGATCATGTCCAGTTACTATTCGTTTTATTAGCTAGGGTTCTGATTGTAATTAATCCCTGATTTTGTGGTACCTAATTGGGTCCTAAAATCAAGGATGTAGGGTTACTTTTCTAGCTATTTATACTTGGCCTCTGATCAATGGGAAGGAAATCGAGTAAAAAGTTCTCTATTTTCATGGCATCAGAGCCAGAACTCTGAACCTCTGCTTCCGCATCGTCGGTGCTCATTCCTTCCGCGTAGTCATCAGCCTTCTTTTCCGACCTTCGTGCAAATCAGCCACCTTCTCCTCTTCCCATCTCGCATGTCAGTAATTGGTAGTGGTGCAATGACTTCTGAAATCAGCATTTCCTCCAACGACTCCTCTGTTCCAGAGGTTGGTGGACTCCCTACTCATGGAAATTCTGAAAGTTCGATCCTTCCCATCATTTGGCACAAGCTCAATGGGCTTAATTACCTCCAAAGGTCCCAATCAGTCTTTATGTTCATTAGTGGCAAAGGCAAAGAGGACTATCCCACTGGAACCATTGAAACTCCATCTAAAGATGATCCCAGCTATAGAAAATGGAACTCCGAGGACCACATGGTCATGTCTTGGCTCATCAATACAATGAATCTTGAAAGAATTTCATGTTTTACGGAACTGCCAAGGAAATTTGGGAGAGTCAAGGTGACATTCGGATAATGTGAACACTTCAGAACTCTTCAAAATCAAAGGTATTCTACATAATCTGCAAAAAGGTGATGCGTCTATAACTCACTATTATAATCTTCTCACTCGTTATTGGCAACGACTAGATATGTTTGAAAAAATCACATGGGATTATCGACTTGATAAAAAGAAGTATGACAAAATTGTGGAAAAAGAAAGGATACTTATTGCTAGGTCTCAACAAATACCTTGTTAGGTTTAAGGAAGAATTCTTAGAACAAAACCATTGCCCTCTCTCTGTGAAGATTTTTCAGAAGTCAGGAGAGAGGACAGCAGGAAAAAATCATGACGGGAAGACCAGGAATTCAAAGTTCTGGTGAAAGTTCTGCTCTTGCTGCCTATGGAACCAACAACAAGGACAGTGACAACCAGCTTCACAAAGGAAGACCCTGGTGTGATCATTGTCGTCGTCCTGGACACATAAAGGAGAAGTGTTGGAAAATCCATGGCAAATCCGCTGATTGGAAACCAAGGAAACCTCAATCTGAAAACCATGGTCATGTTGACACTATTGAGGTTAAAACAATATCTGAAGATGTTGTCTTTAGCAAGGAGCAATTGGAACTTCTTCAGAACATGTTCAATCATGCTCAAATCAATCCACCAGTTATCGGGTCAGGAACTATATCCTAAAAAGGTATATCCAAGTGCTTTAAATAGTAAGGTTGAGAAAAGCAACCCTTGGGCGATTGATTCAGGGGCTTTTGATCACATGACTGATGACGTCTCTCTATTTTCTTCTAATAATTGTAAAGTTCATATTGCTGATGACTCTTTGTCCACTATATCTGGAATTGGCTCTATTGTTATCTCACCTTCAAAAGCTCTTCATTTTGTCCTCTTAGTTCCCAGTTTATTTTGTAACTTATTGTCCATTAACAAACTCACCAAAGACATGAAATGTGTTGCTAATTTCTTCCCTACCCACTATATTTTTTAGGATCAAAACTCGGGGAAGATGATTGGCAATGCTAAGGAGTGTGCGGGATGGCAACCTTGTGAAAGAAACTAGGACAAATCATTGTGTTTCCAATTCTATTTTAATGAGTCAATCCAATAAGGATTTAATATTTGTCTCTAGTCATGATAATAATCCAATTATGTTATGGCACTTTAGATTGGACCATCCCAGTTTTATGTACCTTGCAAAATTGTTCCCATCTCTATTTAAGAATAAAAATCCGAGCTCTTCCAAATGTGAAATCTGCCAACTAGCAAAACATACTAGACATAATTTTCTTGTGCACTCATATCAACCAACTCATCCGTTTTCTATTATTCATAGTGATATTTGGGGCCTTTCTCCCATTCACAATAGCTATGGTACTAGGTGATTTGTTACTTTTGTGGATGATCATACTAGGGTAACTTGGATATTTCTAATGAAAGATAAATTTGAAAATGTCCCTATTTTTAAAAGGTTTCATTCTATAATTCAAAATTAGTTTCAAGCCAAAAATCCAAGTTTTAAGAACTGGTAATGCCAAAGACTGCTTTAACTCCACCTTAGGCAACTATCTAGTAGAAAATGGTATTATTCATCAAAGTTCTTGCGTTGATACTCCTCAACAAAATGAGATAAGAGAAAAAATCGTCATCTTCTAAAAGTAGCCCGAGCTCTCCTATTCACCTCCAATTTTCCCAAACAATTTTGGGGGAATGCTATCCTTACAGCAGCCTATCTTATTAACAGAAGGCCATAAAAAGTGCTAAATTTCAACACAATCACTCACTCTTACCCCTCTACTCGCCTTATATCCAATTTAGCTCTTAAAATTTTTTGTTGTTCTTTTTTTTTTCATATTCCACCACATCTTAGGGGTAAACTAGATCCAAAGGCTGTGAAATGTGTTTTTATTGGCTATTCTTCATCTAAAACAGGTATAAATGTTATTTTCCTGAAAAGAAGAAAGTCTACAACACTAAGGATGTTGCTTTTTTTGAAAATCAATCTTCTACCCTATAATGTCTATTCAAGGGGAGAATTCTGGCCACTAGCAAAGATGAATATCAATTTTAGCATCTCCATAATGAGCCTATTGATTCTTTTTATTTAATCTCTCACATCAATCTTGAAAACAACACTGAGTTTACTTCTCAGGAGGAGAAATCTCCTCCCAATTTTCATGTTCAGAATACATGGAAATGGAAATATCTTGTTTATTCCAGGAAGCCAAGAGATAAAGAGGTAGAGCACCCAATTCTTTCTGAGCCTAACCAAGATCCTAACCGGAGTACTGTTCTTGCGGAATCAGGTAATATTGAAAACTCGTCCGATTCCTTTTTGTACCTTATAATGATCTTGATATTCCCATTGCCCAAAGGAAAGGAGTGACGTCTTGCACCCAACATCCCATATATCACTTTGTTTCATTTGACATTCTTTTCCTAAGTAATCAGACATTTGTTTCCCCAAATTGAAATTCCAACTAGTATACAAGGAGCCATGGGAAATCTAAAATGGAGAGCTGTCATAAATGAAGAAATCAGTGCCTTAAATAAAAGTAGTCTATGGGATTTTCAAGTCTTCCTGGGACATGACCAGTGGGCTGTAAATGGATCTTTAATGTAAAGTATAATGCAGATGGGAGTATTAATAGGTACAAGGCAAAAATTAGTTGCAAAAGGCTTCATTCAAATCTATGGGATTGATTATCAAGAAACTTTTACCCCTGTGGTTAAGTTAAATACAATTCGGGTTCTTCTATCTTTGGCTTCTAACCTTGATTGGCCTCTTCTATGAAGCACGAACACGGGTACGGGTGCAGATACAGCACAAGTGAGGATACGCGAATATAGAATTTTTGAAAATTTTAGGATACGCGTACGGCGGGGATACGACGAATTTTGTAAATATTTTCTTAATTATGTACACTTAGTATTAAAGTTTTTAACAATTTGAATCTTAAGAATCATAATATATGTACAAATATATGTAAGAAAATATTAATATTTTAACCAAAGTAGTGAATGTTTAAGTTTAATGGACTGCTCCATAACTTTTTGAAATTTTCAACCAGATTAATGAGAGTTTGTTAATTTTAATGGGTTGTTTTGTAAATATTAAAGTTGTATAGTTGATAAAGTTTGTATGTGGTATTACTTTCATTTCTTTGAAGTAGTGGGGCTGATTTAAGTAATAAGTTAATAAGTGGATACTTAAATGAAATAACAAATTTATGGATATAAGTTTTCAAAAAGTCAACCCAATGAAATATCTCTCTCCAGCCACATGCCTACATCAATTACATCGACATGCCATGTTCTTCTTCTTCTCTGGAATCAATAGATCACCACCAGCCAGTGACTACTTCTTATTCTCCTTCTTCTTCAGCTGCTTTTTCTTCTTCCTCCAATCTCCTCCCTACTCTCAGATTCTTTGTTGGTGGTCGCCGGTGGTCACAGATCTGCCATTTTCACAGATCTGATATGCACCCGAGTCACACCCAGTATTTAAGACATTAAAAAAAATCAAAATTACCAGACACGTACCCGACACGCATCCATGCCGCACCCGGCACTGGTGCTTCATCATAAGTGCCGCACCCGTGCTTCATAGGGCCTCTTCATCAGTTAGATGTCAAGAATGCCTTCCTATATGGTGACTTAGAAAAAGAAGTCTACATGAAAATTCCTCTGGTTTTGAGAAAAAGGAAAATGCACATAAAGTTTCCAAGCTGAAGAAATCTCTATATGGTCTCAAGCAATCTCCTAGAGCTTGGTTTGACCTCCACAAGAGTTGTACAGAAATATGGGTACACTCAAGGTCAATCAGACCATACCCTGTTTACTCATCATTCTTCATATGGAAAGCTTACTATCCTTATTGTTAATGTTGATGATATCATTGTCACAGGAAATGATTATGAGGAAATGAAGAGGTTGAAGACGATCCTAGCCAAAGAGTTTGAGATTAAATATCTTGAAAAGTTAAAATACTTCTTTGGCATGGAAGTAGCTCATTCAAACAAGGGGATTTCTATTTCCCAACGGAAATACACGCTTGATTTACTTAAGGAGACTGGCATGCTTGGCTGCAAACCTGCTGATCAACCTGTAAAGTAGGCGTGAAAGAAGGGAGTACTCCTGTTGATAAAGGGAGATATCAACGCCTTGTAGGGAGACTTATCTATTTGTTACACATTAGACCTGATATTGAGTTTTCTGTCAGTGTTGTAAGTCAGTTCATGAATAATCCCACAAAAGAATATCTTGATGCAGTTCACAGGATTTGAGGTACCTAAAATTGACACCAGGCAAGGGCCTTTTCTTCAAAAAGGGGTATAGCAAAAACATTGATATCTATCTGATGCAGATTGGGCTGGATCTATTACAGACCGGAGATCCACTTCTGGTTACTGCACATATGTTTGGGGTAACCTTATAACTTGGAGAAGTAAAAAGCAATCCGTGGTGCCTAGAAGAAGTACTAAGGCTGAGTTCAGGGATATAGCACTCAGTATTTGAGAAGGGATGTGGCTTGAAAGACTTCTAGAGGAATTAAAGATTACATGTAGAAGTACAATAAAAGTCTTCTTTGACAATCAAGTGTCTATCAATATTGCTAAAAATCCTGTTCACCATGACAGGACCAAACATGTGGAGATTGATAGACATTTCATCAGAGAGAAGATTGAAGGAGGTATCATCCAAATGGTTTATGCTGCTTCAAGTCACCAAACAGCTGATATTCTCACAAAAGCTTTACCTAAAGTGAAGTTTGACAACTTGAATTCCAAGCTGGGAATGATCAACATTTACTCCCAGCTTGAGGGGAGTGAAGCATTTCAGGGAGTAAATTCCTGAATTAGAGTTAATGATTTAAGTTCAATTGATTCTGTGGTTATTTAGTTGTATTTTAGGTAGGTATATTTCAGATCATGTACAGTTATTATTAGCTTTATTAGCTAGGATTCTGTTGTAATTAATCCCTGATTTTTATGGTACCTAATTGGGTCCCAAAATCAAGGATGTAGGTTACTTTTCTTCCTATTTATACTTGGCCTCTGATCAATGAGAAGGAAATCGAGTAAAAAGTTATCTATTGTTTCACTAATCATTTTCATTATGCTGTTTTATGCTTTTAGATCGAAACTAGAAACAGCAGTGATGCAGAACAAGTAGCACTTACAGCATAGAATAACAAAAAAGATACAAGAAATGTGGCAAAAATTGATGGGTTCAGATATTCTACCTTGATTCATGAATAAAAAACGAATGCTTTGATGGCAGGAGATTCTCAATCAAGCTGTTTTCCTTCGTGCAGAGAATGATGTTCATTTCCATAAGATCACACCTAATGCAGGAAAGCTGAAAGGATGGAAAAAGGTATCCAGTTAAGTTTGCGAGTACCGAATAGTAAGAAATACAACTGAGATTTTCAAATGGTATTTGGCTGGATAAAGCTCGTCAGCCCAGGCTTGGGTGGAGCTGTTTATGCTCAGCCTCGACTAAAGCAGGAGTGTGAGAATCATGACCTGAGCAGAGCGTGAGAATCACTTTTAAGGCTGAGCTTCAGAATTAGATAGCTCCACCTGTTATAGCTACCAAAAGAGTAACTCGTGGCGATACCTATGAGCGTCAAAAAATGTCGGATGGGATGCTATTGGTATTCAAGTTAATTATTAGTCAAATAAAGATGTTCTTCATCATTGTTGTTTTCTAATTCCCAAAAACGGTTTGAAAGCAGTTTTGACCAAGGGCAAAAGGTTGTTGCTTATGAAAATACTATAAAGATATTTCGAACTCATCAAACATGTTCCTTGGGCAAAATAGAAAGATGAAGAATCGATTTTCATTTGAGGGAAACCATGGCTATTTGGAAAAAGAGTAATAGAAATCAATTTGCCGTTCATTATTTAAAAAGGGTAAGACTACCAGTATAAATTACCAAAAGGTTTTCCTTTTAAGAGAACAAATTGTTTTTCTCTTTGACCCAGTTAAGTATGGAAATTTGACACCAGTCACAAGGGAAACTGTGGTTACCATGACGTAGAAAAGTAGAAGTGAAAGGCCAGAGCAAGTCTCAGACCACTGAGACTTTGCAGAAAACTTGAACAGCCCAATGAAACCGGCAAACCATTGGAACTTAGTAGAGAACTCAATTGGAAGTTGATATACATAAAGGAGAACGATGTTTAAGCCTCCATAAAACAAAAGATACCGCCACCACCTTCAAGTACATTTGGACAAAATAAAATCAGATAGATGAATAGTCAAAGAAAACTAATACAACAGCTATAATAAGCCAATGAAGGATCTGCAATGTTTACCGGAAGAGGCCAAGGAAATTGCTTGTTAACGACCAGTCAACAAGTCCAATGCAGCTGCAGAGGAAAAATGGTAAAGAAACCCAAGAGGGGTGGCTAATCCCCACAACCAGCTGTATAGCAGGCAATAGCAAGCAACATACTACCCTGAGATGAGAACCTTTGATGCAGAAGAAGTAAATCTAGAATTAATATTCAACGCATAAGACGCTTGTGGACAGTGACAGTAAACTTGAAGAGATGATGCAACAAAAGATAGTATAGACAAGTTGGACCAATAAAGTCAAATAGAATTCAGCAAACGATAATTTGAGTTTGATGGGAAAGCAAACTCCAAGGGAGTCGCTTTCCTACGTAAACAATCGATGTTACTCTTTGTGAAGTAACCTTGTGCTTGAAAGGTTTTTAGAGAATGGGCTCAATAGTGTGTATGGTGCTTTAGCAATGCACCTCATTGCACGTGGAGAGACATAGCAAAGGTGGAGCCCAGGCATGTACATAGTACAGCATGTTAAGTACCATATGCTTTCAATTCAATAAGATTAAGCTGTAAACAAATGAGCCAAACAATGTAAATTATGTTTAAACATTCCACCTCAGGTGCTGAGCCCACTGATTGCACATGGAGAGACAAGTCCATGAACGAGATAAATCAAGGTGCTCTTCCACCGGATCAGATATATGAACGAAGCGATATGCAAACGGGGAGAATCAAACCCAGGGCCTTGAGGTACTCTCAATTACGGTGCCATGGTAAGTTCATATTTGTTCTAAAAGCTTGAGCTGTTAGAGAAAGGGCATGACACTATATATCATGCTTTAACAGAATGCACACCAGGCACATACATAATCAAGAGCTAGTGCAAGCAGGCATATGAACCAAGATCTGCCGAAAACTAAAACCTCTGATACCATGGCAAGTGATCGTCTGGTCTAAAAGCTTAAGCTGTTAAAAAAATGCCACTCTTAGTTATGGCAGTTTAGTAGGAAATCATTATGTGCTAAGCTTAGCTGCAAAGTACTCCTTACTATCAAAAAGAAAACCTTCATGTGAAGCACAGAAGAGAAGACATGCAAAGCTTAAATTTCGTCTGAGGAAAAGAAAAGTTATGGCATTCAGTAGCATTCCGTTACTTCACATTTTCCAATTCTATCTGAATTATACTGTATATCCCACTTCCAACTGTAGCATATTAATAGAACCAATATACAAAAGCACAATAAAGTCAGCCAACAATCAGACTCCGTCTGAAAAAGGATGACTTGTTTTTAGGTTCTAGACAAACCTATCTGTTCAAAGGAAGAATCTAATTGCCGCAAAGACAAGCCTCTTGATGAATCTGGAACGACTTTACTCCAGTATATTTCTGTCAAAGCAACCAAGGCCGCTGATAGTTGTATGACCAGAAAGTAAATCACAGATGGAGACCTCCAGGACTGATTCCTGCAAAAGCATCCCGCTTAATTATTGTGTGAAAGAAACTTTAAGAACATAAGAAGGCATGCTTTTAGTGAAACACAAGAGATAAACAAATAAGTTACAATAAAAGACGGTGGAAATTGATGATGAACGTTCAGTCTTTACCTTGCAAAACCAATCAGCTTTGCCCATTGAGCATCTGCTATGCTCCATTGATCCCCCGCAAAAGATAAAATGACATGGAATGTGGCATGTGATATAATAGCTAGTAGCGAAAGTGTAACGACAAACCATGAAACAAGTGACCGCCTCCGGCAGCGAGAACCTAACAAAAGCCAAAATGTTGACAACCATAGTCATTCAAGAAGTTATAGAACTCAAGAAAGTCGTGATGCAATTCATACTTAACAATATTCCATGTGGAGAATACTTAGGCTCTACAAAACACCTGTAATCTTTCTTAACTATACATGTTCGGACCAGTCTGATGCATCAAACTGCCATACGAAAGAAAGCACGAGAGTGATCCATTCCATTCTAAGCTCAGTAAAATGATTTACTCGCTACAGATCATTAGAAAATTAAAGTCAATAACAAATAGATCTGAAAGAGATAAATCTTGGAACTATAACCAACTTTGAACTGGGACACTTAGAATATTGGTAAATGCTGTTTCATATTTCATGACTTACTGTGATGGCACTCCTTTCTCGTGGAGCGGCATCCCAAAAAAGAAAGGTTTGTGATCAGGTTGTGTACGTTTTCTACTGCTGAAGGAACCCAGGATCTAAAACCCCCACAATGCGTAAAACTATTGAAGTGATTCCTACTTCTTCTCCTCCTCCCCTTGCTTCTCCTTCTTCTATTTAGCCGCAGCATAATTAAGCCTTCTAAAGCTTGTGATCAACTTATAGGGTATTGGCATCTAAGAGAATGGAACGCTGTAGCTTATGAAGAAAAGTTCTGAATCTAGAAAAAAAATGGAAGTAAATAAACGCCTTTAATTTGGTAATTTCCTATTTCCCTTGTTACTGCACATCCCAAGGCAACTAGTAACCTTAGTTCTAGTTGGAAATGTGTTGCTATGACTTATGATACCAAAAAAATGACACCCACAACTTACGAGAACAAGCTAAAATGATTGACCCGTCAAAATCATCCTATCAACAGTACCATGGAATAAGCACATTGAAAGCAGCTTCCTCGAATACTACAGTTGATTATAGTTAAAAAGAGGTTTTGTGATCAGCATGGGGAAGGACGGATCTGTAGTTGGCAGAACTCGTTTATGCATTGAGTTTAATATCCTTTCGCTGTCCCTTGCCAGTTTTCTAACGGAAAAAAAAAAAAGCAATCACTGCAGAGTTCTATAGAAGGTTGGAATAAGGAAATCCACCACTGATCCTTTAATGCTCACTGTCATAATTATTACATAGATAAACCAGAGATATACAATGACATGCCAGTCAAGTTTACCATCTGTGAAGCAAAGCTCAATAACATAAGCATGTTCAAACAAATCGAATATTGATTCCAAGAACTCATTAAACAGCACAATTAGAAGGGTAAGACTACCTGACAAGAATAAATAAAAAAGCGCATACAGTAAAAGCTACTTGCCTGATTTGGGAGCTATGAACAGAATGAAGAGAGAAGCTAGCAGATCAGTCAGAGATATTAAACTCCAGTTGAAAAAGGCAGCTGCACAGCAAATAATGAAAAAGGAAGAGGGGAGGGGAAGGGAAGGGCTTGGCAGTTAGTTAGTACGCAAGAGAGTAGAGATCATTTAACCTGGCTAGTAAGTTTGCCATTACTAAGAACGAATATCATGTTCACTGAAAACAAGCGCAAATCAATACATTCGAATGCAGTAAATCGGAGAAATGCGATCATCCTTATCATGCTTAGTTTTTATGGTTAAGATCTCTGTCTTCAGCAATCACTAGTATTGACCAATGCGCAAGAGGCAATGAACTTTTCAAAAACAAAAGAGAGAGAAAGATACAGTTCAGTGCATGGTGCTGTATACTCTTATTTCGAGGCTCTAGCAAATGACGGACTTGTTATTTCTTTGCAGATAAACCGACATGAGTACATGATAGAAACTATAGCCTTTTCAAGTCAGCATGGCTAGAAGCTGACATACCAGTAGCTTCATTATTGTTTACACTAAACCTCGTAGAAATTCCAAGAACGTCTATAAGTGACTTCAGCTTTATTTCGAGTCTATAAAACCAAATTCAAAAGCACAATGGCCCTCCTCAACTTGTATATCAAACATAGTGGACTTATCAACTTCCTTTTGAGCAAATTTCTCCTTGAATAGAAAGTCATTCCCCCACCCAATTGCAAGAAATCCGACAATGAAATGACACGCATAAAATGCAGCAACCATTGAAGACAGTACATGAGATAGTAAACACCTGTCAATAGTAGCAGAGGCAACACAAGTCCACAAAGAACCCTTCCCATTGGATTATCCTTTCTTATTTATCAATCCAGTCACCACATTGGCTTCATCTTCACAATCGAAAAACACGATTGACTCAACATTCCAAATCACACCCAGCTAAATTTAAAATCAAATTACTCCCAGAAACTCTGTTTCCCAATAAATACTCCCCGCTTATACCAAAATGGCGATGGCATAAGAAATCTGGACGTGGGGTTTGCAAGGGTAAGGTAAATGAACGAAACCCTTTTCGTGAAAATGTGGTTTGGTCTATGTTATTGGGTACCTATGATTCTAGCTCGAGAAAAGGGCGAGGGCATGCACAGAATGGTTAGGAGACGGAGCTAAGAGCTTTTCTGTTAGAAGATTAAAGAAATGCGTATAAAGCCATAATGCAGCGTAATGTGATTGGGATTTGGATTTGGCAAACTGCATTCTGCGCTTTTTCAGCTAAGCTCTCTTTCTTTGTTTGTTTCTGAATTGACGGAAGGCGAGTTCGTTTTCTTCGAGGGAAATTGGACATATACTTAGAACACTTGGGGGTCCCCGTCGACATATAAACCAAAATTAGCCAAGCTCTGTGCTTTTGCATTTCCTTGGTTTGATCCGTTTAAAGGGTTGAAGATACCTTATGATTCAAGTATTATTACAACTTGGTCCGAGGTGCTCCATTCACACGTAAGTACAAAATCTCCCGTAGGTGAAACATGGAAGGAGCGCAGGTTAATACGTCACTTAGGGGCCGTTTGACACTTTTTTTTTTGCCCAGTTTTTAAATTTTCGAAAAGTCCAACAAGTTGGCCTGTTTGGCTGGGTTTCCATTTTTAAAAAGGGCCCAACTCTTTAAAAAGAAGGCTCGTCTCCAAAAAGAGCAAAGAGTTCTTTTCTCTGGTTTTTAAACCCGGTTTCATGCGGGGCTAGGGGTTGGATTAATAAGGTCGAGACTTCGAGCCTCACTAGTAACAGTAGATGCATTTTTTATTTGCTAGGTATAAAAGCCACCTAAAAATTAGGGTTTCTTTCATCTCTTTCATCACCTTGCTCGATCGGCCGCACCGTTCACCAACTGACTCCACAACCCACTGCCTTCATCGCCTCCCTGGCCATCGGTCACCGCCTCTATCTCACAGCCCATCCATCTCGCAGCGACGTTGCCGCCTCTATCTCCTTTATTTGCTCCAAGTATGTCTTCTTCACTGCCTCCATCTCCGAGATCTGAAACCTGTTTGTAAGAACTTGTGTTAGAAAAAAAATTGTAATGTATAGTTCAAGTCTCTTCAATCCTTCACGAATCATTAAAAACCATTGAGATATGGAGTCTTCTGTTCGTAGAAACTAGTAGTATTATGTTTCTTGTTTCTCTGTAACTGAGATTAATGACTTGGACTATCTAAGGTACATATTTTGAGCAATTACAACGAGTAATGAAAGTAGGAAATAAGCACTGCTAAGGAGAACAATCATGCTTTCTGTTCTTTCTCTTTAATTTTCATTATATTCAATTGAAAGACCAATTTGTTAACCATACAGTTATTCAACCTAGAATTATATTTGATTTTGATAATAACTATCATTAATGATTATGTTGTCTTAACTTGCATTGAGCTGATGAAGTAATAGGTACAATCTCATACTCATGCAAACGGACTATTAGACGAGTAACTCATTCAAAGACTCTCAACGGAACGCATCAAAAAAAGAATTCGTCTATTGAAATTTACAATGCTTTATTTCCGTTCTTTGTAACTAGACAAAGAGAGATGATCACATCGATGATTGTAACCTAGAACTTACCCATAGATTTCTCTTGCATGCATAAAAGTTTTTCATTATTTGAAAACAAGAAAATTGCATTCTCAAGAATGCAGTCGACTGCATTGTAATGCAATCGACTGCAAGTTCCAATAACCTATTATAGTAGACTGTATTGGAATGCAGTTGACTGTAAGTTGGAAATTTTCAATTTTCAACGGCTACGTTGGGATTACAGTCAACTGCAATGACACATTGCAGTCGACTGCATTTACCGTTTGGAGCATTTAATGCTCCACCAAACTCCAAACGATCATATTAATTCCCAACCCTATAAATACTCATCTTGGGCATAGTTTTGATTCATCAATTGCACTCAAAGCTCTCTTATCTTTCATATTCTCAAAGATCAAAGCAATTGTTCAATCTCTCTTGGTTTTCATTATTTTCTCATCTATTTTAAGAGAGCATTTATTGTGAGCTTATATTTGAGAGATATATACTTTCATAAGTCATCATACACTCATCTCTCTTGTTCTAGAGTTTAAACTTGTACACGTCTACTTCTTGAGAGTAAATCTTTATACACAATTCTTCATCTAAAGTTTCTTGTATCAAAGCTTGGGGTTGTCCAAGCTTTGGGCTTGTCAAAGCTTGTTCTTGATGTGGGCATAGCATCAATGGATTGTAAGAGGTTTGATCTTGACCTGTAAGAAATATCATACTAGTGGATTTTAGGGCCTTTTAAGGGACTTCCTTGAAGGGGTGGACATAGGCTTGAGGATATTTCAAGCCGAACTATCTAAATCTCAAGCGTCAAGTATCTATAAACCCTTCTCTCTTTATATTATTGTTTTATACTTGTGTTGAGATTGGTTAGTTTGCTTATTTGAGATATTGTGTTTGAGGTTTGTTATTTGAAGCTTTTCTAGTGTTATTCATAGCTTCTCTAAAGTTTGAAGTAATTACTTATTATTTTTTTAAGTAGTCTTAAAACCCTATTCACCCCCTCCCCTCTAGGGTTATCTTTTTGGTTTCAAGTGGTATCAAAGGCTCGGCTCTTGATATATTGGGTAACGCCAAGAGAGTTAATCGATCATGGCTTACGTTGGGGAATGGAGTGTAGTTCTACCACTAGGCCTCCATTGTTTAATGGTACCAATTATAGTATGTGAAAAGTTAAGATGAAAATCTACTTAGAGTCTCAATACTATGAGATGCGAGATATTGTTGAGAATGGCCCATTTGTTCCAATAAAGGTAGTTGACAATGTTGAGGAGCCTAAATCCAAATCGGAGTATAGTGATCATGATAAGAAGATGATTTGTATGAATGTTAGAGTAAAAAGTTGTCTTATTTGTGCTTTAGACACTAATGAACTCAATAGAGTCATCATATGCAATTTCGCTAAGAGTATTTGCGATACTCTACAAGTTACGCGTGAAGGAACTTCACTTCTTAGAGATTTCAAGATGAACTTATTATTTAGAGATTATGAGTTATTCCATATGCTTCCAAATGAATCCGTTACGGATATGAATACTCGCTTCACTGACATTGTAAACCCTTTGAAGCAATTGGGTAAGGAATTCACTAATGGTGATCTTGTAAGAAAGGTGATTAGGTCCTTACCAAGAGCCTGGGATGCAAAAATCACCGCCATCCAAGAATCGAAGAATCTTAATGTCTTTCCTTTTGATGAATTGATGTGCTCACTTATGACGTACAAAATGCAACTCAAGACCTTTGATCAAGAAGATGCCAAGAAGAAGTATACATCAATTACTCTTAAAGCTTCATCTTCAAACCTTGAGTCAAGTGATGACGAAGAAGAATTTGATGAAGAAGATGTTTCAATGGTTGCAAAGAACTTCAAAAAATTCTTAACGTTTAGAAGGAATGGTGGGAGAAGACAACAAAATGCTAGCAACAAAGAGAAACTTTGCTACAAATGCCACATGCCAGGATACATGAAGATGGATTGTCCTATATACAAAAGGGAAAAGAAGGAAAGAAGAGATGTTTGGGAAAGAGTTAAAAGAAGACAACTCTCTAAGAAAGAGAACAAAGAGAAAGAAAAAGCAATGAATGCCGAACATACTCCAACATATGGAGTGACTTCGATTCAAGTGATGAAGATGATGAGAAAAATGAACAAGTAAATGTATGCTTCATGGCAAATGATGAGGTAAGCTCTTCTTCCGGTAGTGATAGTGATAGTGAAAGCTTTGAAGATGCTTATGATAGCCTATATGAGGAATCCAAGAAAATTTTTAAGAAAAATATTATTTTATCAAAAAAATTCATTGAGGCTAACAAGCAAATTGAGAAGTTGAGAATGGAAAATAATGAGTTGCATGCCAAGAATGATTGCATTTTCAACCATTTATATGTAAAACATGTGAATAATGACTTGGTTGAATTAATTGCTAACACTCATAGCTCAAAACAAATCTTTTGCAAAACTTTGGCTTTAGAAAAAATAAAATGAAGATTTAAAACTTGAGATTTGTGATTTAAAAAAATGTGTTCAAAAATTTGTTTATGGTCAAAACAATTTGGATGTCATGCTTGGACGCCAAAGATTTGGCCTAAACAAAGGTAGTCTTGGATTAGATCCCTTGGCCTTGCCTCCTAAAATCTTTCAACTACAAGCTAGGTTGAATATTCATTCAAAACAACCAAAGACCTATTGCACACCATTTACACATTATGGTTGGTGTAACAAGAAAGGGCATACGACTAATTATTGTCCTTGTAGAATTGTTTATGTTAGAGGTAGAAAGAAGATGTGGGTTGTGAAAGGTCAAGATTACAAATGTAAGACTAACACCCAAGGACCCAAGAAAATATGGGTACCAAAAGTTACTACTTGATTTGTATTTATAGGTATGTCTCAAAGCAAAATCTAGTAACAAGAAGTGGATTCTTGATAGTGGATGCTCAAGACATATGACTGGCAACATATCTCTTTTCACCTCAATCGATCTTAAAGAAGGAGGAAAAGTGACATTTGGTGATAATGCACAAAGAAAAATCAAAGGTAAAGGAACTATCGGTAAGGAACCACATTCAATTGAAAATGTGTTATATGTTGAAGGTTTGAAGCATAATTTGCTAAATATAAGTCAATTTAGTGATAAAGGTTTGAGAGTAATTTTTGAAACTTCTCATTATATTATACAATCATTGAAGAATAATGAAACTATTTTGGTAGGAAGTAGAGATGATAATGTTTACTCCATACAATTAAATGATTTAGCTAACCAAGATGTTAAGTGTCTTAGTGCTATTAGTGAGACATCTTGGCTTTGGCATCGAAGACTTGAACACGTGCATATGGAGCATTTGAAAGATATTTTGAGTAAAGAACTTGTGAGGGAACTCCCGAAGATCAAATTTGAGAAAGACAAAGTATGTGATGCTTGTCAAATGGGTAAGCAAAAGAAAGTCTCTCACAAATCGAAGAAAATGATATCTACTTCTAGACCCTTGCAATTATTTCATATGGATTTGTTTGGACCAATCCCCACTACGAATCTTAGTGGTAAATCATATTGTTTTGTTATTGTTAATGACTATTCTCGCTATACTTGGACTTTCTTTTTTGCCACCAAAGATGAGTCTCTAGATGTGTTCACTTCATTTATAAAACGTGTTCAAAATCAAAAAGGATATTTGATAACCTACATTAGAAGTGATCATGGTAGAGAATTTGAAAATTCAAAAATAGGAGCTTTGTGTGATGTTTTTGGTATATCACATAATGTTTCGGCTCCTAGAACTCCTCAACATAATGGTGTTGTCAAAAGAAAGAATAGGTCATTGCAAGAAGCGACAAGAACAATGCTTAACAAATATGGTCTACCTAAGTAATTTTGGGCGGAGGTGGTCAATTATGCTTGTTTTTTTCTCAATAGAGTTATCTTGCATAAAATTTTGTTAAAAACCTCTTATGAGCTTTTTAAAGATAAGAAATCTAAGGTGAGCTTTTTTAGAGTCTTTGGTTGCAAATGCTTTATTTTAAATACTAAGGATCACCTTAGCAAATTTGATTCTAAAATATATGAGGTTATTTTTCTTAGTTACTCTAATAATAGTATGGCGTATAAAGTTTATAATAAAAGTACTTTGGTTGTAGAAGAATCCATTAATGTCACTTTTGATGAGACTAATCATTTTCTTCGGAGGACTAACATCGTTGATGTAGATGACATGGACAATGACATGAGAACTTTGGACATAAGTGAAATGCTACAAGACATTCCCAAAGAAATTGATCTAAGGGATCAATAATCAATCTCTCAAGAGGGAAACGAGGAAGCAATCAATGATGCTTCAAACTTGGATAACTCTCAAGTATTACCAAAAGATTGGACTTACAAAAAAGATCATCCAAGCGATCAAATCTTAGGTAATCCTTCAAGTGGGGTAAAAAATCGACACTCTCTTCAACAGCATGTTAATTTAGCTTTTCTTTCCCAAATTGAACCCAAGAATTTCTCCGAAGTTCTACATCATGAATCTTGGATGCTTGCTATGCAAGAAGAGTTAGTTCAATTTGAAAGAAATCAAGTTTGGACCCTTGTGCCTAAACCTCAAAACTATAGGATTATAGGCACAAAATGGGCATATATCTCATCAAAATCATTTCATTCCTCTTGGTTAGAAACAAGGCTAGATTAGTGGTCCAAGGTTATAACCAAGAGGAAGGAATTTATTTTGATGAGATTTATGCATCGGTAGCTAGACTTGAATCTATTAAAATGCTTTTAACTTTTGCTTGCTATAAAGATTTTAAATTATATCAAATGGATGTCAAGAGTGCTTTTCTAAATGGTTTTATTTCGGAGGAGGTTTATGTGGCTCAACCTCTTGGTTTTGAACATGAAATTTTTTCAAACCATGTTTTCAAGCTTAACAAAGCTCTTTATGGTTTAAAACAAGCTCACAGAGCTTGGTATGAAAGGCTAAGTAGTTTCTTTTTTTTGGAAAATGATTTTTCAAGAGGAAAACTTGACACCACTCTCTTTATATAATCTAAGGACAAAGACTTATTGTTGGTGCAAATTTATGTTGATATTATATTTAGTACTACTAATGGATCCTTATGCGAAGAGTTTGCTTCTTGTATGAGTAAGGAGTTTGAAATTAGCATGATGGGAGAACTCAACTTCTTCCTTGGATTCCAAATCAAACAAAGCAAGGATGGAATCTTTATTAACCAAGCCAAATACACCAAAGACCTACTCAAGAGATTTGACATGGAAAAATCAAATGCTTTTGACACTCCAATGAGCTCATCATTAAAGCTTGATAAAGATGAAAAGGGTAAGGATGTTGATATTAAGCGCTATCGAGTCGACTGTAATAAGAAATACAGTCGACTGCATTGGTCAATACAATCGACTGCATTGAGGAATGCAGTCAACTGCGTTACGGGGAAATGGCATAAATCAAGCCCATATTTCATTTTTTCTTAGCACTCTTCTCCTCTACTCTCTCTTTTCGAACCGAATCTCTCATCTCTCCTATGACTCAATTCTTCTCCGATTGGCATGGAATTGGTACGTAAATCCTCTCAAATCTTATTCTACTACATAATTTACATACTTTCTCTGATCGATTTCACCTACACTGTTAATAATCTATTGGAATTCGAATTGCCCACTTTGGGGAAATTTCTTCAGATCTACTTCAATTAAGCATGTTATTATATGATTTAATGCTTAATTTATGTTTAGGGATGCTTATTACATGATCCTACATAGTTTAATTACATGCATTCATGCAAAATTTGTTTTTCCCCAATTTTTTATAAACTAGGTTTTTTTTAATTGTCAAAATTTCTTCAAATTGAGAGTGCAATTACATATTTTATCATTTGATTCATGCTTACATATGTCTATTGCTTGATTATACATGGTTAATTACCTTCAAATTGTCCAAAATTGGTTTTTTCCCCAAATTGCATGATTAGGGTTTATTTTCTTAATATATATATATATATATATATATATATATATATATATATATATCCTTAACATCTTGCTTATCGTATTTCTCTTTTTACAATTGTTAAATTATGGCAAGAGAGAAACGTGCACGTACCAGTTCGTCTCGCTCACGAGCTGTACCCGAGCCCGAGCCTATTGAGGTAGAATTTGATCAAAACTAATATCGAAATTGCAAAGTTGCCAATTGCTTTTCTGCGCAACTCTCTTCCCCTCTGACTCCAGGTTTGTGACTGGATACTCCATTCCTTTCTAGCATAGGTGTACTTAGACACCTTAAAGATTGTTATATATATCGTCTCACTGATAGGAACACTATTTTATATTATCCTGATGTTATCTGCCTATTTTATGCGAATTTGACATGGAACATTTCCACTGAGTCATGTACCCTCACATCCTATGTTTTTGGATGTCGCATTTCACTCTCACAGTCACACCTAGCCACTCTTCTAGACCTCCCAGATAGTGGTTTCTCATTTTCATTAGAAATGATCCCTGTCGTTGGTCAGTCACATTAGTTTGACCGACCTTTTACTATTGAGGAGCAGCTTCGATACACTCTTCATTGTCGACAGGTTCGGGTTGCAAGTAAGCCCAGCCTACGTGACCTACCACCTCTCTCTCGTCTGTTCCATCATATCATCGCTCATAACGTCATTCCTAGAACCGGCGGTCTTTCACTCGTCTCTTACTTAGACATTCAGCTATTGACTTTCTTTCGCTCAGGCCCACCGCTTAACCTCCCTCGTCTCATCATGTTAAACATGATTAGGAGCGCCTCATATCCTGCCTTAGTTATACCTTATGGCCTCCTACTCACTCACATTCTTACTACTTTTGACATACCTCTTCTTGATGATTATATTGAGGTTAATAGGCACATCGTACTAGACTGCTCTACCCTTCGTAGGAAGGGCCTTTTAGATGATCGTGACCACTTCTTACCTGAGTCTGACATGGACGATGTTATTGTCGATGATGATGATGAGGATGATGTAGATGATGGTAATGATGATCCTGATGTTGATGCTGGGGGAGATGCCGGTGACGTGATTGATCGTGATCCACCTATGTTGGTCATTCCGGGTACACATGAGGCGAGCACTTCTTCTGGTCCTTCTGATTCCGGATATGAGGTGATCCTAGCATGCCTAGACATGATGCAACAGTAGATGCATGTCAGTTTCAGTCGGATGGATCTTGCCCACAGCCAGCTCAGTCGACGCCTTTCTCGCATAGAGGATCATTGTGGGATTCAATGTCCCGAGGAGGACATCTTTCATCCACCACCTCTACCATCGGGTCCTTAGGCATTGGGACATGATTTATGTTTTATTTTATGCTTATCAAACTCTATAATGTATTTCAAAAAAAAAAACTTATCATGGATGCTACTCATAGTATTGCATTAGCACTTTTAATTCACGCTTATCTTGCTGCCTCAGGCTTATAATTTATGCGTTATTTTATTACATGTGCTTGGTACACCTTTTGATGGTTATTCAAATACTTATGTTTTCTTGTTTGAATGCCCTTGTTGGCTATATTTATTATCCATGGATAGATACATATATTGATCACTTTCACACACACCCTTGATCTTTTTAAATGATGTCAAAAGGGGGAGAAAATTAGTGTTGATTCATACTATTGTGCATTTGATATGAGCACATATTGCTTAAGATAGGGGCAGCTTATCGTCATGATTCTTCTTTTAACCCCTTATGGCTTATATTTGAGATTGTCATGCTTCTTTGAGTTTATTATTTTATATACGTCATATTATTTGAATCAATGTTTGTCATCATAAAAAATGGGAGATACCTAGAATTATATTTAATTTTGATGATAACTAACATTAATGATTATGTTGTCTTAACTTGCATTGAGTTGATGAAGCAATAGGTACAATCTCATACTCATGCAAATGGAATATTAGACTAGCAAATCATTTAAAGACTCTCAACAGAACACATCAAAGAAGAAATTCGTTGATTGAATTTTACAATGCTTTATTTTCGTTCTTTGTAACTAGACAAAGAAAGATGATCGCATCGATGACTGTAACCTAAAACTTTTCCATAGGTTTCCCTTGCATGCATAAAAGTTTTTCAATTCTTTGAAAATAAGGAAACTGCATTCTCAGGAATGCAGTCGACTGCAAGTTGGGCAGTGAGGTATTACAGTCGACTGCATTTCCAATGTAGTCGACTGCAATACTTCCAGTAGCCTATTACAGTCGATTGTATTAGAATGCAGTCGACCGCAAGTTGGAAATTTTGAATTTCCAACGGCTACTTTGGGATGACAGTCGACTGCAATGGCACATTGCAGTCGACTGCATTTACTGCTTGGTGCATTTAATGCTCCACCTAACTCCAAATGGTCATATTAATTCCCAACCCTATAAATATTCATCTTGGGCATAATTTTGATTCATCAATTGCATTCAAAGCTCTCTTATCTTTCATATTCTCAAAGATCAAAGCAATTGTTCAATCTCTCTTGGTTTTCATTATTTTCTCATCCATTTCAAGAGAGCATTTATTATGAACTTACATTTGAGAGATATACACTTCCATAAGTCATCATACACTCATCTCTCTTGTTTTAGAGCTTAAACTTATACACATCTACTTCTTGAAAGTAAATCTTTGTATACAATTCTTCATCTAAAGTTTCTTGTATCAAAGCTTGGGGTTATCCCGCTTTGAAGCTTTGGGATTATCAAAGCTTGTTCTTGATGTGGGCATAGCATCAAGGGATTGTAAGAGGTTCGATCTTGACCTGTAAGAAAGATCATACAAGTGGATTATAGGGCCTTTCAAGGGACTTCCTTGAAGGGGTAGACGTAGGCTTGAGGGTATTTCAAGTCGAACCATCTAAATCTCAAGCGTCAAGTATCTCTAAACCCTTCTCTCTTTACATTATTGTTTTACACTTATGTTAAGATTGGTTACTTTGCTTATATGAGATATTGTGTTTGAGGTTTGTTATTTGAAGCTTTTCTAGTGTTATTCATAGTTTCTCTAAAGTTTGAAGTAATTACTTGTTATTTTTTTAAAGTAGTCTTAAAACCTTATTCACCCCCCTTCTAGGGTTATCTTTTTGGTTTCACAACTGTAGTATGTTATGGATTTCTTAAAGCTATCTTTTCAAGATGAGCGGCTGTGATGATGACGTTGTGGAAGTTAGTAGAAAAGAGGTTTCAAAGCCATGGCCTGAGAAGAGTATTTCTGTCTACATTGATCTGTTGGATGAGGAGGTTAAGAAAAATCGGAGGATAAATAACACCTTCACGCAAACTGCTTGGACTTCAATGAGAACTCGATTGACTGCGGCAGCTGGTTACCCATATAATCAAGATCAACTGAAGAATAAGTATCATCAGTTGGGAACTGACTATAAGTTGTACACAAAACTGCTTACGACAACCACTAGAATAGGAAGAGGTCATACTACAGGAAATATTGTTGCTGACGATGAGATGTGGGATAGGTTAATTAAGGTATATGTTTTAAGTTGCGTTATATGCTCCACCATTCTTCATCATCTTTTTTCCATATCCCAGTTTTTTAAAGTCCGTAGGACTCACTTTGATTTGTTTTCTTTTTATACACATAGGAAAATGGTTGGGCTAAGAAGTATTGGAAAAAAGGTTGTCCTAAGTATCCACAGCTACAAAGTATCTTTGGGTCTACGGTGGTAAAGGGTCTAAATACTCAATCTTCAGCAAATTTACCTTCTGACAGTGATGAGGATGAGATGCAAATTAAGAAGGAAGATGATGATCTCAGTACCAAGGACTTGCCTGTGGATCGAAAGAGGAGTAGATCTTCTACCAAGAGGAGTGGCAGGAAGGAAAGCTATAGTGCAACGTTGTCAACCTTCTTAGGTGGTCTTGCTGAGAGTTCGAGAAAGAGGACTGAGTTGTTTGAGAAGAAGTTAATGTCTAGTTCATCTTGTTTTGAGGGTAAAGGTACCACAGATGCCACAACCAAAAGTAATGAGTCTAAGAAGGAGGTTAAAGATGCTCTTGTGTGCTTAGGATCCCTTGAAGGCATTGATGGGGAGCAGTATGCTAAAGGCTTTGAGAGAATGTGTAACAATGCACTTTGGAGGGACATGTTTATGGATATTCCGGATATTAGGAAAGTTGATGTGGTCCGTAATTTGAAGTGATATTGTGGGGTGTTTACGTATTTTCTATTGGCGTGCTTGATTGAAGTGACATTCTTTATTTTCTTGTAATGTTATCTTTTACACGGTGTACTTGAATTAGTGGGGTTTCCCTTCACTTATGATTGCAATAAATGGATTTTTATGTGTTAACAATAATTTGTTATGCCTATGTTGTTATGTTGGAACATTAATTTTGCTTGTGATGTTAAACAGGATGGAACCAAATATGGTTGGGATATTTGATGCTTATCAATTGCTTGATGAGTTAGATGAGATTGAGGAAGAAGAATTATTTGAGGTGGCAGAGGTTATGGGGGCGATAGGATTTGCAGAATATAAAGACATGTACACAAACAAAAAGCCCATGAGAGATTCAACACTTACAGGACACGATTATGTGTTAGAATTAATAAATGGTTATGAGGGTAGATGCTATGATATGTTGAGAATGAGACCGCCAGTTTCTTAGCATTGGTAGAACTTTTGAGAGCTGAACTAGGTTTGCAAGATTCTAGATATTTGACCGCCCGAGAACAAGTAGCAATTTTCATGTTTGTACTCGCGCATGGCACAAGCAACCGCTTCACTGTGGAGAGATTCCAACATTCAGGCGAGACTATATCGTATTACTTCAAGCATGTCCTGAAGAAAGTTTGCCGGCTTGCACCGCAAATTATTTTGCCTCCAAATCAAAAAGAAGTTGCACCAAAAATTGAAAATAATCCCAAATATTGGCCTTATTTTAAGGTAAACTTTTTTCCCATGAATATCAAATTGCCAATTGCTTTGATATCTATAGATGATATGGATTTGCCTATGTGTTAGAAATGTATTGGAGCAATTGACGGTACTCATATTGATGCATGCATACCGAAGGACGAGAAAATTCCTTACCGTGGAAAGATGATTGACACAACACCTAACATCTTGTGCGTGTGTTCTTTTGACATGTGCTTCATTTTTGTTATGGCTGGTTGGGAAGGAAGTGCACATCATGCCAGAGTGATTTTTGAGACTATTACCAACCCTGTTAATAGGTTTCCAATGCCTGTAAGAGGTACACATTTACATGCATTGGCACGAGTTTGATCCTATATTAACTCAATTGACAAGTAGTCTTACTTGCAAGTTTTACTTAACATTTCAGATCGCTGTTATGTTGTTGACTCTGGCTATACGAACGTAACGAGATTCTTGGCACCGTATAGAGGAGAACGATATCATTTACAAGATTTTGAACGAATCAGGCCACCAACAGGTATCATGGAATTGTTCAATTATAGGCATTCGTCGCTACGAAATGTCATTGAAAGGTCCTTTGGAGTTCTAAAAAAATGGTTTGCAATTTTGAGTAAGATGCTACCTTTTCCAAGTATAACTCAAAAATACATACCAATTGTATGTTGCACTATCCACAACTTTATTAGAAGACAAGATCGAGGTGATCCGGAATTTCTGGATTTTGCAAGGGAAGATATGATTGTTAACGACGCTCAGATCGCCGGGGCACAAGATCAAAACCAGATGTATTTAAGTAACCCTCAACAGCAAAAGAGAATGGGGAAAGTTAGAGATCACATTGCTAAAAGAATTTGGAACGGCAGACATTGATTTATTCTTGAGATTCGGTTAATATCACTAGAATCAAGCACTAGAGATGTAAAACATTGTAAAATATTTTTTTAATTATGTGTAAGACATTGTAAGTTATTGTACTGTATTTGTATAATTATGTTTAATTATTTGTAAGACATTGTAACATATTTGTAGAATTATATTTAATTATTTGTAAGGCATTGTAATATATTTGTTTCATTATGTGAAAATGTATACATTTAAAAAAAAAAGAGTTGTCTTGTCAAACGCTTGGAGTTTTTTTTTTTTCAAAAATAAACTTTGTCAAACGTCCATCAGTTTTTTAAATTGGTAGAAAAAAACCAAAAATCTTTCCAGTTTTCTTAAAAAAAAAACTGAAAACTGAAAACTTTGTCAAACAGAGCCTTAATTATCTGCTCCATTTTATTGTGGATGACTTTGATTGTGGCAATGTTGAACTTAGTTTGGGAGTGCCTTGAGTTTAGCCTTTTTTGAAAGTGGGTAGAGTCTAACTTGGACATAGAATTGAAACTGGTATGAATTTGTCGGACTATGATACACTAACAACTATTATTCATATAACAAATGTTAATAATATAACTTTTCGGCATTTAGTAAAAGTAAGAAAGATGGATACATCATAGTTAACACATGGTTTTAGCAGATTAACTTATTTTATATGCATTTTTAACGTATTTCAAATGCTCCTTTTTTTTCTTCTGGTAATAGAGGAACTACCATACTACTTGGAAGGTCTTTCAAATGCAACTCCACACAGGTCAGCCATGATAAGGTAGTTGATCTCCCTATATGCTCTGATGTAAACATAAGGTTCTAATTGGCTTCCTCCTAGATGAGCTAGGTAGTCCGCACATGAATTACTTTCTCGCATGGTGTGAGTCATGGCAAATCTGATCTGTTTAAACTACCATCCATGTCGTATGGAGCTGTAAACATGCCTTTAATATTTGGAAAAAGTCCATGAATAATTGACATATCCAACAACTTCATAACATAGATGTGATATAATGGTTTTGGAAAAGGATGGACCTTAACATAAATGTCACATAGGACCACCCATAGGATACGTTGTTTAAGGGAAATATCAAAAGCCTTTCACATAATTTTCTCAATGCAAACTGCAAAAACTTATAAACTGGTCAAGCAAATCCTTTTAGTTGGAAGGTTTATCAAAATAAACACATGTGGAGCTTCAAGAGGTAGCCCAAGACGAAGCGGACGTGGATCGATAATCAGAGGAACCAAAGGATAATGGACAAAAGGCTTCTATGTAAGCATAGGAAAGAACCTAAGCCTGAATGTCGAGGTCTGGGGGATACACAAAGCACTAAGTGCGGTAAGAAAAGGAATTGGATGAGAATTAATATGGAATCTGACTCTACAACTGCCCTCCTCTTGATCAAGGAATAAGAAGTCTAGAACCACCCACTTCGTGCCTTGGTGGAAGACTGTAGATAAATTTCTTCACATCTATTGCATGCTACTAATTAGAGTAAGTTATGCCTCTCACTTTCCTTAGAGAGTTAGTCAACAATCTATCACGTAGGATAGCCTATAGGAAACCCTTTAGTTTTGGGCGATTTACAAGTTCCAGAGTCTCTCCCATTTAGAAGAGGTGAGTTCAGGGTGAGGAAGGATAGAATTGGAGATGAGGTTAAAGGTGGCTTTGGTGGAAAAGTGACCATTTCCATAGTATCACCAGCCAATGGTATCCTGGAAATTTCTATACGTGGGTAAATGAGTGCTGAGGATTTCTTCCTTCTCAGTAGTACTGGAGAACAGATTTTCACTGTCATTAAGTTTTCATTTTTTTTCCTTACATTATGCTGTGAACTTTAATTTCTCCTTTACCTCTAACACAATTGAGGTTTAGAGGTTTAGTTCCACACCACCAATCTTCCAAAGATAGATGTTTAGACCATTACCAACCACCCATTTGGTTCTTTGCACAAGGATTTCCTTAGGTTTCAAGATACCTATCCATATATGTGAAGCTCTTCTTTAGGTTTTTCATTCCCTAGGATTGCTAGTAGCTATATTTGTTTGTAATCACCTTAATCCGTCCATAGCTTAGGAGCATCTAAGATTATGTTCCAGCCGAGTGTAGATAACATGGCAGTGTCGTTGTCCTTTATTTTTTTGGGTACCAAGGCCTCCCATGTCTTTGGCTCAGCGGACAACTTCTCAACTAATGAAGTAAATTTCTTTGGAGTTCTCAATGTCCCCCAAAGTGAAGTTCTTGTTGAGTTTGTCAAGAACTTTGCAGGTAGTTATGGGAATGGAGTTGGTTTGTATATCTGGAGAGAAAGGGTAGCCGTAACAGCTTAGACAAGGGTTACTCCCCCACTTAAAGAAAGTAATTTAATCTTCCAGCCCACAAGTTTGTTTTGCATTCTTTCAATGATATGGGAGAAGTTGTTCTTGGTGAGTTTTACTGCGGATAAGAAAGACTTCTGAACAATTGCCCAGATTTTAATTTAGGCTAATGGGATCGTACTCATGTGACTTAAGGCCATCACTACATATCTGGAAGTATTAGCTGACGCAGAGAGTTTAGGTTTACCTAGATCTATGTTATGTCCCGCTTCTCTCAGAAGGTGGTCAAAACGTTGACCATATGATTACAGTTCTTTTTCGTTAGCATTAGCAAAAAGCACGAGGTCATAGCATATAATAGGTGTGAAATTTTTGGTCCTTTAAATGAGGGTTTAAATTCATTCCATTTCTTATCACTAGTGTTTATGCATATGAGATTTGATAGTCTCTCCATGCATATGACAAAAATGTATGGGTAGAGGGGATCCCCTTGCCTGCCGAGCCCTTTCTTAGAGGGATCCATTGCCTGTCGAGGTGTATTTTTCACCTTATAACACTCTGTTTGCTTTTTTATAGTTCAAGAAATGGATGATTTCTTGAGTAATGCATATATAATCTGAGGTGTGCTTGCTCGGAAGGAAAGGAAAAGGCCAGTGAGATCAATCCAGAAAGGTCAGATTCTGCTGATTATAATTTGGTGATAATTTTGCAATCGACATTAAATATGTTGATGATCTAAACTGACTAAATTTTTTTAGGATAATTGATTTTAGGTACGAGAGTGACAAGGACATCCCCGCCAGCACGGAGGATTTTTCTAAACTGGAAGTAGTTTTTTGCATAATGAAAAGTTAGCGGGCCTATCAAGTCCTAAAGTTTATGGTATAGAAGAAATGGGACTCCATCAAGACCTGGGACCTTGTTAGCTTTGACATCAAAGGTAACTCTCCTGGTTCTTATATCCTCAGTGTTTATCATCAAAACCTTATAGTGTTCAGTAGAGAATTGGGCATTAATAGAACATTGGTTTTAGGTTTTAAAGGGTTCATCATCAGTAAGCATATTTTTTAAGTTGGTGGTGATGATGTTTCTTAATTATGTAGATCATCAATCCAACTACCATTGTCATTTTTAAGGTCTTCAATTCTATTTTTTTCTTATTTATCCTTCTTAGGGTGGTAACAATGAAGAATTTTAGTATTCATTTCTCCGAGGCTGCTATTTTGCTCGCTAGGTGTTTGGTACCAGAAAGTTTCTTCATGTTTGAGGATAGTGATATAATCTCTTCTGATGTCACTATCGAACTTGTCAAGGTTAAAGCTGAAGTGATTATAAAGGAAAATTTAGTTGCCATTGAGTTTGGAGATGATACATTTTTTTCCTTTTGAATATGTTCTGAAGACTTCTCTAGTCAATGTTAAGGGGGGGTGTTGCTTGACTAAGCCCTTGTGGCCAATATGTTTGACCAATATGTTCATGAAGTCCTTGTGGTCAAGCCACATGGCTTTAAGGTAGAAAAGTTCATTTCTAATTCTTAATTTTTATACACCATTAAAATGCAAGATCATAGGGCGATTGTCAGAGCATATACATGGCATGTTGTCGACAATGGCCTCAAGAAATTGGACGTGCCAATCACTGTTCCTAAGCACACGGTCCAAGCATTGTATGGTATTGGCAAAATCCGGGTGCCTGTTGTCCCACGTCAGTGTTCAGCCTCGTCATCTCTAATCCATTAGCCCCCATGTATAGATGTTTTGTCGTTGAAGTGTTGGAATCTTTAAACATCGTTGAAAGGGGTAAAACTTTGTCTTTTCGACAGTTTGGGATAGTCGTTAAAATCTCCTACAATGATCCAAGGGACATGAACTGCTTTAGTAAAATTTGTGAGGTTCCCTAGAGATCAGCCCATGTGGTTAGGTGGAATTGCTATAAACAGCCAAGAAAATTCAATGCTCAAAATTATTTATCTTCACTTTCGAATGAACCATTTGGTTTTGAGTTTGATGCGGGTAGCCGTAACTTCCAGAGGATTCCAGAGCATCCAGATTCCTCTTGCTCGACCACTTAGGTCAATTATGCTTGACATAATAAGTCCAAGCCCTTCGAAAAGATCACCCATGGCATAAAAGTAGACTTTGGTTTCAATAAAGCTACAATATGGGGTTCAAATTGTCAAAAAATGATATGGCTTTTAAAATTGACATTTCATGCACCTTTAGCATTCCACATGAGTGCCGTCATTGAGTGTTTGTCGAAGATATTCTCTTCAACGAAGGGTACCTTACCCTTCAATAGCCCTATCACTTTTTGGTTCCCTACTATGGGTTAAGGCTGAGGATAGGGGTGTCAAATGGGCCGGTCCAACCCAAGCCCATCGGGCCTTGAGCAAAACGGGCCGGGGCCGGGCTAAGGGGACTGCCAACCTGGCCGGGCCTGGCTCTGGGGATATCTGGGCCCAGTCCAAGCCCAGGCCCTAGGCCCAATTTATAGGGTTGGGCTTGGGCCGAGCCCGGGCCCTTTTTTTAATTTTCTTGTTATTCAATTTTAAATTTCATCTTTAGGTATGTCCAATATTTAAAATTTAACAAACCTAATTTTATCCTTTTATTTCATTATAAGTAATATACATATGTATGTATAGACATATTTATTTGTCTCTCATTTTATTTTTTGTTATATGTTAAATCTTTTCTTACTCTTCTTGGTGACCTTTATTAATAAAATCTGAACACATAACAATTATTACTATTTAAGGGAGACTTTTCTACTATTTGATATTTTACTTCAAGCTAATTGGCCGGAAACCCGGGATTGATACATGTTAATTCTCGAGACGATCTTAAGTAATAAGTATAGAAAAATAAATGTGTTCATAGGCCCTCCTTCATTTATCCGGGCTTGGGACCGGTTGCTTGTAAACAAACAGGCGAAGTTACCTATTTTTTTATATATACGGAAAAATATATATATATCTTGCTTGTAAAAATTTATATTATATATATGGAAAAAAAGTATATTTTGTGAAAAAATTTATTCTTAAAACTTAAGAGAAGGAAAATAAAAAAAATTACCTAATCATCCGGAAGTACTTCAATATCCGAGTCACTGCTCTTCCTATCATCAATCGGTTTATCTTGCTCGCGGTATTTCGCATCAAGATAATCCTTCCAACATACACATAGCTCGAGCGACTCGGGGTTAAGACGACTCCTCCTGTCATCCAAAACCCTCCCGCTGGCTGAAAATGCCGACTCTGAAGCAACCGTGGAGGCTTGCACTGGCAGTACATCCCGTGCAATTTGGGATAAAGTTTTATACATGTTTTGATTTTGTTTCCAAAAATTTAACAAATTAAAAATTAAAATTAACATGTTCTTGCATTGATAAATCAGAATAATGATCAGTATTTGCATATACACCAATCTCATTAAAAGAGGAAAAAGTAGACGAACCTGCCGAATTAGAAGTACCTTCACCTGGTAGTTGTCTTGCTACTAGATGTTCAAAGCCCTTAAGGTATGGCGCATAATACCTCTCAGCAGTGAATGATGTAGCTCGCCCGCGCACGTCAGCAGAATTACGATAGAGGTTGAACAGTTCCTCAAACCTCTTGCTCACTTTTGCTGTGAGTGCGGTTGTCTCCTCTACTGTGTAGCACATTAATTTCGATATCTCTTGTATCGAGACGTTCACGCCATGCAACTTTAACCTAGGATCTAAACAAGTAGCCACAGCAAAAATAACAGGCAGTTCACTCCAATATTTATTAAACTTTTTATCCATCACTTTTACTATTTCCTTAAAGGGTCCTATATATCTCCATTTTGTTAACATTGTAGCCATCTTGAGAATTTCTATTACAGCGAGAGGAGAGGTGGGATAGTACGTACCAGACAATAAATTGGTAGACGTGTAGAATACCTCCAAAAATTCAGCTAGGTATGTGGCCATCTGCCATTCCTCTTGAGTTGGCAAGCCGGCTGGGAACTGGGTTAGTAGAAAATGCGTATAGACTTCTCGGTATGCCAGAATGTGTAAAAGCATATGGTATGTAGAGTTCCACCTGTGGACCACATCTGTAACTGCTCTCCTGCGAGGCATATTATATTCAACACACAACGTTTTAAATTGTTGTGTTCTCGGACTCGAACTATTAACATACGCTGTCATACCCCTCATTTTGACAAGAATATCTCCTGCAGCAGCTAAACCATCTTGAACAATTAAATTAATTATATGACAAACACAACGAACATGAAATAATTGACCAGAAAGTACAGGTTTGAGGCTCTCCTGTAAAGCATCAACAGCAGCTGTATTGTTAGAAGCATTATCAAAACTAATACTCATAATCTTATCCTTTAATTTAAATGTGGTACATGCTTTTAATATAAGAGTAGCAATGTTCATTCCATCATGCGGAAAAGGAAAGAGCTCGAAAGCGATGATTCTCTTGTGCATAACTCAATCTGCATCAATCCAATGGGCCGTCACACAAGTATAACTAACAAAAGTAAATAGAGATTGCCAAATATCAGAAGTAAGACTAACTTTACCGTCAAATTTATCGAAATAATCGATAAGGCGTGCTTTAGCAGCATTGTACTGTCGGAGTGCATCGGATCTAGTTGTGTTTCTATGAACCTTTTTGTACAAAGGTTGAACGTATGTGTTCATATATCTAGAGTGCTTAGGATTATCGGCAAAAGAAAAGGCTTGTTCATCGTGAATAACAAATTCAGCGAGACCGTCTCTTTGCTCTCGCTGATTATAAACAAATAACTTACCGTCAAAAGATAACTGCGTTTGGGTAGGTTCGACGTGGCCTTGTCGAGGTGCACACTGAGGGTAATGCCTGTTAAGATGTCCATTACCACTACCAGACGAAAATAATTTAGCGCAGTACTTACATCGAGCTTTTCGGATGCCGTCCACCGTAACTTCATCGAAATGATTCCAACACTCGGCTTTCTTTTTTTTTTCCTTTTGGACTTCTGGCTCATTACCGGAGGCATTGCTCGGCCCTTCTTCATCATGACCAGGCATAGGGTTGAGATTATGCCACGGAGTAGTAGCTTCGCCAACCGAGCTGCGTCCTTGACTATAATGCGGGGGGTCTTCATCAGGCGTGTATTCAAAATCTGGAATGTTTTGATTGAACTCCCAATTGGCTTGGGTATCTATCATACAGCCTGTACTCATTCGTCCAGGAACGAATGGTTGTGTTGGTGCTTGGATTGGTGTTTGTGATGGCCGTGGCGCTGGCGCTTGTGCTGGTGGTGGTGCTTGCGATGATGATGATGTTTTTCGTGATGATGATCCACGCTTCAGTTTCTTCAATAATCCAGCCATATTTCACGCTAAACTTTTTTACTAGATTGGAAATCAAAATTAGTAAGAGTAACTAAATACACAAGTATAAGAGCAGTAATTAGTAATAAGAAATAACAATTAAAAGAATTAAAGAGTAACAAATGAATCACTGAGGGTAATTCTGATCAAATTTGGAGAGAGTTAGTAATTAAAAAGAATTTAGTAATAGTAATTAATAAATAAAAATTCACTAATTACTAATTACTAAACAAAAGAATTAGAGAGTAACAAATTAATAAAAAGAGTAGTTAGTAATTAGAATTTAGCAAGAGTAGTAATTAGTAAACAAGAGTACTAATTAGAAAATACTAGTAGTAATTAGCAAGAGTAGTAATTGGAGAGGAAAATAGTAGCAAAGCTTGTAGAAATGTAGAATGTTTAGATAAGAGAGAGTAAGAAGATTGGTGTGAAAAATTAGAGAGAAATGATGTGAATTTATAGATTTTAGAAACTTCACAAAAGACCAAAATGCCCCTAAAAACTATCTGTTTATAGTTGTTGGGGAGGGTAAGAGTGTAAAAACCTTTAAAGGAGTTGGAAAAATTAAGTTAGACTAAAATACCCCCCAGACTAGCCGTTATATAGCTGTTGGGGGGGTAAAAGTGGAATTTTGGAAATGAATGGGGAATAAATCCGTTGGGAGAAAAGGGGAAAAAAGCCAAAATTTTAAACAGGTGGGGCCTGCTGAGGGGGGCTGAAACCGGGCCTGAAATTCGGGCCAGACCTGGGCCTCTTTTCGGGCCGGGCCTGGCCCAGGCTTTTTCCCAGAATTGTTCGGCCTGGTCCAAGCTCAGGCCCTAAGCCCAATTTTTTCGGGCCTGTACTATTCATGCAAGGGCCGGGCCAGCCCTGGCTTTTTTCGGGCCGGGTCGGGTTGGGCCGCGGGCCGCCTGGCCCGTTTGACAGCTCTAGCTGAGGATTATTACCTCTAATAGGGCTTTTGCTTCGATCCACCAATATGTGATTAAAGGCATACAAAATTTCTCTATGAGTGTCTCCGTCTTCGTGAATAACAATAGTTCTTCCCCTAGCATTCCTTCATTTTCACTCCAAAGTAGTCGAGTTTCCTGACTTGCACGTGTCTCGTAGTGGGGGATAAGGGGGATCCAAGGTCTGGAGGTTTTATGTGTGGTTGAAAGAGGTTATTAAGGCTAGATTGCTCTGATGTTTCTCAGGGCAGGGGGTGTGTTCTGGATTGTGGGTGTACAACAGGCTGGGCGGCGCCTCAAGCAATAGTAATACTTTTAGGGCTGGGGTTAACTATAAGAGGGAAATCAGTGGTTGCATTTTGGCCAAGTGCGCTAGTTCAAGGGGGGAGTCTACGATCGTAGGGATGAGTATTGCCTTGTTTTTTTTTTTTCTCACCCTTTTTGTTTCCAAGGTAATGCTGGGTTGGACTTGAGGTGGGTGAACTCTTTACCGTTTGAGGTGGCTTGCGTGTTGCTTTTGTAGCGTCAGCTAGTGGATGTTTTGTTAGTCCACTCTAAAGTGGTTTGGCCGGCCTTAGTTGGGATCTACAGAGTTCAATGTCCCAAATCGGTTGTTATTGAAGACCTTGTTTCCAAGGTTCGGGCTTTTATTGTTTATTATTGGGGCAGTTACGACATTTTTAGTATATTTTCCTTTGTTAGGCTGTTGGGTTTTTCATTTGACTTCCATGAAAATTTATAATACTAAGTTTGATATTCATTTGGATGGGGCGAGCTGTAACAATCTGTTTAACAGTTATCTATGTCTTATCCCGCTTGTTTATTAGGTCCAAATTTAGTTCAAAGCCCAGGGGGACCCATGAAGCCGGGGGGGGGGGGGGGGGCACACAAGTGATCCTGGTCTCGAGAAACATTTTAGCGACAATGAACGTGGACACTGACAGTTTGCTGTTTTGGACCGCGACGCGACTGCAGTGACGAACCCGGTGGATAACATATTTTATCAAGTTCAACCGGAGTAATGGCGTTCACGCCAATGGTGTTCAAACATGAAGCTCTTCTCAGGTCAAAACATCAAAGATTCCATTTTCATCTACAGAGCTTGACATAATGGAACTTGTCCCTGCCATTTGACTTTCCAATCCGCGTATATATGTATATATATTGTCATAAATGGCGAAATCCAAATGGAAAGACCCAAACTAATACCCCATCACCATCTCAATCCAGACAACCCCAAAATGGTAACGCACCACCACAAGTTCCTCCCCAAGCGAATCATCCTGGTGCGCCACGGCGAGAGCCAGGGCAACCTGGACGGCTCGGCCTACGCCACCACCCCGGACTACAAGATCCCCCTGACCCCGCAGGGGCTGGCCCAGGCCAGGCTCGCCGGCGAGGAGATCCGCCGCGTGATCTCCGACGAGGACCGCTCCGCCGCCTGGAAGGTCTACTTCTACGTGTCGCCGTACGAGCGGACCCGGTCCACCCTGCGCGAGATCGGCCGGTCCTTTCCGAAGAATAGGATCATCGGCGTCAGAGAGGAGTGCAGGGTCAGGGAGCAGGATTTTGGGAACTTCCAGGTGGCGGAGCGTATGAAGGTGATCAAGGAGACCAGGGAGCGGTTCGGGAGGTTCTTTTACCGGTTTCCGGAAGGGGAATCGGCCGCCGACGTGTTCGACCGCGTTTCGAGTAAGATTTTCGATGCGAGAATTGCTTGGGTTTTTTTGATGTTTTCTTGATTGTTATGCTTTGGTGTGTTGCAGTAATAGGCAATGTGTCAGTGATTGTTAGTTGGGACGTTAGGGCTTGTTGTCATTTTTGATTTATAAGGGTAGTAGGATATCTGTAATTTCTCACGAGACCTGATTATGGAGAACTTTAGTGACTTGATTGGGACATTAGGGTTTGGAAGGTTCTTTAATCGGTTTCCCGAGGGGGGAAGTCTGCTGCCGACGTGTTTACGGCTTTCGAGCAAGGTTCCCCAAGACTCGCTGTGTTTGATAGTTTTTGTCCCGCTTGACTTTTTGCACATTCTAGTAATGTAATCTGCGCCTTAATGTGCTGTAATGCATACGCTATGAACTATTGAAGTGTAGGTTTTGAGAAGGTTTATTAACTTGATTGCGACATCATGGTTTTGGCTTTTACCTTGCAAGCGATGGATACAATTTATTCACTCAAAATGTTGGGTCTGGACTGCTATATATTGGGTGTTGTTGATGATGGCAATGTTGGGCGGCAATCAGCATCCATGAGGTCTAGATGGCTCGATTTGTGGTTTTCTACCCTCGAAGGCATTGGCCTAACCTCTTGCTGTTGTAGAGAAACAAAGTTTACATCAGTTAGTGTTGGACTTTCCTTGGGTGTATATAAACCAACCTACTAGTTGTCTGCGTATAGAGAGAGCTAAAAGTAATTCTTAGCGATAGACTTTGCGTTGCGCTTGATTAGGTTTTGAGAGCTTTGTAAAGAGCGGCTCAAGTTTTGAGGTCTGAAGTGAAGGCGATCTCAATGGTTTGAAGATCTTGCGAGCGCATTACTAGTTTTTAGGCCTTGAGAAATGAGTTGTGTCTGACATGAGGCAGTTGATGCCCTATGTTATGGGATGCACATAAGCTTAGGATTAGAAAGTTGCGTTACTGACAAGATGCCATGGCTCTTTGCGTACTTAGTGATAGCAGTCACGACTAGACTATTTTTTGCAGAATTGGTCTTTCATCAATTTTTAATGATAATAGTTAGTATCCAGGTTTGCTATGCTGACAGACATGGTTTCTGCATAGAATGGCCACATCACAGACGCTTTAACTTGCACGTACTTGTGTTTTTTTTGTCTTATCTGCACTTCTGGAAATTGTAAATGTGCATATTCTCATCTATTGCAAGGGAATGAAAGGGAGAAGTGGTACTGGTTTATACTCCAGGTATTGCATTCGACAAACTTACTGTTTAACCAATCTGAAATGTGCAGGTTTTCTTGAATCTCTATGGAGGGACATAGACATGAACAGGCTTCACCATGATCCCTCTGATGATCTAAACCTTGTAATCGTGTCCCACGGGCTAGCAGCACGTGTCTTCCTCATGAAGTGGTTCAAGTGGACCGTTGAACAGTTTGAGTACCTAAACAATTTTGAAAACTCTGAGTTTCGAGTAATGCAGGTAGGAGAAGGCGGAGAGTATAGCCTGGCAGTCCACCACACTGATGAAGAGATGAAAGAATGGGGACTATCTCCCGAAATGATAGCCGACCAGAAGTGGAGAGCTCATGCCAATAGGGGTGCTTGGAATGAAAAATGTCCCTGGTATCTGGATGCTTTCTTTGATCATCTACCTGAGTCAGACGACGGTGCTGAAGAGGATTAAAAACAAATAACAAACTTGTTTTATTTTTGTAAGTAGGTGTATATCTATATATTCCGAAATGCCCATGAACTGAGTTGTTGCATATTCCTTGAGAGCTGCATGTTTTGCTGACTCTTGCTCGTTTATTTGAAGTTGGTAGCAGTACTACCCACTGACATTTGTTCATTGTTATTCACCTTGTAATACACTGAAATTTCACTATGAATTAAACAGACCACCTAAAGTGAGGCCTGTTTTAATTGCAGCCTTCTCCTTGCAGACTCATGTGCAAAAGAAAGATTCTTATTGTGGCTGCCTTTCAATGGTCCTAACTGGAATAGGGTTAGATTGCTCACTTCTTGTCCCGGATCAAACCGCTCCAAGGTCTCTTTGGACATGTATTACATTTTGCACAGTTTTGGACCATTTGTTGTGAGCATTTAGGATCGTTGGATCAGGTGGGAGCAGTGTTATTAAAGGCGCAGGCGCACTTAAGGCGCAGGCTCACCTAAGGCGCAAAAGGTCCCTGCAGCCTAGGCACAAGGCGCATGCGCGCGCCTTTTCGAAGCAAAGCGCAATATGAAAATAAATAAAAATTAATACACTAAAACAATAAAATTGTGAAATTAAAAAAGAAGAACATGATAATTAACAAACTTTCAAACACTAGAAATAATTTTAAATTCTATCACATCGTAATTTAACGAGTTTCCGACATATTTGCTAGTCTTGGTTCATCTAAAGGCTAACTTAGTTATTTATGTGTGTTAATCTTCCTCATTAGTCATTGGCATTGAGAAGAGCATTGAGATGATTAACAATCACAAGTTAATGGGGTTTTTAAATTTTTGTAGTGGTCAATAAGATGAGTATATCCATGAAGAGACTAAGCATAGAAGTAAAGAACGGCGACGAAGAAGGCTTGGCGATGACCTGATGACTCACTAGAGCAAGGGACGGCGGCTGCTAGCTGACACCGAGATTTGAGAGCTGATTGACTGAGTCGTGAAAGCTATTTTTGATTTGGGAATTTTTAGAGTTAGGCTTAGTGTATTAATGGAGTGGAGCTAAAAAAAATCGAAAAGAGAAATGGACAGTCCACATTTTGTGAGCCTAGCCATGCGCCTCCCGCCCCGTTGTGCGCCTAGCGCCTAGGCTCACTAGGCGCGCGCCTAATCGAACGCGCTACGCCTAGGCCTAAGCAAGGCGCGAGGGGTGCGCCTAGTGCCTAAGTGCGCCTTTTATAACACTGGGTGGGAGTTTCTTATATATATATATATATAAGAAACTCCCACCCAGTGTTATAAAAGGCGCACCTAGGCACTAGGCGCTCCCATATATATATATGGGAGCCGATCCCTGTCTACCGGTCCACCATAAATGTAGCAGTCCACTTGTACTCGTAGACGGCTCAGATGTATTTTTTTTTCTTGAAAAAGTGGCAACCACTGCTCTTTCTTGCGGTTGCAAAATTTTACTAAAGACCCCAACCGTTACTAAGTGTAGCTGTTGCAAAATTTTATTAAAATCCCAGCCCCCAACCGCAACAAAGTGTTGCGGTCGGTCTTTTTTCCTCTTTCTACGTGGCCCACCTTTTCTCTCTCTCTTTTTCTCTCTTTGTGTGCATGACTCACCTTTTCTCTCTTTCTTTCTCGCCACTTTTTCTCTCTCTCTCTCTCTCTCTCTCTCTTTGTGCTTTTCCATCTTTCTCTTTTTCTCCATGCGTGGCCCACCTTTTCCCTCTTTCTTTCTGGCCACCTTTTCTCTGTTTCTCTCTTTGTGCAGAAGCAGGAGATGCCCAGCCGCATAAAAGTGTTGCGGTTGGGCTATTTTTTTCATAGAGTGTTCTTTGTTTTCTCTCTTTGTGCAGTGTTCTTTGTTTTTTCTCTTTGTGCAGAAGCAGGAGATGCCCAACCCAATAAAAGTGTTGCGGTTAGGCTATTTTTTTCATGGAGTGTTTTTGTGGCAATGATAACCAACCGCAACAAAGTGTAGCGGTAGGTCAAAAAAATATGATGACCAACCGCTACACTTAGTAGCGGTTGGGGTCTTTAGTAAAATTTTACAACCGCAAGAAAGAGTAGCGGTTGCCACTTCATGAAAAAAACACATCTGAGCGGTCCACGAGTACAAGTGGACGGCTAGATTTATGGTGGAGAAATTGTTACTTCTCCACTGGTAGACAGAGATCGGCTCCCTATATATATATATATATATATATATATATATATATATATATACAAGGGTCATACTCCTGGCCCTGGGGTCCGAGATAGATAGAACTGTGGATCTCCGACGATGTAATATTTTCTTTTAGTTAAAAAAAGAATAGTTTTGCTTTTGCAATAAAAGAGAATTTTTAAAAGATTCATTGCAATAATCGATGATACGATCCTTATTTTTTAGTTTTGAGCTTTAATTGGCACTTATGCTTGCTGATAACACTCATGTTCACTGTCAGTGACACCAAGCTTATTTTGTTCCAAGTTGTTTCCTTGGGTAGTACCGGAGGAGAGAGCTAACCTGGAGATTCTATAGGCGTTAATGCATTCACAGTTGATTTGTTCTTGGGTTTTCCATGTGCTTGACTCGCTAAACTTATGTCGCTAAAGAACATGACGGGCTTCTAACTTAACAACCTTCCCTACATGATCACCAAAATAATTATAAAACTTATAGCGACAAATGTCTATTGCTGAGCGGATTCTTCAAGTCGTACGTCCAAAATACGCTTATATATTCCAACAACGAATCACTTCTCTTGGTATTTAATGACTCGATTTGTAAAATTGAGCTTTCACTATAGTGATATGGGTTCAATTACCTTGCAGCCATTGGGGCCAGAGCAATTAGTCCGCCAAGGTCGAGTTCTCAAAGCTCTATTACGGTCCAATTTGTCACAATCTACCACAGGTCTAGCAAAGTAGCATCCAAGGTCTAGTTCTCATAATCAACTAGTTTTAACCTCGTTCATTGCAACGAGAACAACAACCGGTAAGATATTTATTGAGAAAAGTCGTTTTCATTTGCCTCGTAGTAATAATAATAAAAGTAGTGGTAAAAACAATCGTAATAGTAATACGATATCCACCTTTTTTTTATAATTTTTCTTTTATTCTTGGTTGATAAAATGAAACTTTAGTAACAAGTGTTAGCGTTTTAGCAACAAATAAAAAAATGAAATAACATAAAATGATAAAAATGGTATCTTCCAAATTACAATAATAAATCAATAACGATAATCAGTATTATGAGATTTGCATTAAGTAAAGGAAATAAATAAGATAATAAAGAAATATAATATTTATAGAAATGAGAAAGTAATATTATACATACATATATATATATATATATATATATATATATATATATATATATGCTCGCGCGTGTGTGTGTGTGTGTTACTTACAATGAATTAAAAGAAGGGAGATTGGAATATTATTGCTTGTCTAAAAATAAAAATAGATTTAAGAACAGAAGTCGAGACATTAACTTGAAATTAAGAGATAAAGAGAGTTTTGACAAATTTTAGGAATTGTTGAAATTGCAAACCCTGTAGTAAAATTTTTAACGACAAAAATTAGTAAAAAAACTCGTATAAAAAGTGAAAATAAACTTTTAATAAAAAAAAATTTTGCTACCAATTTTATAATTATTATTAGATATAAAAGAACGAAATCTCTCAATCAGTATTTTGACTATTGTTGTTCATGTGTGCAACGCACGGGATCAAAACTAATATGAACATAAAAGAGAGAGATATGCAAAACTAATTTGATTGGTCAAATTGTAAATGGGAAAATAATATACATGCCACTGAACATTAACTTTCTCTCAACTCCAAATTTACCGTATATATAATTACATTCTATCCTCAATAATTAATCTATACTATTCCATCTATATCTATACTTTATACTACTTATTAAGTCAAAACTTAATTTGATGTAACATCTTTTTGTTGTTATATAACTACCATCCTACAACGATGACAAGTGACATTTCAAGAATTTTTTTAAAAACTAACGCAAAATAAAAATCTTAATTGGTAAGTAACTACCTACAAAAATATGTTTAATTTTCACAAATTAAAATTTATCAAAAAATATAGTTAAAAACAATTTAAAGCCAAGTTTGATACGATAATAATATTTTGCTGACTTATTTTTAGACATGTATGACTAACTTATTTTTCTGTTATTTAAGATTCATTTTACTGAACATGACAAAATTTTACGCGGTGTTTGACTTTTAAAAAAAATAAAATTTATACTATTAATTTCATTTTCGCACACGCATGGTGTGTACCATGGTGACTGATTATAGTATAAAGAAATTATTCATTTTGATTTTGATGTTACATAACTAGCCACTTACAATGTTGACACTTGGCATAAAAAGAATTTCCTTTAATTAACACTAAAAGAAAATATTCAAATGCTAAACAGTTACATAAAAGGTCTTGTTTGGTTTTCAAATTTTAAAATCATTTCAAAAAAATATAATGTCGAAGTACATCCAAATATGTACTCAAAATACATCCAAAAAATTATGGTTGATATTGTGAAAATCATAACATCAAGCATGATATAAAAATATCACTTTTTCACTTTATTTTTGCACTCATTTTGTCGAATGTGATAATAAACGCTTAAACGTGATGCTTAATTTTTTTTCACAAAATTCATATTAGTAATCTCAATTTTGCACGCGCATCGCACACGTCACAGTTGCTGGTGTAAGCTTAAGGGAGTCCAACTCTTGTAATTCCATCCAAACAGTAATAGATAGATCTAATGCAATTTTCTTCTTTTGTAAACAATGAAAGAATAAAAAAAAAATCAATTTAATTACGTATAAAACTAAGTAAACCTCAAAATAAACGAACGAGACTTATTTGTATTAGTTTGAAACCGTACCCGAGTCATTTTGTATTTAAAAGAAGGAAAAAAAAAAGCGTGCCCGAATCTCTCTCTCTCTCTCTCTCTCTCTCTCTCTCTCTCTCTCTCTGACAAATAACAATGTCGTTGTGTTGCATCGATACACTCATCCTACAAAACCTGGTCTCTCTTTATCGGGATCTGGGCCACCTTCGTTTTTCCCAAAAACAAAGTAGAAATCATTGGGGCCTCTCCTCTCTCGGATTCTGACCTTTAACCATTGATTTCCACGCACATTCTTCTGTAAGGTTACATGTGTACATACCCCTAGAATACCGTTATTGAATTGTTGGAATGATGCTTCGACCCAGTTAAAGAAATGGGTTTTTGGTAATTGATCGTGGGTACCCTTCGTTTTTGGCATCAAATCTTAGTTGGGTTTTTTTTTCCTTGTTTCCTGAAGCAATCAAGATTGAATTCTTTTGGTGGGTTTTGATGGCTCAACCGAGTAGAAGGTGTAGTTATGGGGTTGTGAGGCTTGTGTTGTTTGTGGTGGGGTTGTTCTTGATTGGTTATGTTGTTGGACTACCCTTCTTCTGGCACTCCAAGGGAAATCTAACTGCTCGGGAATGTCCTTCATGTGCTTGTGACTGCTCTTCTGAAAACAGCCTCTCGCTCCCTTTAGGTGAGTTTTTTTTTCTAATTGTTTGCAATTCTCAATCAAGGAGAAATTTCACTCCTTCTAGTTTTAAGCATACACGCTAAGTTGTTCATGAAGTGTCGGTGCTCTGTGAGATGATGACCTGTTTACTGTAATGTTTCCACTTATGCCTCTCCTCTCCCCTCCTCGTTTTCCTTTTGTTAAATTGCTCTCAACTTTTGGTTTCTATGACTATAGAAACATAGACGAAGCACTATCAGCCTATCGGGAATATGTTGTACTTCTTGACTGATTAGGTTTACTTGAGAGGAAATAATATAGACCTAACTCGATCTCAATTTTTACGTAGAGTAGGATTTAAAATCCTAGACTGAATTAGGAGTTGACCTTTATGGCTGAAGTGAATTTGTTGGGAGAAGTGGAGAACTGTTTTTATGTACACGGCATATGCCTGTTAATTTGCTAGCCCACAGTTAAATTCTTAGTGGACTTCGTGTAATGTTTTGGAACAGGTAACCTTCAGAAAACTTGTGTTCAAGAAGCTTGGCTACTAGAAATTCTCTCGTTGTAGCTTTAAAGGAGCCTTTTGTTAAAATTGTCGGAATGCATACATTGCAGGCTGGATGAGGATAGAGTATAGTGGGTATAATCTGTTAATCTGCAAAGATTTGAAGGAAGCCCATGTTAGAAGAAGAAATATTATGTAAACATTGCATTATAGAGAAACAAGGCTATGGCGGTGGCTAATGCCCTATAGCTACAAAGAAGACTCCTTCGCGCTTCTACCATAGCAGTCACCCTATAGCAACAGCTCTAAGAACTATAGCTTTGGTTATGTCCGTCGCTAGTTCGACCCTCAAAAGTCTCCAAAAATGGCCGTTAGAGCCACAACAACGGCCCTAGTTGTCGAATGAAAAGGAAGGTTAAAATGAAATGCGCCAAGGTGGGGAAACATATAATAGGCTGCACGTTGCATTGAGGATTTGGTCTCTAGATAAATAGAACATGGCAGATAAGATTAATGTGCATCCCCGTGTAGTAAGATTTTCGCTGTGTTGAGTTGAATAGAACAAGCCTATAGTAGGGAATATTCTCTATTTTAGTCCACCAAATGGTGCTTAAGGACTTTGTTTTTCTTCCACCTTTTCTTCAATGGAAGGATAAGTGTGACTTGCATACCCGTATGACATAGATAATAAACTATTCAGTTGAAACTTTCATGAAATGAGGTTGTATCTAGCTGAAAAGAATAATAAGTAGCATGCAATACCTTTTTGAGTTCTGTCTTTATGAAGCTTTCGCCTAGGCTTCTATAGTAGAAGGTTTTTTACTTCATCTCATTTGTCTGGCTTTTGCTTTAGCTGCATGGAGCTGAGATCTTTAGGTGATTCATCAAATAGAGAAAAAGAGGAGAGGCAAATGTGTTAGAAATTTGCTCATGAGAATAGTCATTGATGGAAACAAGTATAGAAGTCAAAATAAGGTCAGAGAGGTGGGCCATGGATCTTCGATAAGCACAAACTGCAGAAGGATTGAGAAGGAACTGTCGTCTTTGAGGGTGAAGTGATGTCTTGTAATGGGCTTTACAAAGCAAATTTTGAGGATAGTTACACGATGCAGAGTTTTTCCTGCCTTCCTTTTTTTTTTTTTTGGGAACTCATGGGAAATGCAGAAGATGTTATTTTCTTGTGATAAGGAAGTGCAGCAATACTTGGTTGCTAGGAATTTAACAGAGAACACGTGCTTAGACAGGGAAGGATGGAAGAGATGGATTCATGTAGCTGATCCCAACTACTTTGGGACAAAATCTTAGTCTTGATGAAGAAGGAACCGAGGAGGGATTTTTACTATATGTCACTGAGGAAGGGGTTTCTTGCTCGAGCAATTTTCAATGCACTTCACCTCGGCCGCCTTCCTCTCCATCCTGCGAGTTCATATTTTTCTTGCAAAAAAAATCCGTTATGTGTTCTATGACAATTATTAGATACCGTAATTTTTTTACTTTCTATTTAAGGGTACAGATGGAAGTCATCCGATCATCCTGTTTTTACTTATCAAATTTCTGGTACTTTATTTGAATTCTTTTATAGTATCTTGTGTTTTCAAGCAATAACATATCATGTTTCATTTGATTCTATATTCAATTTTTGCAGGGTCTGTCAACAACTCATTTGCAGGTTAGTTGCCTGTTTTTGCTTTGTTTTTCATGTCTGCCCTTTTTTTTCTGAAGATTAATTTGGGAGTTGTTCAGGTGGTTCTCATGATCTCCGACCAGTAGAATGTTTTAATTGGACAACCGAACAATATACATTACCAGAGGAAACATAACTCGAAATTGTTATATCCTTGCTTACTGCACTACTTATCAAAGGAGGGTGAAATTTATGTCTTTGCTCACCCTATGTGCAGACTGTGGTAAAGATGACCCAGATGTGAATGAGGAAATGAAGAAGGATTTTATAACGTTGCTGTCAGAGGAGATCAGCTTACAGAGAAATGTAACCAATGACAACTTGGAGCACACAAAGGCGCTCATTATGGACGTGAAGAAAACTTCTTCACACTATCAAAAAGAAGCAGAAAAGTGCACTTCAGGAATGGAAACTTGTGAAGGAGCAAGGGAGAATGCCGTAGCAGCGCTTATAGAAGAGCGCAAGCTCTCTATATTGTGGGAGGAACGAGCTCGCGAACACGGATGGAAGGACAAGAGATGAGCTTATTTTTTGTTAAGGACATCACTAGGATTCCAATTGCATAGGTTTTGTATTTCCTAGAAGTCTACAGATTCTTTTTGTAAATATACGAGACACCGTCAATTCCACCTTCTAGTTAGCCCTTTAAAATGTGAATGCTATAACATCTCTACAGCAACAATATCACAGGAAATCGATAAGTACGAACGTAGTAGATTGTTTAAGTAAAGAATTCCCGATGCTTGTTTCATGATCTGAATCTCGACTGACATGGAAGCCCGATGCGATCATGCTGTCTCAACTTTCGTGCCCAGTTCTCCTGATGAGGTAAACTTGGTGTCTCCCCTTTACCTTCCACTTCCGAAGAACTTGAACCTTAATTTTGGTGGTTAGTGTACCAAACCAACCGTTTGCAATTGATAAAAGAGGGTAAGTAGGGTGAAGTTCGTTGATGTAGTGTTGAGTTTTTACATTAATCAAATCACATAATTTGGCTAAATTACTAATTTGAGCCTGATCACATCGGAGCTTTCATGTCAGTTGAAGTTGGCACAGATTTCTCATTGGATAAGTTGAAAACAGACTGCTTAAGAATCTCAGTTTCTTAGCAAATAACATCCCTTGCATATTTTGGTGACAACAAATAAGAAGCCATAAGGTCTATCGACCACAGGCTACGGCAAGAAAAGAGCAAAAGTCCCAAAAAGCCGCAAGGTTAGTGAGGCTATACGCTGCCTACCATTGTAGCTCGTTTAGGGAAATAGGCCAAAGTTACCTTTCTTCCGTATGTTACCATTTATTTCAATGAAGTTCTTCAATTTGGCTCAAAAAAATAAAAAACTTCCTCCTCCATGAGAAAAGTAACAAAACTTTAGCCAAAAGAGTTTAGGCGTATTAGATTAGTGAAAATGTGCAGGTTGACACAAAGAAACAGTATCAATCTAAGTAAATACTGTCCAAAACGGCGAAGCCAGCAGCAACCCCTCCTTCATTTGATGAAGAAACCTTTGTCCGCATCAAGTAACCACACTGATCATTCACAAGAACCTTCTCCTTATTTCTGCACAAGAAATCATAACTGATGAAATAACTTCAAAATGTGTTGAAGGGGGCAGAACGCCTTGCTTCACATATTAAAGAACAGAGATCAGAAAACTCTTGATTCATAATATTACTAGCTATAGAAACACCAGAATAAAAAGTTCGTAACCACTGACCCCTAGAAGGGGGGGGGGGGGAAACAACTGGCATCATCATCATCAAGCCCTCCCAAACTAGTTGGGGCAGCAACGTGAATCCTTTTTTCCCATTCTGCCTAAAAAATAATGGTATGTACATATTACGCATATATTGCATGTTTTAAACTATAGAGCTAATATCATGCTTATTTTACTAGAAAAGGAAACAAATTTCCTAAAATCCATCCCTTTTAATCAAATTGTTAAAAGAGGAAGGATGAAGGAGACACTGCCAAGTTGGGAGAACAGAGACGAGAGTTACCTTAAATAAGCACCATAAATTCCAAGCTCAGATACTGCATCCTCTTTATAAAAGATACCATCTCGCATCAGAATCGTGGGAGTTATGGTTGGGAAAATCCTTTGCATAAGAATAAAAGCAGCATCTTCTTCAGTCCCTTCGCTCTGTAATCTTTGCAAGGTTTTCCTCACATCATCTCCATATATATTGTTCCCTGAGGTGGAATGACAACTCAGCATCAATATTCAGTGAAGATCATAGAAAGATCTAATTAATTCTTTCTATGGGTCAATAGCTATGTGCCAAAGGAGTATAGCGGGACCCTATCGTCACATCCCGCCGGTTTTGTAATTGATTTGTTATTCGTACACTTTGTTGTGCTGGCCTGAACCCAGCAGGATAGGCCCTGAGTTTTCTCGGGGTGTCTCGGGAAAGAATCTTATGACCTGGTTTCTGTTCCTGACTTAACTCAATTTCCCTGATCTGTTTTTCAATACGATGCTATCTTAGGCGTGATAGGCTAGTCCGCAGTAGAGATCTCATCCAGTCCTGTGTCACTTCGAGCGGGGTTCGACCTCTAGACTTGAAGATTATTCTAGAACGGCTCAAAGACTCTAAATAAGGACTTTTACAAATACTGAGGAAGTGGAGAACAACATGTACTGCCGTAATTCACAAGGCATCAGATTAGTGAGAACTGCTAAGTTAAATACAAGTTTTCTTTTCTTCCTTCCCTACCAATTCGTCACGTGAGTGTGAATGGCCTTTACAACTAACAAGGCTGAAGTGCTGGCTTGGTGCTTGCAAGGGTGGCAAGTTTTGTGGTGAACAGAGCTGAATTAAACAGTGAAGAGTTCCTTTTGCCAAAGTGCTGCAAGGGGTATAGTGCTTAGAGCCACGACCATAAGGATTGTTTTGGACTAATATAAGATCAACCAACACATATTTTTGTGATACTTATCTGACTATTATAAGTAATTTACCTCCGCCTTCTCTTTGTGGTTTCATAACATATAGTTCAGGTCTTGAAATTACGTCCTTGACTACTTCTACGTCATCTAAACTCCACAACCCTGCAAAGCATCTTCTTACTTTGGCAATGTCCTCTTCGTTTTCAAGAAACCTGTCCATGAGAGAAGGAAAACTTTTATGGAACATATACTGAATGCTGTGCATGCATATTGTAAATCAACGAACAATGCGTACTAGATTACATCTAATGTGGTCAAAGAAGATCAAGAAATAGCTCACATTTTTACTTGAACACGAATGAGATATATAAGCAAGATAATATACAATTATATCCTTCATCTGGCCACTTACAAGTCAAATCTGTTTTGGAAAGTGCTACTGTGGTTCATTAAAGTTTACTACAATTCAAAGATTGAGAAGTCAAATAGCAAAACCATTTCTCTTACCTTTCAAGCACATTGGGTTTTGCAAGCTCTTGTTGAATTTTCTTGGTGCCTGCTAAATGATAAGAAATTGATGGGCACTTGATCGCAGAGGACTGCTCCATTAATAGCCTAGCTCCCCATTCCTACAAGACAAAGCAATCGGGTTCATGAGACTTCATTGGAAGTGCCAGAGGGCTTCAGGGCTGGGTGGCAAGAAGTGACTAAAAAGTTGGCATTATTGCATGATAGTGACCATAAACAGGACGGCTGTTGGATAAAGTTATGCCAATAAAACAAGAAAGCAAGTAGTAAATAGTAAATTGGGCAAAGTACTTAGATTATTAATGTAACACACTTGGTTTTGCTGATGCAAAATTTTTTAGTAGAACTTTTGGTTGCATTGAAGACTGATTTTTATTTATTTTGGATATTGAGCACGCACAATTTCATATCCAAAGCAATGAGTCAAGATTGGAGAGGATACGACAATGTACAAAGCGACAGGTAACATCAAAAAAGTCATTCAAAAGGCTCTTTTTTTCTTTCCCAAGCAACACTTAATGGTGTACCCTTGCAAACTTGTGGTTAGAGACCACCTGAGTAGCATTGTGGTAAAAGCCCATGCTAAGGACTTGAGATCGGCTCCATTGACACCTATAATGGCATACTACTCACAAAACATTATGCATCCGTACAAAGACAAGAGCTGATTCTTGAAACTCTTACATGATATATGGAAGGAAACAGATGAAGCCAATTCACTTACTAATTCTGAAGGATAATCGGTTGGTGAATACCCAGCCCTGAAATAAACAATTGCAACCTCTTTGCCACCCCTGCAATTTCTAAGCTTTCAACTGATCAGATCCAGTGAACCACAGGTAAAAGTTCTGAAAAAAAGAATCAAAGGCATTTGGCAATTGAGCTACATACACGATAAGTGTTCCATCCGGAAGTAGCTCCCCCTGGGCGTCAATCTCGGTCAATGTCTTTCGAACCACCGTAACATTATGTGTGTTAATAAGCTGAGGAAAGCATCGGAAGACATTGAAAAAGTGTTTTTCTAAAGACACGCTCTTGCATTGTTTTGATATGACTAGATAGCATTTCCAATTTATACCGTTAAATGATAGGTAGGCGGAAGAGAAGATCCTTACTAAAGTATACATACTTTTCGATATTGTTGTATTCTTATGTAAATTAGCTTATAAGCATGACAAAAAGGATATCTTTCCTTCAAAAGAGTGCACAGCCAATGTTGGTCATACATGTTGCGTTCTTCAGATTGAACCACAATCAGTACTACAGCCCTGTATCACATTTTCATAATTGGTGAGACCATAACAGCTCATAGTGACTGCAATACCAAGACCGAAACAAACCTAACCTTGGGTTATCATATTGGGTCCAAGCTTTTGCCAAGGCCTCAGCAAAGCAACTCACAGCAGAGTTTCTGGGGATCTTTTCAGAATCTAATTTAAGGCGCTCTCGATATTGATCAAGTAAGCTCCTATAAAATGAACAACTTTAAGTTTAAACATGTAAAACTGCATGAAACAAAAATAAATGTCGCCAAAAAATGTGTGGTTGTGTGCAGGTGATAAAAGTGAAGCGGAATGTCAAAAGTTTGGAATAGTTTGCCAACAAAGAATTCTTTTAACATGACTTCTTTGGTGATCTAGAACTTCCACCAAAACCATAATAGGTGTTCATAGTTACTTTCATCATGGTTTATGACCACTTGTAATTTCAGTTCAAGATGCAACCTCTTCCAAGAAGTGTATATTTCCCCACATGAGTGCTATAGCTAGTGCCGCTTGAACACAAGTTGCTTCAGAACACAGAACATAAACATGACCACGTTATACTTGCATGCTTTTGAGCATGGCACAGTAGGCTTTTTTAAACTACGTACGAAAAGATGCTCTGGGAATCTCTAACTGTGAGACAGTTCCCCAAGCTGATTATCAATGCAAAATAGACTACAAAGACATCAGTTCTGTATTTACTAAAGAATAAACATTAACATCTCAGAATAACTATGGTTGACCTGACACGCAGTGCACAAGGCTCCCGCCATTGCGGTATCTGGAGAGGTTGATGTACGTAGCCTTACTCCCACTACTTTGGGAGACCTTTTTCGTGTTTCAAACCCATGACCCTCAGGTCACAATGGAGACGTCTACCATGGTTGACTTGACAGTGAAACTGGAGATTAAAGTCCAATAAAGCCAAATTTCTTTTGATCAATGTCACGCTAATATATCTTTATCTGACCTAGAGGCTTTAAATTTTCCACTTCCAAATACTCCAGCCTCAATTCAGTTTGATCAGGATTACTACTGGAGTGATTTGAGAAACATAGCATATTTCAATAACTTAAAGGTGTCAGCTCCCATGCTTGCTTTCTTTTTCAAAGTAACCTTACAGCTCACTCTTGGTCGATACCGAACCCTAATAACCTAGTCTAAGCACAATTATGATGACACCTCTGGATCTAGGTATCAACCCAAGAGTTAGTGACGAAAATAGAACCTAGGCATAAGAATAATAAATAAACTGACGCCACTAATCTAGAAAAAGCTAGAAAGGAATCAAATAAGCAGGCTTTCCAGTATTAAAGAAGAAAGCATACTTTAGCAAGCAAATTTATTACTATCTACCTGTGAAGCTCGCTGACTAGAGAACTCAGCCCAGGAAATGATGATGAAATTGTGTTCAGCTCTATCTGGAGAAGCATATTAGTTTGTTCATCCAGCATATAATCGGATCGATGTAACCCCAAGCGTATTTCCTATGTAAAAAGAACAAAATGGTGAGCCACTTAACTGAAAGTTATAGCCTTTAACAGTGTACGTGGCAAAGCAAGATCTATGTAGGGATCCAAGTACTTTAGCAACACTTGTTATGTAGAGAATTTTAAAACTGAATGAGGTCGTATATTGTTAGCAAGTCATAACAAGATCACGCCAGAAAAACAAGGCATACCAGGATAAATAAAAGTATATGTAAATCAAAACTGAATCTCATATTTCATACACACCTCCTTCTTATCAATTTCTAGCATCTTGGAATGAATCTCTAAGAGTCTGGAGGTAAATGGATCCACTTTCTTTGTCCTACAATGTCAGAAGACCGAAAGATGAATCATATCACGACATTTCAATTTCTTGACTACCTGCTCAAGAAAAAATTTCCGATTTCACGAGTCACAGAATTTATCAAAAAATTAAATTCTAGAGTCTGACAGAGGAAACGAACTATACATATACCAAGGCAAGCAAAAAGAAAAACTACAAAAAGAAAACAGATATTAAAAGCTTAAGCATAAACAAGATTGGGGAGAAGGAAAAAGCTCACGAGGCAGAGAGATGATGACAGACGATCCAGACAAGTCTTAGTAACGTGGAGGGCCTCCTTAAAGGAACAATACCATTTATAAATATTCAAAATCTTGCAATGATCAGTTGAGAGAACTCAACCTGAAAGTTAGCTATCCAAGAGACGAACCACGCCCTTAAAAGCTCCAGAATATCCCCATGCCTACGCGATGTGGGACTGCATCATTTGCCTTTCCTTGAAAGCTTTGCATCTCCGCAAAGGGGCTACCGACCCCTCAGGCACGTTGGCCACCTTTTGGAGTGGACACAACCCTCATCTGATGCAGAACTGATAGGGCTGGGCATGTGACGTTTCTGATACCAATTGGTGCAAATAGTGCAATGGGAGAACTTAACCTGAAAAGCTAGCTATCCAAGTGAGTAAATCCACGGCCTTGTAAGCCCCAAAGCATCCCCATGCCTAGCTGATGTGGGACTGCGTCAAAATCTTTCTGACAAAATGGCAATTTACATATGTAGGAAGCCATTCAGAAAGAAACAACGCGATGGATTACTATCTTAAACTAACGTGATATAGAGAAGTAAGATCGTAAATATAGATGATCCGTAACTCATAAGATGAGGAAGGAAAAACATTAAATGGTTTAATATGTGACAACGTAAGGAAATCACTGGAATAGCATTTAAGTTGGTACAAAATTTGAGAAGGTAAAGAAACCACTTGAGGGAAATAGCATAAGGGAGGGACTTGAGATAATTTCAGTTGTCTAAGTGCAACCCAAGTGCTGCAAAAATAATTGGAAGGCCAAAAACAACTCAGTTGAGGTAGCACGAAGACAGGTGTTTCATATGTACCAACATATGACATTGTGATAGCTAACTGAAAGTATCTTTAAGAATTCAGAAATGTGTAGGTGACCACATTTAAGTTAAATCCCACATTTTTCACATGAACGCTGAGACTCTTGGTCTTGTCTGCCTTTCCATGGTGAACAAACATGTAACTGTCAATACACGCATAGTGACAGAGGATTCTTCTGACTACACCACATACTTATCACTGACAATGGTTCTTCACTGAGACATTTGATGAAATGCGGAGATTACATGCGACACAAACACAGTAACAAAAGCATTGTTGAAAGATAACAGAATTTCTGCTTCCATATGCATTTATTCGCATACGTATTTACATCCCGCGGACACACCCACAGAGTGCTAGAGAGAGAGAGGGAGGGAGGGAGAGAGAACCTGGAGAGTGAGTCCTGCAAAAAATTTCCATCCAAACTCACACGATCAACAAGTTCATTGAAAATCGGAGCTAACTCGCAAGCTTGCCTATAGTGACTTTCCGGAAATGATAAGGGCAATAAAGTGAAAGGGGCATGAACCATACCCACACCAGGCACAGTTCCTGATCTCTGCAAGTTAGAACACCATAAGGTAAATCATGTTAACCACACAAGGCAAAAAGTTATATTCAACTCATCAGAGAGAAAGGGATTATCAATTTGATATAATATAAATAAGATAATTGAATAGAAAAACTCAGATTTCTAAAATGAATCCAGAACCAGCATCTATTCATCAACTAATCAGATAAATTAAAGGTTAAAAACACCACTAAAGGAACATGATGTGACTACTTTCAACGTACCAATATTCACAGTACATCCCCGGGTGAGTGTCAGCAGTAATACATGTAAAAACATCGAAAGGGAGAACCAAAAAAAGGATAGACAGAAACAATACTATTGCTATACAATCATACCTGCAAGCGAGTTTAAAGATTTGCGTAGGAGCTCCAAAAGCTCTTTTGGAGCCCAAACAAAGAGCTATGTGCGTCTGGCTATCAACTAGTTTTGCATTTGAGCAGTCCAAAAGACGTATTTTTAATGAAATCTTTTTGCTCAAATGTAGTGGTTGCATTGTCCGAAAGTCACTATCTCAAACTGGCCCTTCATCTCTTTTGTGCACAGTATTTGAAGCACCCCCATGATCGCCAACTAGCAGATACATCGACAAAGTGCTACCAGAAAATTTTATCGATAATTGGATATAAAGTTCATGCTTCTCAGAAGATTTAATTCATAAGAAACAGTTAAAGGACCATTTGGCCAATATTGACATTACACAAACAATTAGACGCAAACATTAAGGAGGGAGAAATGGAAATAGACTAACCTGGACGCTTCTGTCTCCAACAACAAGCCCACGAAGAGAACTCCAAACCAGAGCATCATACACCAATTGTTCGAGCAATTCTTGGTCAAGACTGTGAGGATGAGCCATGGGATTCTTTACACCAATTTCCTCCTGGGTTTTAATCTCCTCAACCGTACTACTGCCGCCACACTTCACCACACGTAATGTTGAATTCGACAACTGGTTTTCGATGGCAGTTTTAAAGGGTAGCCGAAAATGGGTATTGCAGAATCTATTGGTGGGATTAAAGGGGGATTTTAATTTGTTAATGGGAAAAGCAGTGGCGGCGGTTGCAAAGCCAACGGTGGTGGGCAAAGAGAGAGAACACGGTGTTGAATGCCCAGCACCCATTTGGAGGATAGTATATATATATATATATATATATATATATATATATATATATATATATACTGTTCCAAATCCAATTTGAATTCCAATTGATTGGGTTGCAAACAAATACTGTACTCTGCCGGAACAAAGAGAATGCTGACTTTGGTTTTTTTGTGGTAGTGACGATGGTAATGATGGTATTTGGAGAGGGCATAAAGAATTGATTCAGATTTTTTACTAAATCAGAATCCAGAAACAGTACTCATATTTAAACTGGACATTCAAAAACTTTTTGATTGATTCTCAAAATTAATTCAGAATCACTTTTTAAAAGGTTTAATATAATAAGATGACTATATAAAATTTAAAGGAGGCATTTTGATGTTTGTATATATAATGATATCTTGCTAATTCGTTGATCAAACTTGATTCAATTAGAATTCAAGAAAATGAGGACAAAAATTTGTTGACCACATATTAAATCAGTTTATAAAATTGAGCATTTGATGTCTGTTTATATGTAAGGATATTTTGATAAATCTCTTGATCAAACTTGATTATCCAAAACTGATTAAATCTTACTCCAAAAAAATGAGAATTATAGATTTAATCAGTTTTAAGCACATTGAAGTAGATTTAATCAGCTTATTATTATTATTATTATTATTATTATTATTATTATTATCAAATACTTTAGAACTGATTTGATCTGCATAAATCAGGTTTGATAAAACTAGAATCAATCTCAAACACCCTCTTACTCTCATATTAATTTTGTACTAGTATTGAAAGCTAGACCTTTTAGTAAAAGAAAATAGTTGACAATCATATTGTTTCAAAAGCAACAAAATAACCTTAAAAGTTGCATGGCACAATTCAGTTTGATGTCTTATACATATTATTAAAAATAAGAGTTTGATAAAGTACAACAATTGTAAATAAGTATGAGACAGTGACTAGAAGTATTTTTTTTTCTGAAGTCCATTTACGTGGAAAGGTTTGGCTCAATGTCAACATTTGAAGCAACATAAAAGCCAAGAGCTTTCTATAACATCGAACAAAAGATTGTCAATTCTTTAGCGACGACCTCATTTTCTGGGGGCACGATTCCAGTCTTATACAATCAACATACCGTAATTTAGTTGCATTAGAGGATTCAAATTTGACTTCTTACTCGTATCATGTTAACATTATTCTGTACACAAGTGAAAAGAGATTTTGAATGAAGTATAAACGTATTATATATACACATAAAAAAAATAGTATATATCATTAAAATCAACTACGTAAAGTAAGAATTTTCTTAATTTAAGGAATCTCCTCAATTACTCTATGTAAATTAGGGAATCTGCTTATCTAATGTCAATCTTCTATTCCGTTAATCATTAATTTGCTCATTGTATTTATTGATAAAACACATAATTTTCTGTTTCGACTTTATATAATCAGATGCCGTGAATATATCAGTTGCTTCATAGGTCGAGCACAAGCAAATTTTTGTGGACATACCATTAATCATTAACAATTTACATTATACTTTGATGTACATCTAAATCATCATTGTCCAAAGGAATCACTTCTCTGCCCCGTTTCTCTTTTACATTAGAACCCACCTTTAAAATTGATTTCAACGGCTTTACCTCCTCTTTGTCGCTCTCCAAGGAAGGCAGCTTTTCGATTCCTGCCTTCCGCTTATCCCTCTTCTTACTCGTGTTTATCTCCTCAACATTGTCACTGATGCTCACCATCTTCTTCGGGGCTCTTGCTCCAGCTGCAGCTGTGTTTGCCGTTGCATTGCCTTTCTCCTCACCATTTTCTTGGACTTGTGAGAGCTCCTTGGTATCCTTCTCAACAACATTAACTGCAGCGGCAGATTTCTCTGCGTTTCCAGCTTGTTTCGTGTCTTCGCGAGGCATTCCATCCTCGGTGGGATGCACGGTTTGGTGACTTGGAGGGTCGGCACTCTTCTCCGGGGAACCCCCCAGAGTCACTGGCTTGTAGGCCTGTTCAGCAAATGTCTGCATGAAGAAGCCGAGTAGCTTGCCGAAAATGGCCAAGCCATGGCACGAGGGACACCCAAAGCTCAGGGGCACGAGGATCTCTATGGCTAGACTCTGCATCACAAAGGCGAAAAACATTCGGCCAATGAACATAAGAGGGCATAGAGGGCATCTCAAAGTCATTAGCTCGAGGGCTACTGCTGGTGTTAGGCATACATCTAGAGAAGTCCAAGAGTTGTTGCAAACTTGGCTTGTTTCTATTGTGGATGGAGAAGAAACTTGTTTTTGAATGTGTAGCTTTGGTTTGGTGATATCAATCCTAGGAGAAGAGATGAAGTAAGAGGTGGATTTGCTTTCTCTTATTTGGAGAGGCAAATCAAGAGGAGGCATTTATTCTTCACCCGATTGCTGAAACTTAGAAGCAAGCAAAAGGCTTACCAGATGATGAAGGCATCTCATAACTTCTTCACTTTCCATCTTCTCCTGCCATCACAAAGTAAATATAGAGGAAACCAAGCTAACATTGTAGAACTGCCAAGGCTTCAGATCTGCTAGAAAGAACAGTACTGTGACAACTAAACCTGGATAATCAGAATCTGTCCAAGTGACAACAAAGTTCGTACATTAACAGGAGAACGTTGACTGTAGTCCATGTTATGGTAAAGTCTCGCTTCACGTAGCAGTTAAAACTCAATAGACACGTTGCGGTATTGATGCATTCGCTCGTCACTTTGGACAGAATAAAGATTTTGTAAGGTAAACCAAACCAACAGGTAGAGTCTTTCAACTTGATTATGTTATTTATTAAAAATAAATAAAAATTGAACTTAACAGTGACATGATGATGTTGCACCATTACCACCATATCAACCTAACAGCAAAATAACCAGAACCGCAACTTGCTTGAAATGAAAATGTCAGACAACCGGATTGTCAAAATGATTGGGAGAACTACAATAAACTTATCTTACAAAAAAAAAATGGAACATCATATATTTATTATCGACAACAGCAGATCTTGAGCTCTATGTCAAGGAAGACCTTGCTTTATGGGAATTCGCCCACAAAGACGCCAGTACGCTCCAGGGTGGAAATGAGACTTCTCAAAAACCCATATCTCGCGGACAAGAACCTAGGCCAATAGAGATAAGAGTTACTATTTTGGTGGAAAAGAAGCATTAAAAATTAATGAGCTGCCATGACTACTCAATGCTAATGGGACGCTTAATCAGTTTATATGTACTTACTGACGTGCACATGCTGTAAAATTATACAAACCGAATGTTTCAAGGTAAAATTAAATCCTAGGTCATTGGCATTAAGGGCAATCAACGCATTTCTATCGCAAATTAACACCCCTTCAAATTTAGTAACAGCTGTAATATAATATTGCTCAATTTGTCACCGAGCCTGCGACATGCATAATCCAACTAGAAGAGTGACGCACAAAGTAGATTCTCATGGGTATAAACCATTGGCTTATCATGCCACAGAATGTGTACGTTGGTTTATATTCCTATGCATCATCTGGTATACGGATACTGAGTACATTCTCCATTCGCCTGAGTACAAGCCATTGGTTTATATGATGCACAATCTGATGTCCCACTCCATCTAATCGTGAAGTTCACAACATCATACAACATTTTTCATTGTAACCTCCGTGTACATTTATCATGCATAGAACAGGGTGTATGGAGATATAAAGCAAGTTGGTATGCATTTGGATATGTTCCAAGGAGAACTGCCGTTTTTAATTTTCCTGAAATACCGGGATATATGATGGGTTTCACAAATTTTCTTTTCAAAATTATATTACCATGTACTGAAAGAGAATAACCTAATAACTCGAGATTCTTCAGACCAAGGCATCAACTATTTTCACTCAAAAAATGACTACCGGGCTAACGCATGTAACCGATCCTCTAGTGCCTTACAATTAGATAATCATTTACGAGTGGATTAAAACTATAAATCATTTCTGAGTAAATTTGCCCTAACCTAATATGGTTTTCATCATATAGTGATTGCACTTTCATATTTTTTCTAATTTATCAGAATTTCTGAACCACGTGTAAAGGAAAAATGTTCAACAAGCTTGTTATCTTCTTCTTTCCTTCTATTTTTCTATTTTTGGTGGTATCTTCGAGCTGGTTTTTCTAAATTGCCTATCCAAAATCATGCTCCTTGTCATACTTCCATCCTTCTTGACTTCTACCAATTTCATTATTACTGCCCCTTCTTACTCCACCAACTTGCCGCAAGTCACTTTCGCGCACTGAAGCATTCAAAGGTCTTTATTAACTATGTTAATGAAAGCAAGTCCCTCTAATCTTCCTGAAGTGTGATCTTGCGTCTGTTCTTATTCATGTTCTGCCGTTCCTTTGCGCCTCTCATTCATCTTAGCTTCCTTTTTCCAATTACACTAAACTTTACCACATGTTGCTTCTTAGTGCCAACACCGTGAACCATAGATCTTGAATGGCCTACTGCATCCTAAAAAGGGTGTATGGCTGTGCAGTTTGCCTTTAGGTAGCTCTATCCCATACTTAGTACATCCTCACTTCTCCCTTGCCTTACGTTGAGATTGGGGGTGTAAAACTTTTCGTTATCATAATTGCAAGAACAAGCACAAGGTTAGTCACAAGTTTATTAAAAAATATCATTCTGGGAAAATAGCTTCCATCATAAGGACTTTAAAAACTTGAGAATAGAAAATAACAAAAACTCTTTTTTACCATATTGTTGTACTCAGCAGGTGAAGTTCCGTACTAATTGATGTCAGCAAATTAGGTAGTTTGTGTCCCACAACAAATTCAATTATAAATTGTTAAAAGTTTAAGATACTATTCATCCATATCAAACAGATGAGACGATGCATTTATCTGTCACATAGACACAGGGAGCTTGAATGCAACCAGTGATTAATGCAGGTGCTGAAGAGTTTTTCGGGCAATCATTTAGTTAATGAATAAAAACTCCACTCGACTGAAAGTTACCCTCTGGACATGCAACAATTCATGGTAACACAAGGGAGCTATGACATTCAGCCAATATTGCTATATGACATTTGTGGAACAAAAGAATTGTGGCATAGATTGAACCATATAAATTAGTTAAAAAACCAAGGAATCTCATCATTATATACACAGATGCGAACATATATGCATGCTACAGTTCTAATGAGCAATACCTCCTTATTTTTATCACCCGCAACAACATCACCTTTTGAATCATATGCCTCAAACTTCTGCAAAGACATGGGGTAACTTATGATCAACAATTTTGAAGTCACAAAATTCTCAACAAAATAGAGAAAAGTTAACAACGCGGTCCAAAAATGTTATGAAACTTCCATTAACCTACATAAGAGATCATATGAACGATGCAATACAGAGAGGGGATACTATCAAAACATAAAAAGGAGAACAAGACAAATGGACTTAAGCCCAGACAGTTAATACTAAGATGTTACAACATATCATACCAATACCAACATCGTAGCATCAATATGACAAGTTAGATTTTTGGGCAGATTAACTTTTTTATAGAAATCAATAATTAATTATGACAGGGCAATTGCATTCTCCGCCACCATGTCCAGGTCACAACCTAGGGCATGAAGCACAGATGTCCTTGATCGGCTGATGTAAAATACATGCAAGATAGGCATTATTAAGTGCTGTACGTGCCTGAACAATAGTTACATATGGATCCAGAACACAAAACAAGAAATCAAGCTGCACCGTGTACCTGCTTAGTCAGAAACTCAAGCGTAAGCTGTATGAACACTTTATTGAGGTCATTCCGATCGACGCCAATCTGGAAGGAAAACAGGTGGTGCTGTCAATATTTGCCTTCCAAAGATCAGATTTATAAATTCTTTGAATTCTGCTTAAGTTATTGCAAGAAATCCTCCTAATTTGAAGAGAGTAACTAATCTGCAGGAAGAGAGCAATACCCCCCTTTCCACGATATACATGGATGAGTATGCCTGTAAGGACAAATTAAATAGGTAATAATTGTATTTTGAGGTTAATCCGAGGTTTTCAGCACAGGGAGATCCAAAAAGGAGAAGAAAAAATGTGATGGTGCTTTTTAAACTGCCGAACTTCGATCAGAAGACCTAGTTGGTGACCCAGGAATGGACAGGTCAACGATCTACTGTCCTTCACCAACAAAGTCTCCACATAAGTACAGATCTGAACCATGCATACGAAACAGGGTGGGGCAGCTCTCGTCCTGCATATGATACTGATGAACAGTCCAAAATCCGTTGTGCAAAGGTACTTGCCATTCGAGCGCGCAGAGTTCGTATCTTAACTATTGGTTCTGTTAGTTCCCAGTAAACTTTACTCCACATGGACTCTCTCTGCTTAACTTCATTCTTGAGCTCCTGGCTCATGGAAAATAAAATCAAAAAATAATATCAGTCAATAGGTTTTGAGGTACTGGTAGAAGTTCAAAGAAGAAAAGCAGCACTATACTGCAGCTGATAAACAGTGTGTTTCAGACTTTCAGTTATCAAATTACTTGAGTGGGAGCAAAAAAAGATAAGTAGACATACAGAGTACATCTTCTCTGTAACAGCTTTCCTTAGTGATCCTTTGTCACCATTCGAAATTTGAGTGTTTATCTGAGGGAAATAGTCTGAAAAATAAGAGAACAGTGATATCCACTCCAAACCATGACCAAAAATTTATAAGTATCTACCAATTTCATGCATAAAATTTAGATTAAGCTCAAGGCAGGGCTTCGCACAATATCTAACAACTTGTACAAGTAACATAGTAATCGTTTTGTTTCCCTTTCATGAATTTAAAGTGAATTTACATGACTAGAAAGTGCATACTCCCACAAGATTCAAATAGTAATGCTTATCATTCCTGCCGCTGAACCTTTCAAAGTAAAAAATCCACAACTAATTCTCCGTGTGCACAGGTTTGACCTCATCTCTGAGTGTTCGTGGAGAAAAACTTACGTATTTTGACCGATGAATTAGAAAATGAAGCATTAAAAGATATGACTATATCCTGCTAAACTTGCATCAGCCATGGGGTAAAACCAGACCAATTCTCTCATACTATTTTCACTTAGCAAAATAGGAGAAGTGGTTTCATCTGTTTCCTTTTTGAAACCAACGATGTTGGTGGAGATAAGCTAAAGACCAGCACACGCAGATTCAAATTCCAAGTATACCTGCTTGTACAATTCTGAGGCTTCCTTGTAGAATTTCTGCTTTGAATATCCAGTCTTTCGTAATTTAGCAATAGCATATGCACTTTTGAGCTGCAAGTAAGCAAAGCGGAAATGTTACTAACTCAAGGAACGATGACAACTGGCCAGCTATCAAGCTGAGGCCTTATAGTTGAAGGATATAAGTGGTATAGAATTTACAACATTTGCCCAACATGGCATGTCTAAAATCTCTGAACCTTTGGACGCTTTTGGCTGTGTATGGATTGGCATCAGTGTAACATCCGCTGTAAAATTGGCAAGTTATTCAACCCCCCCCCCCCTCCTTCTTCCTCCCCCACCCTCCACTCCCAAGAAAAATAATGGCAAACTAACCAAATACATAAGAGGTTATCATGGTTATAGGGTAAAGACAATTACCTCTAAAATGAAATCATCTTTAGTTCTTCTCCAACCACTTCTTGTAAAGCATCTGCCATCGACATTATCAGTGCAAAAGAGCAACATTGACAAATTGCTTTGAATTGAAAAAGATTGTAAGAAAATCATTCTCCTAAGTATTAAATTTCTTAGGAAGGCTGCTCAAATTTAACAGATGCGTCAGATAATCGCTAAAGGAAACTTCCCAGGGATGGGGCAAAGTAATTAGTTTGTCATATCTTACATCTGTGCCCCTGTGTTATTGCTCAAGAAAAAAAAAAAGGAAATTGCGGCTTTGAATATTTCAAGCATCTGCCACACCCCTGGAAACCAAAAAATACACGTGGTTTTAACCCTAGAGTGCTGCATTTAAACATTTTCAGTAGTTTTTTATCCCTACTCGATGAACTTGGACCAGTAACATTTGAAGTCTGCCTCTTGTTTGAGTAAATTCTTAAATATTCCGTGGTAACTACTTAATTGCTTATTCTGAGAAAAGAAAGTAGATGAGCCTACACTGTTGTTGCCATAATAATCATTGTTGGACTAGTAGCATTATGAGTTAACCAAACCAATTTGATCCTACGTACTATAAAAAAAATTGCTACAAAATCTTGACGGAGCAACCAATGACCCACTCATAATCAAACTAACCTCCGCCAAAAAGAAATTGGTTCACGAGGCGCATATGGCTCATATATAATTCCAGGACTCACCATGGACACCTTAAGCGCCCCCTGCACACATCAAGAGGTAAGCACGTGATTATCAAATAATCTTTGAAAAGGAAACAATTTGTTTGAAGCAAATAGAGGAATGATCAAAAGTTCAAAAGGCAAGGAAGCAACATGGAACCAAACAAAATTAGAGAAACAAAAAAGCCACTACATCCAGCCCTTAGCCCTCCTCATCAACGGGATATTGACATTTCAAATACTGCATCGTACATCGAAAAAAAAGCCTTACATCACGAGCATGTCAAACTTAACATGCTAGATTTTCTCTCTCTACATTAGACCTCCACTCCTGGGGATGACATTTCAGAACTGCACTTATGTTAACACAAGTTGGACACAATGAGAAGGTCCAAACACTTAGAATGTTACATAAACCATCGCCACTTGAGTGAGGTGGTTAAGTAATACACCAACAAACAGAAAACTCTTAGCCCCCTGCCTAGGTAAAAAGGTATGGAGAGCATTTTTCCGGGGAAAGCTACCATACCATTTGTCGTGCTTGGGCAGGGGCTTTTGTTGCTTGTGTCGTGGCCAATCTTACATCACTCAAGTAGATTGATGATCCCGCAGCCTGCACAAAGCAACAGAAGGAGCTCAGTGAGTTAGAAAAACCTCACATCTTAAGAAAGAAGAGATATATACTCTTTTAGCCTCAGGAGAATGAGCATTCTGCTATAAAAAGCAATATTATTTGGAGGTTGGGCAAGATCAATGGGTGTAGCTGCTAAACGGTCTATGTTGGGAAGACTAAACCAATAAAGACCAAAAAAATTACACAGATGTGAAAGACAAATAAGCATTCAGATCTTAATTCCAAAAAGGTACCATTGTAGAGCGAAGTGTATTTGTATCGCTGGAAGTCCATGGTAGAGCATTGGAGCCCTTATATAAGCAAGAGAAGTTTCTTTGGAAATTCGCTTCTGGAACTGATCACATGGAAAACCCCATAGATAAGGAAAAACTCAGAATGCAAATTAAAAATGAACAGCAATAAACTAGCTGTGTTCTGCACTCCTTTTTACGCTAAATATGCATCCCTCACTAAATTTTGGCTGTTAGCAATATAATGGTGAGAAGCAAAAGACATTTGAGATAGAACGAATCGTCTTCATACTTTCCTAGTTCAAATGGAGGCCAGTCCCCTGATATAAGAATGATTAAACACTCCCAGCATTTGGAATCTGATCTCTTAGAAAATAGGGCTTCATTCTGTACAACAAAAAGATCTCAAAGACCTTTTCAATATCATTAACAATAAAAAAAAACGTAACTCCAAGCTGTCTTAAGTTCAGGTGAATGGCTAATTGCAATATAAATGAACAAATAATTTCAACTTGGGCTCTCAAAAACTTCTGAGTCCTACGGCCCTCGATCCGTCAGGTATTATCAACAAGTTCGCTACCCCTGATTAGCCCAATGCTTTATCATAGAGATCATCTAACTAAATTTTCCACAGAAGACAAGTCAACTAACTGATTTACATATCAATTTCCTTCGGGTGAGGATATAATGTAGTTCCTGCACCCAATAAACACTAGTACGTATGGAATAAGAACCAAAATACTCCCTCTGTTTCATAATTCTTGTCCTCTTTTGACTTCTTCAGAATATCTAAAACAGGATTCGAACATCTAAGGAATGAATCAAGCTCAGTAAGTGATCACAGATCAAACACATAACCATGGTTTGACAAGTCAAACTAGGGAAACAACAACGAGTAAAGTCAATGTCCATATACGAATCCGCAAAGATTAAAAGGGGACAAAAAAATGAAACGAACGGAGCATATTCACGAGTATACTCACCATTCTTGATAGCATTTGAGTAGCTCCTTGAGCTGCCAAACCTGAAATTCAAATGTTCAAAGATGTCAATCCACATTCCAAAAATGACCTTCTGTTTGGCATGTTTGACTTAATATGACATGTCATTACGTTAAAACATGAATCTATGCTTAAACTAGGTGAGGGCAACTTTTTCACAGCAACCAAACAGAATAGTAGAGGGACGGGCTTAAGTTACTTACAGGTAAGAACATGGTCGATTTTCGACCGTCCAACGTAGATTTCGGAGCGTCTGTAGCCGCCGGAAGGCCATATTTCGATCTCAAACCATGAAAGAGGCGGAAAGTGATCGAAGAAGAAGGTTTTTGGTTAAAAAACTGCTTCGAGGGGTTTAAGGAACGAAGGGTAGTGTACTACGAGGATGCATCAATTTCTTATGGGTCGGATCCCAACGGGTCGGACCACGTATGGCTTGTTCGTGTACCATTATTATTTGTATTTTTATTTTCATCATTTTTGTATCCTCCAAAATAAAGTTAGTTCAAAATTTGTGTGTGTCACGGAAAATCGTTTCCAATATACTTTTTAGAATTTAAAAAGTTTTAAATTACGATAAAGGATTTACTTGGGAAGAAGTTTCAAATTTTTGAAACTTGTTGTGATTTACCAAAATTGCCCTTAAAACATTTTCCTCTTCTTCAATACCAGTCACTAACCATGCCCGACGCTCCTGCCACCAATGAACCATTGCCTATCACCACCATCGTCGAACCCAACAGCCTTCCCCCTACCTCCACCCTCACCCCCAACAACCCCAAACACACAAGCGAATGCGCATCATACCTCTTACCCATCATTATCAGATGTCCCTCACCCCGACACGCCAACTCAAACCTACAAATTTGTCTATAACCACCTACCACCACCAAAGCTGTCTTTAACACCATCACCATCGCTGAACCCCCCATTACCACAGTAATTGTGGAGGTGAGTATTGGTAACAACGATGGTGGGCATACAACAGCGGTGGGTCAGGGCTGGTGGGAGTTAGTGGCTGTATTCCTTGTCCTTCATCACCTCTGTCATTAAGCTCATGTCATCAAGCTCCTCACCACTGTCTATTACTGTTGCTTCACAACTGCCTGCACTCACTTCTCTAGTGCGTGTCCTACACTCCAATTCAGAGGCATCAAGTGTAATTAACCCTTTGAGGTAACAGCACATATGGTTCCTAAACTTTTCTCAGTTCTCACATATAGTCCTTGTATTTTAAAAATGGTAAGATCAGTCCCCATACTTTTTAAATTTACCCACTGAAGTCCTTTTCCACACGGCCGTCTGTTTTCAGCCGTTAATGTGACTTTTGTTGGGGGTATTTTTGTCCTTTCCCCTCCTTAATTTCCCTCCAAAATAAACTAGTTGCTTCCCTCTTTCCCTCCAAAATACTTCCACGCTCGTTGACTAACAACCCATCCCCTGGAAGCTAAGCCAGCTCGTGGCCATATCTGCAAATATATGGAAGCTCGATGCTTTTGTGGAGTGAGTGCAAAGTTGCGCACTTCATGGACAGACCTCAATCCTGGAAGGAGGTTTTATGTTTGCGAGATCAATGGGGTACACTTATGTTTTGATATTCTTTATTTTTTTCTTAATGAATTGATTTTTTTTTTCATTTGTAGCTTTAAAGTTGGGTTAACTGTAATGCACACCAATTGTTTGTAGAATGGCTCATGTGGATACTTTGAGTGGTATGATCTCCCTATGTGCCGTAGATCATGTCAACTGATTCCTAGGCTCTTGCGAAAGATTAAACACATGGAAGCTCATATTACAAGGTGCAATCAAAGGGAGAAGAAGCTTTGGATGGCCCTGGTCTTGTCATATCTGATGGCACTGGTGTGTTGGTGTCTAAAGTAGTGCCTAAGTATGTTCGTGTAGTCTAGTTATTGTGTCCCCAAATGGCATTGTAAATTATGGAATCCAGTTTGTTTTGATGGAAGCAGATGGCCTAATGTTAATGCAATGGACTCCAGTTTGTTTTGATGTAAGCAGATGGCCTAACGTTAATGCAATGGACTCCAGGTTGTTTTGATGCAATGTGACTGAAATGAGTTACTTTTATGCAATGGGAAGTGAAATGCATGGTTAAATGCAGTACATACACAAAAGACATAACTCCATGAGCAATGACACCATCAAACAAAATAAAAAAGGCACCACATGTATTACCAATAACAAACTACCAATTTATTACATAAAAAATCTCATACTGTTTTTAAAGTTCCAATCAAGCTCATGATTACCAATGAAGGTACCAAGTGATTACATAAAGACAGAATAGAAAACATAAAGTTCTAATCACACTTAACTACCAACATATCCATCTCATTTCCTAAACACATATCCATCAATTCTTATGATCCTCTTCTTGGTAGGGGTAGCAACTTGACTTCTTGTAAGAACCCTAGTGGGAGTGGAAACTTGACTTCTTGTCACCACCCTAGTAGCTATAGGAGAGTGAGTAGTAGCAAGAACACTGGCAGTGGGAGGCTTGGATGGAATAGCAGCCTTGCTTCTTGTCACTTCCCTAGCAGGAGGAAAGCTATCAAGAACACATATTCTGGAACTGGCAAACTTGGCTGGAGTTGCAGCCTTGCTTCTTGTCACTACCCTAGTAGGAGAAGAGCTATCAAGAACACTGGCATTGGAACTTGCACATTTTGATGGAGTTGCAGCCTGGCTTCTTGTCACTACCCTAGCAGGAGTAGCAAGAGGTGTAGGGGTTGTGGAGTAACAGCAGCAGGAACACTGACACTGGCAGACTTGGATGGGGTAGCATCTTAGCACCCTGCACCCACAGCCAATCTTGCATTTGCCTTTTTCCTCTCAAGTATGCCTTTCCTGAATGCTGCAGATTCTTGGCCAGTCATCTTTATAACCATCTGTTCACTGTGTTGTTCTTGAGCAGCCACATCATTTGTATCTACTTGACCATTTCTTGCTCCCATCTTCTGTGCTCTTGCATTTTTCATCTTCTGTGCAATCAAGCTCTTCCTCTGGAAGCTTTCTTCTGTGTTCTTTCACTGCCATCCATATTCATAGTACTTGGGCTTTGATGTGTATTAACCTGTTTAAAGATGCCAAAAGACAAGGGAAGTTACCATAGTGTAAACAAATTGGACAGGGTAACAGTCATTGACCTAAGAAAAATAAAACTCACATATAAATCCTGAGTTTTTCCTTCATGCCTTTGACCTGCATCAACATCCTAAGTTCTTCCTTCATTTCTCCTGACCTATTTATAGATGACAAAGTACATGTGAAGTTAACCCTTCAGCATTGTTGTTGCATCAACACATATGTGAAGTTAACATATTGTAAGATATACTCACATGTAACTTTTCTGGCCTCCCTGCTTGTCTTTGTCTTGCATCAACACATATGGAAGGTACATTGTCCACATTTGATTCAGCCAGAGCAGTTGCTTTTTGGGCACACTTCCCTGTCCCTTGCATGTTCTTTGGTTGTGGCCAAACTTCCCACACTTACCACAAGTCATTCTCATTCTCTTTCTACTTAGCTTAGTAGCACCTTTAGGGTCATCTTCATCCCTTCTCCTAACCTTTCTTGGTTGAGTATGATGAATTGGGGGAAGAAGTTCAGGTTTACCACTAGACTCCCAAAGGTTTGGACCATTGATTGGGTGGATGAGGTTCTCATATATCTTAATCTGAATCTCTCTTTTGTAACAATTATGCACCCATTCAATTGATCTCATTCCTTTGTTTCTGTCATTTGCCTCATCAGAGTATATGGCAGAAATAGCATGAGGGCAAGGGATGCCACTGAGGTCCCATCTTCTACATGTGCAAGTTTTATCTCTCAAATTCACAACATACTGAGCACTAAAGGGACATCTAAGCTGGTACTCATATTCCTCATTTCAGGTGCTAATACACTTATTTGACCTAGCCTTGTTCTTCTTAACTATTTCCTGAATATGAGGTGTATTCCTCCCATTATGCTTCTTCACCACATCTTTTTTCTTGTACATTCTTTTCATTAGAAGAACTCTAATCCCTTTAAGCTTGGTCAAAATAGGTTTATCCCTAGTTTCCAAAATGAAGCTATTGAATTGCTCACATAATTATTCAATAGCTTATCACATTTAGGGAAAGTAGAAAAATAAGCCTTGCTCCAGCGCTTGGGGTTAACATTCATTAGCCATGATAAGCTGTTGAGTCATCATTTTTCAAGTTCTCCATTATTCTATTAAAGTACTTCACTACAGATGATTTGCTTGCATTTTGCATGTAATCTTTCAGCTTATGTCCCTTGCACAACTTGCTATAATTTTTGTACATGTGCAACAAGCAAAATCCGTGCTCAGCATCTGGAAATACATCTTGCATTGCTGGAACCAAACCCATCATTTAAACATATTTTTAAATTAGAATTGGATAACACTAATAGTTTATGAAAATCATTATCAATATATAAGGTTTTTTGTAATTTACCTTTTGCCTACCTAAAATGAATGTCCATTCATGCTGATTTTGGTTCCCAATGCCAATGTCCCTCCCAAGCAGTCCCATAAATCATGTCCATGAACTCTTATTCTCTGCCTCCACTACTGCTTATGCAATTGGGAACATGCAATTATCTGCATCTATCCCGACAGTAGATAATAACTGTGAGGGGAAATGACCCTTTAGAAAACACCCATCCAATCCAATGAATGGCCTGCATTGTTTGAACCCTGCCTTGCATGCCCCTAGACAAACATATAACCTCTGAAACCTATAATGATTTTCACCCTCCTCTATCTTCTTAACCAGCGTTATAGTATCTGGATTGGTTCCACAAACCTCATTACAGTAATCCCATATTCTTCTGTACTGCTCCAAATGGCTCCCGTTGATCTCATCTAATGCCTTCCTTTTAGCCCTGTAAGCTTGATGTTTGCTTACACCAAGTGTGAACTCATTTCTGGCAGCATCTTTCAAAGCAGGCATTGGCAGACTTGGGTTTGACCTAATCCTCTCCATGTAAGTCTTTGACAGCCACTTATAAGTGGCCCTCCTATGGTAATAAAGGGTAGGGCAATCATGGTCTTTAAAATATGTTTTAACCTGGCATGTTGTGGACCCCTGCCTCTTAGACCCATACAATGTCCACTTACAGTGCTCACTTCCAATGCATATTGCCCTCACCCAAACCTTATCATTTTTACAAACTCTATCTCTCTCCTTTGCCTTATAGCATACTCTTTAATTGCCTCCTTGAATTCTTTCCTGCTAGCAAACAACATCCCCACTTGAAACTCTGGATCTTTCATATCTCTGTCAGGCATAAATTGTGCATACCTAACCCTGCTAGCTTCTTCATCACAGTCAGATGGCAGACTCCTTAACTCATCTGACAAGTCATAATGCTCATCCCTTCCCTCTTTTGGTGCCTCAATCACCCCTAGGTCAGGAACTGTGTCAATCATCTTTTGCTTACCTCTATCACTTTGTGCAGCACCAACCAATTCAACAGTTGAACCCATGTTTTCATTATTGGGTATGTCTTCCTCACTAAAGTCATAGACCATGTCATTAAAGTGGCCATATCCTACATTAGCCTCACTATCAGCTTGACTACCATCTTCATCACCATCTCCAGTCAAATCTTCATCAACATCTTCACTGCCATCATCACCAACTTTATCCCCATCTTCAGAACTATCTGACCTACCATCTTCAGTACCACCTTCATTACCATCTAATCTACCATCTACACCAGTTTGCTTATCTGTTTGCTGAGTTTCAGGTACAGTTTCCCTCAAAGGGCCAACTTGTTCATTTCCCACAGCTTGACTTTGAGTACCATCAAACAGCCCCTCCAACTGACTACCATTTACATCCCTCACATCTTGTGATACCAAAAACCCCCTGTCATCTGTCATCCCCACTAATGTAAGGTCATCAACATTATCACCAATTAATGTTTTCCCTAGTTCCATGTAAACCTCTATCGTAGTATTAAGACCAACATACACTATCATATCTCTAATATCAGCATCATTCTTTAACCTTCTCAGCCCCTCATCTAAAGCCATACCAGGTACTCTATAGTGGAAATAACATTTTCCCTTATAACCCTCTTCTTCCACCATTGTAACAACCTCTTGTACTGAAAATAAATCTACATGACACTTGTCATAGTTGTCTACAACCCCACCCACGTATTCCATTATTGGGACATACACAAAGTGTCCCCCATGGTGCAATTCAAGAGTAAAATAATCAGACCTATGCACTACACAAACAATTAAAATATGCTTAATTTAATCAGATCCAATTCATACTACAGACAACACACTGACCATATAATATACATTATTCAATTTTCATGATAAAACCATATAGAACTACATTAGTATATAAGTACATTCAAATTGATATATAAGAGTGAATTTCAACAACAGACAACATCACTTTATTAAAGTCAAAACAATTTCGTAGTCAATATTGGAATATACGTATAGAACAAAAAACCTAAAAAGCAACAATGTCCTATATATCAATACAAAGCAACAATGCCGCATGATTAAAGCAATAAAGCATCAAAAGTCTGAACAACATACCGTACATCGCAGCATTGCTGAGATCGACGCCCCTTTGCCGCTTTTGCCAAGTCATGTTGCTTCGGTTTCGATATTGCTTCGATTTCGATACTTAGGGAATCGCGATCAAACAAAAAACCTAAAACAAATGACCAAACTCAATTCAGTCAATAAAATCCCAAATTAAACCCTAATTGATATTAAAGTCCATAATCAAACAGTAATTGATCAACAATGAAGCCCTAATTCGTACCTAATCGCTTGCTTCTTACTCACCAATGTTCAACTCCCTCTCTGCTTTGACAATATGTGCTATAGGGCTAATTTTCGAGGGAAACCGATGAGGCGAAGGGACGAAAATATCCCCACCAAAGTCACATTAACGGCTGAAAACAGACGGCCGTGTGGAAAAAGACTTCAGTGGGTAAATTTAAAAGTATGAGGACTGATCTTACCATTTTTAAAATACAGGGACTATATGTGAGAATTAAGAAAAGTTTAGGAACCATATCTGCTGTTACCTCTGACCTTTTTGTGAAAGCTAGAAAAACAGCACTCTTTTGAAAAAGGTGGAGCCCTCTTGAATATAGCAGTACTATGCTGCGAGTGTAAAAAGGTGTGTATTGATGGGCTGCAATTAGAATGTTAAATCTGTATCTTTCTGTTGATGTCCTTACTCCAATTTGGATGTTCTTTGGTTAATGCTCTAGCTGACCTTTGGTGTGAGTCGGGGCCAGGTGCGGAGACACCAGTTGCTAATTAAGGTGGGCAGGGCAATCGTCCACCTTAACTTCGGGGGAACTTTGATTTATGACGAAAGAAGTTTTGTTCACGTTACTTCTCTAAAAATCCTACATTGCAGTTTAAGCCTGCCCACTTTCTAAAAATATTGGCTCCGGCACCCCTTGAGGTCAGAGTCCTTTGCCATCTGAGATGTAGCCCATTTTCGATTGTCAATCCCTTGTTGATGCTTAAGCCAGACCTTGGTAGGTCTTGGGCTGACAAAGTCATAAATAGTTGCAAAAAGCAATTATTACCAAGTAGAATAGTGTTTGTAATACATGTCTACATTATTTCATTGTTGACAATAACAATATAAGAACTCAATACTAGTCTTAAAAGTCTTGCACTTGCTGCTCCCTGAAGAACAAAGCTATCTATACTACAGCAACATTCAACAGGTATAAATAAGAGTTGTGACTATTTGCTATGATACAACTAGTAACGTGCTCCAATACTACATTGTGATCTACAAAAGTTAATTCCAGTATTCACCCAAACCAAATTGTAGCTTCCTCGTACGTGCATTATGAACATCCTTTTCGGGAGAGATGATGATAAAGGCAAACATTTAATCTTGGAGACTTAAGAAGTTTGGTCATCAGCTGCACCGGTTGGAGAACCAGGAACGACTGGAACGAAACCTCGTCCACCAAACACTGGTCGCATGAATCTGTCATCGAATCTCCTCCACAATTGGTGAACTGTGTAAGTAGGATATCTCATGAGCAACCTGAAGCCACTGCTCCTAGGCGCTTCTTGGTTGCCGCTGGCATCATTTGAACCACCATTTTCTAGGAAGAAGAGTCTCAAATCATCCAGGCTTGCAAAATCAGCTGCGTCTGAAGTTGTTGGCTTTGCATTTCTTAACATCACCGCATTAATAAGAGGCTTTGTTACTGAACCACAGACCTGTTTCGAGAAGTACATTACATAAGCATGTTCAAGAATGCAGGTTCTCGTGGAATTATGAAAATGGTAGACTAACTACTGAAGATGGAAAAGAAAAATTGAACTTACAACTGTACTAAACAGAACAACAATGATTGTAGAGGTGATCAGCAGCGAGTAAACAGTTGATGACGACGTTCCAGAAGATGAAAACTACAACCACAGAGCATACACTTTCATTAAGTATCCGAAACAGTATAGTTCACTAAATTTGAGTATAATCACTATCTACCTGGTTGTAGGACAAGGCTATGGTGACAGCACCTCGCATTAGCCCTGCCCACCATATGATGAACTGATGTCCAAAATGTTAGGGAAGTGAGAAGATGGAAACAATGTAAGCAATGATCTGAATGCCATCAAATTAAACATCACCTGTTTCCGGAGCTCAATTTTATCACCGTCTCTTCTTTTGATGCAATTTGAAATGTTTGCAAGGGGGTACACAAATGCTGCTCTTCCAATCAAAACCAGTGCAAATAAAGTTGAACTTACAGCTAGTGAAGTTCCTGCACTGCAACAATTAGTATGAAAGAGAGTAATGGATGAACAGTGGCACTCTCATGGAAAACCTATGACAAAGACGGCTCCAGAACGGTACCATTACCTTCCATCTTTGCTTGGAAAAATCGAACATTTAAGATGAGACTTAGTTGTGATAGCATGTTAATGGCAGTGAAGATTTACAATTACAGTACGAAAGAAATTAAATGGTAAGTAGTTCTCTAATGTTAGTGGCAACATAAATCAACACTTGGTTGAAAGCTGTAGCATTCATATAATGTTGAATCAAACCAAACCTATCCCCAGAACGTATAAGGCTATGGTGTGTAGGGCAAAATCTGTCGTCTAGCAATAATACTCATCGACACTATCAAATGCGATCATCGTTGTTCAAAATGGCTTCTAGACCTTAGTTTTTATATGGCGTATCAGCAAGTAATTCCTTTTTTACTGCGAGAAATTGAATAGGTTGACATCATGTCTTCATGTGACCAAAATCGACATCCCAGTGTAATGGTCAAGCTTTATCAAAGAGATGTGTTAGTGCAGTTACCTTGCATTGCTTTCCTTCCATTGGTCAATGTCTAATGCATCCATACCCACGTATAAGAATATGAAAGTTTCTGCAATAAATGAGAGTGTGGCAAATGAATGCCTGAAATATCATGATAACTTGTTAGTTAGAGCTTATCCAAAAGATTCGTACTCCGTATTCTACATAAAACACAGTAGCGTTTCTCCTCACATGGTAACAAATATCACAAAGTTTTTGGTTCAGTCAGCGTATGATCAATTTTAGGACGAACTAGTGTTGGAACACAAATATAAGCAAGGAAATTAAGTAAAACAAGGTGTAAGTTGGACAATGAAAATCAAGCCACCAATAGAAAGGGAAAAGATTATTAAAATTTTAGACTAGTTCTACAATACCAAATTGAAAGAGAAGAAGAACTACGTTATTTTAACTGGTGAGGAGGTACAATTAGTAGCCGGTAAACCAGTATTCTTCGAGGTGAACCCCCTCCTTCCCAACCAAACAGGTACTTTTCCGGTAAGCTGTATTCCTCATCTGCCGAACATCTAAGGTATGACTAAACTTCTATACGAGCTATAGCGGATCAAAAGTTTTAATCGGCTTTGACACTTAAATGCACCTTGGTTTAAAATCTGCTGGAATTCATGTTAAGTTTAATTCGAATTTGCTTAGTAATGCTCCATGAACAGTGTTTTTGTCCATAAGTGGACCAAGCGTCATGTGCACGCGGTGTCAGGCTGAGAAGGATCGTACATCTTGGATGCTTTATATTGCGCATCTCAATAATCATCTAAAACTTTACATTGTCTACTCTAGAGTTATAGCTGAAGTTTTGTTATTGAAGGCAGCGTATCTATTTAGTGTTCTATTGAGCTGTTTGCAGACTAATGCTTCAATAGTGCATCAGTTTGACAAAAATTATTGTGGCCATAATTTCTAGTTCATTAGCCTGCACCATAGACCCTCCTTCAAGTAGCAACATAAACAGAGAAGAATATTTACTCACTTTGTTGTTACTCTAGAGCTTTCCGTCACATTGTGCCATGTGTAATGCGACATGACAATGCCACAGAAGAAAACTGTCAAGATCCCACTGAGAGATAAAAGCTGCAAAGTAAAAACAACTGGTCAAGAAGAAACCAAAAAAAAATGGAAACTGCAACTAAAAAATTCATTGACCCTTCTCAAAAGCCAATCATTTTTCAAAGCAAACTCATTATTCCAATTTCATTGCAACAAGCATCAGCTAGATTATTATCTTTGCTCACTTCTTTTCTTTTCGCCCATTCCTAGACCATTCTCTCATAGTAAGTGATTAAAGTTTCGTTTGAGAGGGTCGAAGTTCTTGATAAAAGTTGGTACGGGGAATTTCATTCAGAAGAAGAACCAAACGTGAACATAGGATATTCAGGAAACTAAGCTTTTGTACCTCGGCCACCATGTATGATAGATAGGCCATGAGCATCATAATTGCAACTTCGCGGTCTGTGGAATGTCTGTCGCGTTAAAAAAAAGCAAAAATAAGAGTAACGAAATCGCACATGACAAAGAAGTAGACATATTAAACACCATATTCTGCTATATAAACTAAATATGACTAGCTGCAACATATTGATTTTGAAGTGTCACCCAAAAAACCCATTCATGACAGGAAGTATATGCTAATGTCCTCTCAATTAGTCGGTTCCACGAGAATTTCTACTTCTCACCTTCACTTCACCAACAATTTTAGGAAATGCAAAGAACAAAGTTAGCTCAGAGGTTACTGATCAAAATAGGTTCTGAAAGTAAGCTCACGGTTTCAATGCCTTAAGTTTGTGTGCCTAAACATGTAGGAAGTATCTAGAAAATTTAGATCACTTCTATTCTGTTAGTATTGATAGGTGAGTTTCAGCAACGAATCTGGAGCATGTTGAAGTATCACACTATTGCAACATTGACTGGAGAAATTTGAGATCTGTTCATGGGAACCAAAGAAGCTAAATTATCCCATTTTACCTTCCAAAGCAAAGCGTCTTTATGCCAAAAGCACTCAGTAGACCCACCTACCACGTTGCCAACATAAGCAGGTTAGACAGTAATAAATTCCCAGAAACAATTGAACTCAGATTCAGTCAGCCATATAGCAGATGCTTGATTAATGGGTTAAAGTGTGTAACATAGACGTGTGCGTTCGAAAAAGAATCGTTCTGGTTAAGAAGATTCATCAAAATGTCGTTACGAGAAGACAGGGCAGAATTCAGGATATAATCAGAAGTGCCAGCCGTGTTGTTACACACACTTGTTTTGGGCATGCCTTCAATGCTTTAAGAATAGAATTAGTACAAAATTCAAGAACATCCAAGATATTCTCAATATATCTGACAAGACTAAGAAAAAGTTGCTTCCTCCATAATAACCATAATCTCAATAATAATTTGCAGTAACTTGAAGGTTGAGAGAGCATTCTTACTGCTATACCAAGAGCAGTGCTAGTGCAGAAGAGATATAAGAAGGTGCCTAACAACTTTAACGCCGTGAAAACGTCAATGTCACTGAAGTCAAGCGATTGGACTGCATTGAATAGCACAATAGAGGTAGCATCATTCACTACTCCCTCCCCAAATACAACACTGTAAAGGAAGGGTGTTTCTTCTTGATTGAGGACCTTAACATGGAAAAATGAAGATCCTGAATTAATGGTAGGCAACAAAGTGTCCTTCTAAAGCTACTCACCATTTTTTTCATCAGATGTGAGGATATACCTGCAACGTGCAAACTGAATCTGTTGCCGAAAAAATAGCACCAATAGCTGCAGCGAATACGATTTTCATATGCTCAATATGTACCGCTAGAAAAGTTATCAGTTTGAAAATTTCAAATGTACAATCGACTGTAATCACCTAGATAATCTTTGATACCCAGCGACGTCAAACCAAGCCTTTTAAATAGCAGAAAGGCACCTACAACATTTTCATAAGAAAAAGTTAAACAGGATTATGTTATCATTAGAATATAAAATCGGGAAATGAGAACGATATTACAGATAATAAGAGTATCATTATGACCACATGAAACATGCAGTGGGAGAGAATTAAAATTAGTGTATAACCTGTGACCATGCTCCACGAAGATGATTTTCTTCTTTTCAAAGGACCTAGAATGTACAGATTTTTCTGTTTTTGGCTTCATTCTGCGTTGCATTCTGTATTTTCATATAATTAAATATTTCATTGAAGATTTATGCACATATGACTGGGAGTTTACTTCATGTGCCCTTCCAAATTAATCCAATGAACAGACCAATGTGAGTAGACGACGACTGAACAGACCAATAGAGAAGGCCCCTACATCATCCATCTAATTAGGCCACGAAATTTCTTAATTAAACCATGTTCGATGATATGTTTTAGCTTGTACCTGCCATTACCCCAGTAACTAGATTTAGCCAGAACAGTCTTGATGTCCTTCCTATGGAGATTATGTAAAGTAAATTACTGTAATACATAATGTTGCACTATCAAAGCTATATTCTTGAACTCCTTTGGCTGTTAGATTATCTAATATTAAAAATTGCTTCAAGAGGTTGGGGACAGGTGGGGGAAGAAGCGTGGTTGGGGGGGGGGGGGGGGCAAAGCAACCAGCAGTGAATGAGCAGTAAGGACTGCAATCTTACCTAGCGAAATAAGGCAGAATGAGATAATTGTGCCAATTATTCCAAACAACAATATTGTTGAGAAGTTCTTAAAAAATTGCTTCTTCTTGACCTGGAAACTGGAGGACAGATTTCAAAACATTAAAGAGTCAAATTTTTAACTCAATGCTAAAAGAAGGAAATCAGTAGTTAAGCTAGCATAATGAATAGTCAAAGAAGCAGCATCTCGAAAACTCTGGATTCAATGGAAAAAACAACCAAATGATCCAAATCTAATCAAATTCTCCTGCAGAATGGAACTTCTAGCAATAATTATCAATATTATTTCTATCAGTGCTATTAAAACACACACAACACAAACACACAGAGGGAGATCTTACCCAGCATTGAATATGATTGGGGGCAACAAATAAATGAAGAACAGCTCTTCATTGAAGACAAGGATGCGCGAGCTTTTGCCTCCACTCACTAACAATACCACCCCTCCAGAAACCAAACCCTTCAAACTCCAATGGCACAGTACTCAGTATGATCAGAAAAGGAAACAAAGGCACAAAGACAACTACGAAACATCAAAACTTAGTGGTTTAAGTAAACAAACCAAAAGAAGCGCAGTAATTGATTCATTAGCCCACCGGTTCTCTTCAAGCAGGTGACCAATCACAATACAAGCACAGAGAAGCGTCACGAACACGGTAATGGCCACAACAGTGCTAGTGTTCAAAATTGAAGAGGTAAACGGTGAAAATTTTACTGGCAGCATATCAAAGATGGCCATTTTTGGGGGAAAAGAGTTTGTTTGGATATTTGCATGAACGAAAGTGGGTTTAAAGGGTGCAATGAATATGAAAATGCATCTGTGTCTGGTTATAAATGATTATGATCCAAAATCTCAAGAGTGTTCCTCAAGTCCAGAATCACCCAAGAATGGTAGTTGGTGTTCTTAGTCCTCTACAATCAAAACTACCAGAGAATGCTACAACCTGCCAGTTTAACGTTTTGTAGTGCACCGCGTGGAGTTTCCAATAGTTTGTTTGATGTGAGAGTACTAAACTGCCCCTTTGCGGTTCATGGAATGGCAGTAGTGTTGAAATCTCATTGGTGACAGGTTGGTGGTTGTATTGGCTGCGGGGCGACTGGATCAGCAGTACATGAAGGGCCAAGAGGGAGTTGGTTTGGCCGTTAGTTGGCGCTTAAATATATGTTTTCTCGTAGAACAACGTGGGTCTGCAAATATTGAGAAAGATCCTTCTTGCTCATGGCCATCACGTTAACATCAGTGTCGACTTCATTTGACTTAGTTGCATAAGAACAAGGACCGTAACATGTTTGTGATGGGTTCTAAGCTTGATGAGCTTATCAACTGTCTTTCTTTTTTTAAAATTTATATTTGGGATTCATCTCAAAATATAGATACTTGATTGGTTATCTTTTAATGCGATAGTGTTACGTATGGCGTCACTCAATCTTAGTGACATTGTCATCAATTTGGACTCCATTTATGGCGTAATCTCACTTTAAACTAAAAGAAGGAAAACCACTAATACTGTAATTTGCATGGACTTTTCAAGCGGGCCACCCACACCCTACTGACCAGTTAGGTTTCACTAACACTCAAAGCTATACGCATGCCAAAACCGTGTGACATTTGATCAGTACTAGAAGGTTACCCATTTTGTTATATCATGTCATGAATTTTGTGTGCACGTAAAGTGCATTTAACAGGTCGAACGTGTGTTGTTAAGTAGTAGTCACAAAAATTACTGGTCATGCTGTCAGCTACTGTTATTGTATTAGAGAAAGAGACAGTACGATGATAAGTGATTTCTCTTTTTCGTACTGGGTGATTTACTTCGGTCTATTATGCAACTTCTGCCATGTCCAAACCACAGAACTAATAATTAGATTAAAGACTGACTAATTTATAAATAATCTCCTGAAGTTTGTTATTTTTAGTAAATAAAACTCAGCTGTTGGACATTTAAATTTTATGAAGTTATCATCAATTTGAAGTAATTGGACTCAAAATCTCGTGCCCATTAAGAAAAGAAAAAAAAAAAAGCGGATGACCACCTGTTTTGCGTATATTTCACGTGCGCTTTTTTCATCTTTCTTTGTCCATCAACTACCAAACCACCACGGCACCACCACCATCTCCATCTACTAAACTCATCACCACCAACTCTGCAGTAACTCTACTCCGTCTACTAATTCCCATCTCAAGCCCCATAAAATCTCACCCACCTCCTTTCGATCCTCCCCACCAAATCCAAATTAAGAATCCACATAATCAAGCCCATCTCCGCCACCCACGCCCCCACTGAGAACAGCCCATCATGGGCGGCGACATGTGGCGATGGGATACGGACAGCCACCTCAGTCTCTCTCCCCGATAATCTTTGCCGGCGAGGGTCGCAAGCTTGAGTATGTGACAGCGGGATATGCAGTTTCCTTTGAGATCAGAGATGGTGGGTGGCCGTGGCTATGGTGTTCATGGTAGGATCGACTCTGGTGGAACGGCGGTGGTGGTGGTGGTGGTGGATGGGTTCATCGTCGTGGATCGACTCGGTTGGTGTGCTATGTGTGTGCGTGCCCGTGTTGGGGACGATTCAAAAGGGAGGAGGAGGAAGGGGAGGGTGGCTGCGTGTGTTCAGGCTGTGTTTGGGTTGGGAGAGAGAGAGAGAGAGGTGGCGGACGGTCAGCGAGGGAGGGAACTGGGGGGCGGCGCTAATGTGGTGAAAGTAGATCTATGTGTAAAGAAGAAGAAGAAGAGAAGAAAAATATCTATAAATTAGCTAATTTACCCCTGAGAGAAGTCATGTGAATCACACGCACAAACAGCCATCCCACTAAATTTTGACCGTCACGCAATTTTGGGTCTAATTGCTTGAAATTGTAAACTTCAAAATTTAATTTGTTCAAATTGAAAGGTCAGAGTTTTAATTGTCAAAAGTTTCAAACCATAGGGGGAATATTTGCAATTTTGCCTAAAAAAGTTGTAAGGCCAGAGTTTGGGTATATCCTTGATCCCTTGTGCCGGAGCCCATGTATCCAGCTTCTACTACCACGTTACAAAATTTTCGCCACTGTCAACTTCCAAGTTCACAGCGCTCAACTCCCAAGTTCTTAAATTCGTAACGTACAGGCTTTGCTTCCTGACAGCAGAAGACGAAAAACAGGACCAGCACAAACATGAACCAGAAGATATTAGTCCCAAAATCCAGGAATACAGCGGCTATCAAATTTATGCTGATACATTTTCCATCTCTAGGAACGAATGCACTGGGCTAATGGAGATTCCTGGTCCACGAACCTGTTCAATGAAGTTTTGGTGTATCACTATAAAACCATCAGTGACACAGCAGCAGAACGGAGCTTCACACCGTCATCATCCCACTTAAACTGGGGAGCAGCCGCTCCGGCAATGAAGACCTACAACATAAAGAGCAGACAATTTACTTCACTTATTGATATACAGTAGCATAGATAAATTCATCCATTACAAATTGGTTCATTATGCGAAACCACCCCTATTGTTTGTGCGTCGAGCCCTTCAACCTTTTAAATTACTTGAGTGGCCTTTTAACCAAATTATTGTATCTATGATTCTATCTTTCTGTTTTTCCGTTCCTCTCCCAGCCCCCATTGCTGCCAACTCAATTCACACCATCAGTCCAAGACCACCACCAAAATCACGGCCACTGCCAACATCGCAGTAGTCTTCCAAAAAATGGATGCTCAATTACGACATGAGATGGCACAACTTCACTCTCTCTAGATTTTGATATTTATTTTTGGCTTTAAACTCGAAGTTCCAGTTGGTGATGAAGATTGCTCCTATTTGATTGCACAAAAAATTTGTTCTTTTTGATCTCCTTAGATCTGAATTTAAATTTAATGTGACCAAGGGAAGTTGGGTTGGGAATGGAGGCTTCATCTGACAGTAGATTTGCTGGGGTGGCGCCAACGGTGCTAGGTTTGGCTGGTATTGTGGTTGCAGATTGTGATGAGTTGAATGTGGGTTGTAGCTATGTGTTGGGTTCTGGTTGGCAGTGGTGGTCGCGGATGGTGAGTGTGATGGGGGGGGGGGGGGGTGCTCGTTGTGGGTGGTGATGAGTTTATTGAGGTGGTGGCTATGTTGTTGGATTTGGTTGGTGATGGTGATGGATTCATATTAAGCCTTACAAATTTTACTGACGGAAATTGGACTCTGAATCCTTGGGCAATTGAGTAAGCGCACTCCAATAACCAAATAATGCACTCTACTCCCTCCCAAAGAAACAGCGATTTTGGAGCACCTAAAATGATTTTCTAAGTGCATTATGGAGTGCCTTGGCTGAATTCTTTAGTCTATTTATCATTCCCCTAATTTTTCTAACCCAGTCAAACAGTGCATGAAGTACATAACATTTGCCAAATACATTGGCACACACAAGAAAATTCTGACAACAAACAGCACGAGACATCATACCTTCCCGCTGTTGGCAGCAGCTACTAGTGCAAAATGCTCCTCATCACGACCAAACTCATAAAAGTAATAAGTCCTGAAATATCTCAAGATAAATTAGGGACAGAGAGCAGATGAAAAACTTAAAGAAACGTATAAAATAGAACCAACTCCCCCCCACCCCCGAAAAAAAAAGGAGACCTATGGAAGCATTGGTTCATATTTTACGGCAAACAGGATACACAATTTGCTGGTACAGGTGACGAGTTGGTCTCCAGAGCGTGAATCGATGACTTCACATCAAGAGCACAGCCAATTCATGCACTGGCAGAGTTGGGAGAGCGAACCCCCACCCCTCAGACGAGATCTAAGGAAGCATTAGTCTATACTCTATACTATATAATTAGGTTACAAAATTTGCCAGGGCAGGTGGACAATTGGTCTCCAGAGAGTGAATTGGCGACTTCAGAGTGAGAGCAGTACTAATCAACAGGCTGCCAGAATTGGGAGCTCGAACTCCAGATTATTAAGTCACACTTAGTATATTTGAGCTGAAAATGGCAGTTTTGCTCAAAAAATGAAGGGAAGAAAGCTTTCATAACACTGACCTTTAGTGAACCAATCAGTTACTTCCGAACTTGCAGCCAGTAGTGGTAACACTGGGTTAGAGATGTTTACAAATTTTTCAACCATGGATATCCAGTGACCAGTATTCTTAACTTATATATTCCAATTTGTTACATGTTGGCAAAAAATTAGATAAAATTATGTACGTCATAGAAATATTCTAGTAAGAACATATAGTTATGTATGTTTTATTTATATGCACACTATGATGACACTCCACATAATGTGTACTTTTCAAATTTGGCACTCTGGCTCTCTGTGGCCTAGAATTATACGTTTCTCTTAGTCTCTATGCTGCGGATCCTTATTTGCTACTTTTTAAGAGAACTAAAAAGACCATATAACCCCGCTGCAACCCACAACTAATTTTTACTCAAACATATCCACCAGGAAACACACGACACAACCTTTAACGGTGGTAATTCACAAATACCTAACGGCTTTGATACAACTAGAAGATAAAATTACCTGAAGCCTTCCTCTTCTTTAATTTTTATTGTGCGCGCAGCATATAGGGTTGATCCACCTGCCACAGTTTGTCAGGAACTCAGTATCCGGTTGAGCACAGGTGAATATATAATACAAAAGTCGAAGTTATACTCACTTTCTCCTAGGCATACCACAGATCCAAAAGGAAACTTTCAGCGAGAAATATTTTGTGTAGAGAAAAAAAAAACAAGATGAAAAGTTGAAATAAAACAATTACCTGGAACAAATAACTTTGCTGCTTCCTTCAAAGAACCCATATCAGTAATATCTTTGGCCTGTTGAAGTTCGGAAAAGAGCTCATTTACTATATCAGCTCTGATCAGTCATCACTAAAACTAACAAAATTGCACATAACAAAATTCAAAGAGTAAGATTGCAAACTCCTAAAACAAAAGTGATGATTATGTCTTGCTCAGAATCCCAAATAATGACATGTCCTGTGACTAATCTGACGTATAGCAACTAAGAACAGATTGTACATGGAAGCTCCATATGAGACCCCGGAAATATGTAACACTTTCTCATGATTTATGTGAGTGGGGATGCGTATAATTATGACTTGTATCCCTGGAAACTTGATGAACTTCTTGACTGATTTGACCTAGCAAACAATGTTGGAAAAAACAAAGCCAGTGACAACCACCAGCTTAGTATGCCTCACGATTGCTTGGAACCTGCCATCTAATTGCCCCTTATGCTTGATAACCTTGAAAGGATTATTCACCCAGACTTGAAACAAAAACTAAGGGAGAGAAAGCTACAAACAGACACCCAAAGATTTTGCATGTTTGGAGCTGAAATAAAGACTTCTATTTTGTTAAACATGATCTTATCAACTAGCAGCCCCTCTATTGGATTGACTTTAACATATTCTATTTCACCAACTGACAACATCTCTAATAAGATAACTTTGAGCTTCAAGTTGTCAAAAGAAACCTACAAGCCTTGTGGCTGACATCAATGTGTAGTTCTCATCATGAGTTGGTCCTAGCATGTGATATAGAGTTTCACATCCAGATGACATATACATAGCGTGTAATAAAGTCTTGCATGTTATTTGTACTTTTTTCTATAGAATAAACAAATTTGATTACTCATTCGTTACCTGTATTTCCTTAATTGAATTTCGTTTGGTTCGGGCGAAGTTCCTTAAAAACCTCCGCCTTCTTTAAAATATCCTGAACAGTTCCAGTAGGCTGAGCGCCCTTTTCAAGGAAATATAGCATAGCAGGAATCTTTAAATAAGTTTGATTCTTTATCGGACCATAAAAACCCACTGTACGAAGATCTCTCCCTTCTCTTTGGGATCGAACATCAATTGCAACGATTTAATAGACGGCTCATTGGGATAGATGTAGATTAATAATACCCCCTCCCCCCCCCCCCCCAACCAACAAAAGAAACGTATAGGATATTTTCTCCTCGTACGGCTCGAGAAAAAATGATTCAAAGTTTTGTTTTTGTCTATGTAAAGAATTCTAATGAATGCCAAAAGATCCTTAAAATTAATTAGACTATGATTTAACTCATTTTTTCTTCTTCTTTTCTTTCCTAAAGAAGAAAATATCATTTGTACTCATAACTCAAGTTGGGTAATTATCAGGCTGGTCATTTACAACCACGCCTTTAGTTTAGCAAGGAAGGCGAATCAGTTGACTGGCAACCGAACTTATAATATTGGCGATTCATCGGGGGCAAGCTATCGTCCAAGATTCCCAGCATATGGAAGGGGGTGTGTATATATCAAGGTAATGGACCAGGCAGAACTCTATTCAAAGTGTTCCAGTGAGGAAGGAAGCGAATGAAACCTCAAGGGGGAAAAGAAAGTGATCTGAGATGGACAGCTGCTGATGCTGACTAATGCCACTGTTCAACAGTTTGAGTGATGGAATAAGCAAACAGAGGCAGCAAATGTCATAATCTTCAGACTCCAATTGATGATAGCCTTCCTTCAATCCTGTCAGAAGTTTACTAAATGTTCGTCCATATTGCCTTTGTCTTCATTCCAATCTTCCTTGCAGTCAATTTTCACCACTACAATGCTGTCTCAAAGTCTTTCTAACTGTCGTCCTCTCATCCTTGTCAAGTGCTTCCATCCTACTGCCGATGTTGCTATAAGTACTGTCGCTGTACCTAAAGTCTCGTAGTCTCTTGATTTTCCATCAATCCTTATCTGCTTATTACCATTATCTTGTATGTTGTTTTTCCGTTTTCTTGGATGAGACCTGTGTTTATCTTGCATAGTAAAAATAAAAGGAAAACAAGATGTTGGTTGGGAATTTTGCTTATACCCATAGGATTTATGTCCACAACAAAGTTTGTCACTAATTATGCAGTTTATGGAAGTTGTATCTGTATTCAACTCAAAAGTTGACCTACGCCAAGATGCATATTGAATGGTTATACTACTTGATGCCTTCGTTGGTGCCCGAAGAAAAGGATCCTGCCCTTAGCGGAACACTAGACATCTTCTACAATTCAAGCACTCCAAGGGAACATAGTTAAGTTCCTCACTATAGATGCATCAAGCTTAGACTTTCTACTCTCTTTTGGTTCCTCGGTGTACCAAAAATGGAATTTGAGCTTAAACTTACGACTATAGTATATTTGTTACGATAATAAAAGAAGAGATTGTTCTGCTTGTAACGAAATTGTTCTTGTATACACCACCATCCTCATTCCAGAGGGGTTAACAACCCACTGCCGTTCCACTCTAGTTTATGAATGATAAAGTTCTTCTTGCATTTTCTAAACAACTGACACCAAAAAGTAGTCCTAGAAATAGCCATTAGTCACTAGAAAAACAAAAACTATAGCCATTTCTAAATGCTATCACCAAAAAGTAGTCCTAGAAATAGCCATTACTTAGTCACTAGAAAAACAAAAACTATAGCCATTTCTAAATGTTATGAATAAATGTAATAGAGCTCAATAGATAAGCACCATATATAAGAAGACACAAACCTCTAAGAATGTGATCTTGAGTTGATTAGATGGACGGATGACCACACTTAAAACTTCGGACCTGTATCAAATATTAACACTACGTTTGAAGTGGTCTGCTAGGGGCAAAAAAGTAACGACTAAATTACACAATCAATTCAGCAACTCAATTACTTTTTTATCAAGACATTCAACATTTATACAGAAGAAAACAAGGAGTGACATACAGAACATAACAAAAGCAGCACGAGTGCAAACTGAAAAAGCCAGAAAAGGAACCTTTGCATTTATCCACAACATAAAGCCTTTTATAGAGAATGTCCCTGCATTTCTAACCTGTGACTTCAGTGTCGCAATGGAGCAAATTTAGTTACTCCCTCCATTCTATTAAATTTGTCCCCTTTGGCTTTTTTCCATTTTCTAGGATAGAATTCAAACACAAACATTGAATTCAAGTCAAATACTCCCTCTGTTTCCCCTTTGACATTTTGTGATTCAGAGGACAGAATTAGTACTTGTAAACACTGACTTGATGTTTTACCGTAGCTTGACTTGCCAAACAATATTCATTTATCCGGTAGTTGCTGTTTGAGTTCAATTCAATGTCTACATGTACAATCTATCCTAGGAACTTGGAAAAGGTCAAATGGGAGAATTTGATGAAGCGGAGGGAGTATTAATTACAGGTAAGACAAGTACCTTTTACCAGTCAAACAGTTCAAAAACAACAAGGAACGTCAATGTCTACATTTTCAAATTCTGTTCTAGGAATTTGCAGAAAGTCAAAATGGACAAAATTTACTTGGGAGGTATAAACTAAATTACAAAAGGTAATAGGGAGGAAGACTTACAGGTAAGTGGAATTAGGTTGAGAAGTTAATTACCCGTCAGGTGATGAAAATCGTGCAGCATATGTCTTGGGCTTGGCCTTATCTCCATAGAGAGATAATCCAGCACTATAATCCTACAAAAATATCAAAAACATGGTTCTGTTGAACTTTCTTAATCAATACTTGTAATCTGAAATTCTAAGTCGAGGCAAAACAAACCCAGTTTCCAATACTACCTACGTTACATTTGTTCATACCCTATTCTGGTCAGACCAGTAGGGCCCGCGAGGGGACCCGCATTGCGCGACACATCATCCAGTCAATGGTCAATTATTCAATGCCATAACCAGGTCAAAGCGCATCTCCTTTCGAGCATCCACATGCGTCAACAGTGCAGCGACATCAACACGGTCAAACTGTTGGAAAAAAGGAAGGGGTCAGCCACTCCCTTCCTAAGGGGGTCGGCCACCCTCTTCTTCAGGGGGGGGTCGGCCACCCCTTTCCTAAGGGGGTCGGCCACTCCCTTCCTAAGGGGGTCGGCCACCCTTTTGCCTTGCAAGAGTCATTCCTAAACCCCCGACATCACTCATCACGCTCTCTACCATCCGCGCTCAACACCGATGGTCACTTGGCGCTCATCGCAGACCGTGCACAATCGTCACGACGGCAGCACACTATCCTAAGTATTGCTCGGCGACAGTCGTCGCCGCGCCCTTGCGCCCCGCTAATGATACGTGCCCCCGGCACTAAGTATTGCTCCGCGACAGTCGTCACCGCGCCCTTGCGCCCCGCTGATGATACGTGCCCCCGACACTAAGTATTGATACGTGCCCCCGGCACTAAGTATTGCTCCGCAACAGTCGTCGTCGTGCCCTTGCGCCCCGCTGATGATACGTGCCCCCGGCACTAAGTATTGCTCCGCGACAGTCATCGCTGTGCCCGTGCGCCACGTCCATGACATGTGCCCACGGCACCAGGTATGGTCTCGCGACAGTCGTCGCTGCGCCCTTGCGCCGACACCAAGTATATCTCTGCGACGTTCGTCACTGTGCCCGTGCGCCACTTCCATGACATGTGACCACGGCACCAGGTATGGTCTCACGACAGTTGTCGCCGCACCCATGCGCCACAATCAATGTCTCGTGCTGTAGGCACCGCGCCCATGCACCACAATCATGTTATATGCTTACGGGATGGGCTCACAACCTGAAAGCCATCGCCGTCTTCATTCCGGGGGGCTTCGCTCCGTGCTCCGGCACGAGGACCCTTCGCAGCGGGATAGGCGACTCCTCCGGGACACTATCTCCGCCAGGGTGCCTGCGTGACTGGCCTACGTGCTCTGGCACTGGGGGCTCGCGTCGGCACCCCTAAGGACTATGACCCCCGGGTCACTCCGAGATGGGAGCAGGTCTTCGGAAGGGCATCTTGCCTAGTCCACCTGGCAGCTGGGCGTCGGGTCTTCCCCACCGCTGCCAGGCCTGTGGGAATCAGTAAGGGCTTGGACTGGAGGCTAGGGCAACGGGCTTACTCTGATCACGCCGGCACAGTATCTTCAGTCTTCTCATACAGGTAGAGAGATGCTGTGTGGGGCAAGGCAGTGCGAATTTGGGGACCGACAGTCCAACGGAGAACTGGTATTTGTGGACCCCCTGGTGACGTGTCACCCTCAGGGGGTGACACGTGTCAGCTGATGACACTTTGATGACATCGGCACTTTTTTCCTATAAATAGGGGACCTTGGATTTCATTTTCAAAAAAACTCTCTCATTTGTCATTTTCACTTTCTCTCTCTAAAAACTCATTCTCTCTGGAATTCTAGAGAGAGAAACACATTCGGACCCCCGACATCGGACTCTGACGCTGCACCCCTGACGCCGACCCTAGCTTGGACTGTCGGTCGCCGGCCCTACTCGCCTTCGTCTTGCATGCGCAGCACTGCCTGCCCTCGCGGCCTGTCTGGGGAGCCTTGCTCTCAGCCCTTGCTCCGTCCTTGCTGTCTCTCACTTTGCGCACTTGGAAGCTGACTCGGACTGCAGCCTTTGTGGCACCTTCACGTAGACTCGGACCCACGTTCCCTGGCAACAACATTGAAGTTTCCCCTCTGAATTTTCGCACATTCCTATGGTAAATTTTGTATATACAAACATTGAATTTACGCTTTGTCTGAGCCTTGTCAAACAATTGTCATTTGATGCATGATTCCTATCTGAGTTCAATTTACAGTCTACGCGTACATACCAAAATCTATCCTGCACCTCGCAAGAAGTCAAAAGGGAAAACCAAATTTAAGAAAACACTCATGCGCGCAAACACACAATACCTCTGGCTCCGTGACGTCTTCGAAGAGGGGCGGGACCCGGATGGCGAACCCGTCACCGTAGAACTGGAACCAGGACTTGGTGTTGGCAATGCCGGACAGAATGGACTCGGAAGGTGGCGACGCCGTTCCGGCGACGGACGTGGGTACCGGGGAGTAAAGGGTTAGGGAGAGGGCACAGAGTGAAGCGAACAAGTTCCGTCTGGAGGGGTTGGAGGGAGCGTTTGGTTGAAGAGGGCTCGTGGGGTTTGAGGGGTTAATAATGGGGTTTGGAGGGGGTTTAGGTGGGAGTGGAGTGAGGGAGAGAAGTGTGGCCATGGCCGCAAGGGACTCCTCTAGAGATGCCAATCATGGCTATGGTGATGGAGCTGTGTAGATAATGTGGGGGACACAATGGCTTTGAGGAGCTCCAAAAAGGAGTAGTTTGGCAATTTGGATATTGATGGGGACAGTTAGGGTCATTTGATATTTCAAACTAATATTGGTGCGTTCTTTTCCAAGGTTACCCGCTCGTCCGCAACCAAATCAAAACTCCAAATGGATCCCCCATGACCTACAACTATCTTAGCAATATTAGAATCCTTCTTTTGAATTGAAGAATGCCTCGGGACAAGTAGAGGAGGGACGGTGTTCAGGGTGAAATACGTTTTACACATTCAACGGATTAAATGAATTAGTGTTGATCGGATTGAGATTACTTCTGCTTTTGAAAAGTGATTATAAAAGACTGTTTTGAACAAAAGAAGTTTCACTTATGATTTTGACTAAACGTGCAAAATTGCTTTAGGATGCCCAAAAATGTTTTTAAGATTCTCAAGAATAACGTGAAATTAATCTTGTACTTGAACAAGTTTTGAAAGTTTTGGCCAAAGATATGGACTTTGGTAATGGACCAAAATGCCCGCATGTTTGTATGGCTGATGGACGTTATCCTCATTCAAAACAAGCCAACCAATCCGAAGAAATATATCCAAACCACCCAAAAGTATAAACCAAACAGAATACAGAAAAGGATTGCACAGGGAGAAGAAAGAAACACTTGTTATCCCTCCATTCTTCTCCGGCCTTCCAACATTGCTGATCCATTGGTCTCACTTTAATGGAAACCCTTCTTGCTCCTCAGTCTTTCTGTCCTCTCTTCAATCCAAAAACCTCTTCTAAAACCCTTATACACCCCTCTCTTCTACCAAGATCATCAAACTCACTTGCTCTCACTAAACCCATCTGTTCTAGTATCGGAAAACAACTTCCCCAGTCAACTAGGCAATCTTTCGCAACACCCACTAGTTGGTTTTCTCATGTCCACCAAGGACTAGCTGCTCTGGCCATATCTCTAGCCCTTAACTTTTGCCCACTTCTACCCAGCGGTCCTGCATTGGCTTCTGAATTTGATGTACTGAATGATGGTCCGCCAAAAGAATCGTATGTGGTTGATGATGCAGGTGTGCTTAACCGTGTCACCAAATCCGACTTGAAGCGATTGTTAACGGATTTGGAGTCGAGAAAGAACTTGCACATTAACTTCATCACTGTCCGCAAGCTTACCGTAAGTCCAGTCTTGTTCCCAAGTTTTTGTAACTCCCTCTCCCAAAATTAGAGTGCCTTTCGAATTTTAACCATTCATGGAACAGTATTTGGGTGGACATGTTGGTTGTTTATTCTTCACATTTCCTGTTTTCCGTGGCAAATACGCCAGTCAATACTTGTACTTGCACAAACTGTAATTTCCTTCTAATGAAAGTTCTCAGTTTTTCACCCATGTAAAACGCTAACGAGAATGAAAATTGACAAATGAGTAGAGCCGAATATGAACATGGATAGCAAGCAGGCCCTTATATCATGTCACGTGACAAATTCGAATGGTCATAATTACTAGTTAGACTTCCCTTCATAAGATCATAGATGAAGTATGAGATGGCACGCGTTCACACGTTTCTGCAGAAAATTAAAATTTGCCTAGGTCAATCAAATATGTGTTTCTCATTGAATGCTAGTAATGACGTTAAGCACTTACGATGACAATGTTGGATCTTTGCAACCGGTAACAAGTTGAGACAATGTGCTAGAAACTTGCAACTAGAGTCCAACATTGTGGATAAGATTGTATAAAGATTGTGGATTCAACATGTGCAAGTAGAGTCCAACATGTGCAAGTGTCCTGCAGTACTGATCTGTACTTTGTTGTATAAAGATTGTGGATTCATATTGTTCGTGTTCTTTGGTTACAGAGCAAAGCTGACGCTTTCGAGTATGCTGACCAAGTTTTGGAGCGTTGGTATCCCAGCGTTGAAGAAGGCAACAACAAGGGCATTGTTGTGCTCGTTACCAGTCAAAAGGAAGGGGCAGTCACAGGTGGCCCTGCATTTATACAGGCTGTTGGTGATGCTATTCTTGATGCCACTGTATCAGAAAACCTTCCTGGTAACTGCGAAGTCCATTTTACTGTCTCCTTTGTAGTAATAATTTTGCTCATATATCTGCAAGTCCTTATAAATGGATATCATTAAATTTCTGTAACTTTGACTACTATGATCCTTAAAGACGACTTGATTCTTAGTTTACAATTGAATCATGTGTGTCGTGGGAGTCCAAAGAAAATTTGAACCTCGTTTTATTTCTTAGTGAAACCTGATGGAACAGATCCACTGCATATAGCATGAAGTATAGTTATTGCATTTTCAAAGCCCAATTCCATGTTTCCTTGGAGATTCGACGCTCCCAAACTAGATAGTTTGTCATGTGTAGAAAATAGTATGGTTCTTATAGTTATGTTATTTGTCTAGAATCCAGATGAAGTTGAATCCTACAGAAATGGCATATTTTGGATGAAATATTGTCCAGGATATCTTCGTATTTGTGCTACATTTCACCTAAAGACTCGATCCCATGGAGGGAATTTTTTGATTCTTCTTCTCAATTATGTAAAGAACTAAACACTAAACTTCTACATAAGGATAATGCATGATAAAGTGTTTGGGTATCCTATTGCAGTATTGGCTACAGATGAGAAGTACAATGAAGCTGTCTACAGCAGTGCTAAACGGCTGGTTGCAGCCATCGATGGCCTTCCTGATCCTGGTGGACCCGCGACCAAGGACAACAAACGAGAATCCAACTTCAAAACCAGGGAGGAGACAGACGAGAAAAGGGGACAGTTTAGTCTTGTAGTTGGTGGTTTATTGGTGATCGCTTTTGTTGTTCCTATGGCACAATACTATGCCTATGTATCCAAGAAGTGATTTTTTCTGGACTTGAGATTGTATTCTGGATAACCGTTCTCCTCCTCAGGGAACATGTATGAAATGCTGCACAAATGGTCACTGGAACAACTGGCTCATGTGACACTGGAGGATAAAAACATAGTTCTGGATTATATGATCCGTATCATTGTGAGGACTAGTATCTCGGATTGTACACTTCTTATCAATCTTCAATTTCAATCATATACCAGCAAATTTTGGATTGAAGTCACATAATCCTGGTAGACTGTTGATGCCAGTATCAAACCAGTTTAAAGTTCAAAATATATTATTACCTTCAGTTAGAAATCATTTTCATTCCTCAATTACAGTATCGTCTGAAGTTATAGATTATTGGAAAGAATGAAACAATCATAACGGACTTTCTGATTTTAGAACTTAAGCTTGAGAAGAAACGGCATCTGTTCTGAGAAGGGCGGGTCAGAATATTTGCCGGTGAGTATTTGGGAGGAGACATATTGGTTTGCAGCTTCTGTATAATGAATTCCATCCCAATTCACGTACTCGGTACTATCATTGCACTCTTTGGCTGTGACTGAGCTCCCATTCAAAATTTTTGTTTGACCACAGGCAATCCTACTGTCGTAGTTTAATGGGGCACCTCCATAACCACAGCATGCCATTATAGGCTGTTCAAACCCTGCAAAATAATGCGGATCAAAATTTGTTTAAGGCTCAAAGGAGATAACATAAAATTGGAGACAAAAATTTTACGCAGGGTACTGAGACATACGGACCGTATCTAGAGTAGTTTGAAATGAGATTTGATTTTATTGTGAAGATGTCTACATAGGTGATGTTTGCATCCAGATATTGTCCCTGCAATTTTGTGCAAAGTGCATGGAGTTGCAAGTTTAAGAGCTTGGAAGCTTGGTTATGCGCGCTGACACATCCTAATGCATCAAGTTTTGATGGATCGGTCCCAAACTTGGCAACATTCTGAGGTAAGCAGCCGAGAGGACCTGTGTTATGAATCCAAAAATATCTTGCCCCTTGATCGTATAGTTTCTGGACATTCAACATGAAAGCACAAGAATCTAGAATGAGATTGTGAAAGCCTAAACGCTGTTCCACAAGAAAAATGGCTGGACTTGTGTTGGAATATTTAACTATTTACTGATTATCAGAGGCAAGAAAAAGAGAGAGGAAGAAAACATTTCTGTGCATGCGTGTTTTGGAACTCATCTGACCTCGATGCCACTTTCAAATTCCAACAAAATGGTTGGAATTGAAGCAAGAATTTGATCAAATGTTTTGGAGTAGAAAGCACCAGCAATATCGTTCTGTCCTATATCAAACATGTAAAGCCCTTTCACAAAGTAGTCTTCATCTGGAATGTACTTATTCAGCTTCTTACCTACAAGAAGATTAGAGGACAGAGAAAGAACCATTAAAACACAAGATTTCATGCCATGTATTGATTTGTATGCAGAACTAAAAGTTGCCCCTGAATTGCAGTCCAGCTATATCCAGATAATCCAGTTTTACGTACTCTTGGCTTGCAGATCGAGAACACGATCTTTGAATCTAAAAAATTGAGCGACCTGTATCCCAAATGAAAATGGGCTAATAGATGATGCAGTTGCAGGAAGTATAGTAGATCCTGCAGCAGCAAAATTGCATCCCTTTCTGAAACTTGGAGCGCCGATAGCTTCCAAATAGGCATTCAGAAATGGCATGTCCATTGCATCCACTACAAGAAACACCCAACTAGAAAAATCAATGATAGGAGCAAAAAGCTCACTTTCAAGAATCTCTGAAACAGAGGAAAGAGGAGAACATGCAGCAAATGAAGTAAGAAACAAAGAATAAAGTAAGAACTTACGTAAAAAGTCTATGATTAGGCGGCCGTCACAGAACCTCCCAGACGGTTTTTTGAAGTAAGTCTGTCCATTAGGCGGGCTGAGGCTTTCGCCAAGCCCAGCGATAAGCCCGCCTGTATCGGAATTTGAATCGCCGAAGCTGAAGACTGCGGGGTAATTGAAGTCAATGGAATAAGCAAGAGGTAGGAATATTAACAATAAGGTGAGAATGTGGTGGATAGGAGCCCTGGGAGCCATGTTCAGTGACCAAATACAGAAAAGTGGCTTGCTGTTGTTTGTATGATGAGTAACTCACTACCAACTGGTCTCATAATTAAAGAAATTCTGGTGGTTTTTGTGTGTAGTTAAAGTTAACTTCAGAGGTGGGAAAGCTCAAAAATTGAAGGCTTCCCTTTATTGAAATTACTGGTATATCCTTCGATGCATTATAGCTAAATCAAAAGTGTCACATGAGATTGATCACGGACTGACTGGGACAGATTTGCTTTGGTATTTTATTTGTTGGGTCCATCTCGTTTTCACAGATGAAACTGCCAAACGAAGGTCAATCAGATGTTACTCAACAACCACCCTCGGTCGGTTTAGCTACCAAAAGTGGGTACTTATACTGAAAGTCATAGTAACAGGGGAAAGAAATGAGGGCACCTCTGGCAATAAAAGTGATGTATGTGTTCAGTCCTGGAAATACATGGCGACCAACCGGAAATGTACAAGGCAAAGGCTACCAACCTCAACTCCATTCCTCAAGCAAAATCCAACATTTGCTTCCACGGTTGGCAAACTCCAGGCTTCTTTTTCATGTCCAATACCAGGGAATAAAAGCCCATTACTCCAAATTTGTTGCGACTACCGAGCCCCAAAAATGTGCATGCACAAGATTTAACCATGGCATCATAAAACAAGAGTAGAATTAGTAGAAGAGGATAGAAGTTTAGCTGTGGATAGCTAACTACCAATCCTATATTTGGTAATGAACATTGCAAAGTGACTTGCTCGGCAAAGGTAAGGACGTTTTGGAAAAAGTGGCTTCATCTTATATATAGTTATGCATGGATGAAGAGAAAATGTAGCAAAATAGAATACTAAGGGAGCTTTTTGCCTAAGCAGTTGAAGAGGATTGGGATCCATAAGCATTCTTGCCAGAAAGCTTGATAAATTGCAATGATCCATATCAGCCTCAAGAAATTACTATTCAAGAATCTTGATGCCAACTGACGCCCAAAGTACAAACAAGTTAGAGCTGCAGCCAACTGAATCAAATCGCAGAGAAGCTCTATCCAGTTTCTCTAGTGTTTCTCAAGCACACTTGAGTCATGGAACAGTGGATAGGTAAGGACATAGGAGACTGATATGGTTATCATGTCATTTTCGTACAAAAGATTGATGGCTCCTTCACATTTAACATCACCTCAACAATCTCATTACATGGTAATAAGCAGAGTCCACTCCATGAAATTAGAGTTGAACAAAGACACGAGGCTAAATTATACTACTATTTCCGGATGCAAAAGCTAATCCGCTTGAAGCGCATGAGGTGAATCTTCAGAGTGAACCCTTATGGCCATTGAAGTAAGGCTGATAACTGGATTACTGGAACCACTGAAGACCGGCAGAGCGAAAAGCTTGTGTCATGCAGAGCAATTTTTTACTGTCTAAGATGGAATGGACAGCAATACAAATTTAGAGATATTAAGGCATGTGTCATTCACAATTACTAACAGATAGTAGCTAACTTCGCTGTCACTCAAGCCAATTAAGAAAGAGTATAAGTGTTAATATGTGTTCCGAGCTTCAATATACAAACGTTGAGGACGTTAAATGGTTTCATGGTAAATACAGGATCCAATCTACTTTGAATCAAAGAACTGACTACTTAACTGAGCACCCTTAAGGTATTAGGATATGCACTAGCAGACATCTACTTCACTTGCCTGTTTTTTATTCATCTATTTTTCTCTAATTCTCAGTTCTTTGCTTGGATCATGTTCTTTCAGGAGAACTAAGGAACATAGATCCACTTGCTGTTTATACGTATCACTGTTGCCTGCCCACAATTTTGCACTGAGCTGTGCTAGGCATTGATCACTTTCTTCATTTAACACGCTGGCCAGGAGAGATTGAACCAAACCAGCGGCTGACAGAACCAATGTCGGCTACCTTGTGCAGAAAGCTTCCATTTTCTCCAACCTCTTTGCGAGATGCTTCAGAGTTTTCAAGAGCTTGCAATCTGGCCTTGAGAGCTTTGTTCTCCCTCTTAAGCTGTACCAGAAACACAGTTTTTTGAAATGAATAGAATTAGAAATATTAACTAGATTTACTCTCATTGTGCAACCAAAGGTGTACTTGGGAGCAGCTCATAGGAATGATGGCCGCAAGTAAAATTAATACTAGTAATCACCTTAAAGAAAAACTTCTTTATAGATTTGTTTATTTCTGTGGGTTCTTCCTAGGGTACTTTCTGGCTAATACATTATACAGGCTGCCGTTTAATGTTTTATCTCACCAAAATCAGAAGTCCATGAAGTTGCTCCCAAGCAGACCTTTCCGACTTCTTTCTTTTACCTTTTCGACAGTCGCAACATGATCTTCCAAAGCTGCTTGTAACGAGGATATTGTTTTCAGCATAACATCTTCGTAAGCCGATTCCAAGTCTTCAACTGAGCGGGGATCGAAGAAAATTCCCTCCAGGACAAACAACTCTTCAAGCAACTTCACATCTTCAGCATCCAGTCTTTCTCTTAGCTGTATGAATGGTAAGTTGTTGGTTGAAGACTAAGATAAAAGCAGTAGCCTTGTGCACCGGGCCAGCCACAACAATCAGAAACTACAACACATATTAAGTCATGGTACGAACCTTACCTTTTCTAGGATTCGTTCGCATGAGTTATCTTTAGTCAGAAAAGAAGCTTCATGGGTATTGGTGAGTTTATCATCCTTGCAGGTGACACGTGGTGACGCCTTTATATGCTTTGCTCTGCCATAAAGCAACTAAATTATTCCTTCTTACATACTAATTTCGAAAAGGAAAGCTTGTTAAAAGACAGATCTGGTCACAAACTAAGAACCCCCAAATATTTTGAGAGGTGTCAAATCTACAGATAACAAATAATTTCCAGGCTCTAGTCAAATTAGTGAAAATACATGTTCATATATGATGAAAGGTTGCAACTTCACTGAAACCAAAACTTCTACTAATAATCAGTGATCCGATAGATGACATTTCTGTCGGTACAACTATCTCAAGTCATCTGATTTAGGCTGAGTCAGCTCAGGCTCTCAGATTGACATTTAAGTTTTCAAAATGATTTTGGAAAACCATCTTTTTCGTCTTTATCTTCCACGATATTTATATGCAAGCTTAGGACTTTGATTGGCATACCTGGCACCAAAGCGAAGGGTGGACAAACTCTCTGATGCATTTGAAGTGCTTGGTGAGCAACAACACAGTAGAGCAGTTCGGGAGTTCCCTCCCTGAAAAATGAAACCGCTTGCTATTCACTCTAGAATCCAGTCTGATGGAGTTATAGTAAGACGAAATTGAGGAAGAAACTAACGAGAGCATCTTGTAAGATCCGAGTAAGCTTAGAATCACGATACGGAATATGATTTGCTTTCCCTTGTGCACCAGATGTCAAGGCATTTATAACATTCCCAAGGGCCGAAAGCGATCTGTTGATGGTTTTGGCTTCTTCAAGAAGTTTCCCTTCAGCTCCAGTCTTCTCAACTTTCTCAGACCCCGCCAAGTCTACAAGAATCAACTTTCCAGTTTTCACCCTGTTCATGATATCAGAAAACATTAGTCATGTCCAGTTAAAAGCTCAAAAGTTCTTGGCGAAGAAAGAGTACCTATTATTCTTTGTAACTTCGTGCTGGACGGTAAGTACAAAAATGCAATGACTTCTACTGCTTGTCATGTTCATTTCTTTGTTGTATAAAGATTAAAAACAAAATCTGAAGACTAATGACCAATAAAACAATAAACAATACACTATCAGACAAAGGCATGCAAAAAGCAGGGTTGGGGAGGATGGGAAGGATACGGGTCTCGCCAACTGCTCTGTTAACTATCCCAGTCTGCATTAACAAAGTGAGCATAAGAAGCATGATTTATTACTTATTAGGAGGAATCAGAGACAATGAGTAGAAAGTTTTATCTTACAGATAAGCTTTGTAATGCTTCGGCAGGGTCGGATAGCAGGACCTGCAGAATGACAAATGCTTTGAGAGTGAGAAAGCACATACAAAGTTAGCACAAGTACACAACAAGTTGAAACTCAAATCTGGAGTCTCAATCCAAGTAATTATCTTGCCTGACAGGTTAACAGGCTGCAATTTTGTTGCTATATGATGGACAGGAATAGTTACCCAAAAATTCATTAACATAATGGAAGAAAACAAAGTTGGTTCCGTGAAAGACCACTTTCGAATTGGCCAAATAATCCTCCCCGTGAAGAAAATTTGAGACAAAATAGCCACATTTCCTTTATCTCAGTGTATTTTATGTATGTGGATGTGTCTTGGCAAGCACCAGGTTGTGAAGACAGAGAGGGCTTGGAACAACTTTAACAGTGGGCTGGACTACTGGACCATATCAAGCAAATAGATTTGCACAAGTAACAAACTAAAGGAGTTGCAAAAGTACAAAAAGGCTCACTTCTGTTACTCCATACACCATTATCCCCTGCACTTTATGCTCCTTAATCTGTATGTTGTCCTTTGATAAGTCAAAAAGGTCCCTGCGAGAAAGTATAACGGTATGAAAGAGAAGTTAGATAGAGAATATTTTTGGGAGATTCAGACACATTTACCAACATTTAACTCGTGAATGGTGACTTGATTACAGGTAGAGAATGCTGGAGGACGATTTTTTCACTGATAAGTAGAACCCCGAGGACAATCACGTAATGGAATGTTTGGGTGACACAAACCTTACTTTTTCCATGTAGATCTCCACCTGTAAGGATCAGTGAAATTTTTTGTATGAAGCTTATGTGCAACTCAACAACATATAGCTATACATAGTGCAGGGTTGACAGGAATGTATCCTCTACCATTGACAATTTGATTGTGTAGTTATTTGCTTCGTCAAAAAGTTTAATAGCATCGAAAAGTCCATCTACTACTCGAGGCAGTAATCCTTTTTTTTGCTCATCACGCTCAACAATGCTGGGACCCTGTATCAAGAAGTTATTAATGTGTATTGTCCACCATATAAACCATGCTAAGTGGAATATAACTTCTGATAACATCACATCACCTCCATGCTATATGTCTTCCCAGCTCCTGTCTGTAAATAAATGCCAAAGAGATTTTGTTATTTTGAAATAAAAGAGACGATCATCAATGTATAAACAGAAAAGGCAGTACCAAGCAAACCAATATTATTTGCAAATGATCCCTTTCTGTTGGCATGACTCACATTTTTCTTATTAATTAAAGCAACTGAAACTTCTTGTTTAAGTTTTGTAATCCTCTAGTCACATGAGTTGGGGTAGGCTTCATACAAAATAGTTAGTTCTCTAACAAACCATTGTATTATCAAAGCCAAACACTACTACAGGTTCAACTTGAAAATGCTATAGTGAGTCCAGTATAAGGTAAATCTTGCACCTATGCTCGATGCTCTGTTGGAAAGAGAAAGTGAAGAGTTTTTTATTATCAACTATGAGCGTGCAAAAGGTACTCTCAAGTCTCAGGTCATACACTCTAGGGAAATGCATAAACTTCTGATTTACACATTTAATATCTTGTCATTTACATTCTCTTGACATTATTAAAAAAAAAAAACAGAGAAACTCAGACAGATTGGTAGTCCTTAAAATGGCCACAAAAGGTGTTAAATAAAGTTCAACTGATACATTCGTTCTTTACCACCGATATTCATCTAATGATCCAAAGTTAACTAGTCGGTTCTAATTTACAAAGCTATCTACCATATAAATCCTTCACCATTGACTGTGCTGTCAAATTATGGATGTGCCATCAAATACTATAGGAGCATGACATCACTAATGGTATTTCAGGAAGACCTAACATTGATCCAAGCCACCAGTGCTTGTGATTGCTTCCTTTCCTTCAAGCACCATAATTAATATCTTTAGCCTTCACCCTACGGACACTACGTAAAATTCAGGAAATGTTCATTTTGTCGAATTTAAAGGGAACAAAGTAAAGGAAGAACTTCCCAACCATCAACAATCACAAGTCAGAACTATACTTCAATGGCTAATCTGAACAAACGCAAAAACAGCACTCGTGCCAGCATTCCTAGTAAACAAATATAGAATCCGCTAAGCACTTTGTTAACCGTAATCACAATGTCTATATGTATCCATTAGCATGTACCTGTAAGCATGTTTGGTGTATTAAGCAGTGTTTCCTATACAGTGCAACAATGCTCCATTTGATTTGCACAGATTCATCAAGTGACACAACAAACTGAAATCTGCTTTCATTTGTTTGGTTAGCAACTTAGCAAGTTGGCATTTAAATATGGGCATCAGCGACCAAATACGAGGATTCCAAGTTTGAAATCTGATAAAAATTATACATCTCCTAAGAAATATTTGTTTACTTTATCACTTAAGCATATGATAAATGTGAAGGTAATCGCATTTTCTCTTAAAAAAAATATCCCCGTTTCCTTTTCTATCATCTAGTCACCAGCCAAACAGCCTATAAGCAACTACTATAATAAGCATCATAATGACAATAACTTTAAAGGTTCACAAGGTAAAATTGGCCTTACTTGTCCGTATGTGATGATTGTCCCATTTATTCCATTAACAGCATCTGTGTTATCCAAATAAACATGAAAACAAATAAAACTGGCAGTAAATACATAAATCAACCTAAAAGCTATGCAAGAGAATTAGTACCTCGAACAATTGGTAGAGCTATAAACTCATAGACATCGTGTTGATTAGATCCTTGATAGAACACTCTATCGAAGCTAAACGTGCACTCTTCGTCCTTCTCATCCTACCAAAAACATCAACTAAATTACTATAAACACCAATTTCACACACAGACCCACGCACAAACACATACACACACCCAAACACACACACGCATACACATATTTGACAATATAGTTCGATATTGGACGTATAATGATAGGAGGAAGCAATCGAACCTTGAAGAAGAAAGTTTCATTGTCGAGGGAGCGAACGCAGATGCCGTCGCCGTGATCTCTACGCTCTTTCGAGCTGAGAGGCCTGAATCGTGCACACACCGTTATGCTCGACATCCCCTGGTCACGGAACAAAATGAAAACATGCGTCTCTCGATGGAATGATTCAATTTCAAGGCTATTGAATAATCAACATGGTGACATGCACATTTGTGTGTGTGTGTGTGTGTGAGAGAGAGAGAGAGAGAGAGAGCGCTCGTGATCGACGAAGGTTTTGAAGTTTTAGTTTGGCGGGAATGAGGAGTTCAAGATCGGATGATTCTAAAAGCTGATTTAAAATTAGGATTAATTACACTCGCGTCCAAAAATTAGAGTGAAATTACAATCAAGAACGGTTAAGTTTCAAAAGATACAGACCGTGACCATATACGTAAAACAGGTAACACTTGTATTCATCTGTTAGGTATCCGTCCAAAAAGTATACCTTTTTCATGATGTCATTAATACGTATTTTTAAAATGACAATACTACCATTGTACTGTATATTTTCAAATTAAAAATTAAGATTTTCAAATAATAGATACTATGTAAAAGTTTTAAAACTAAATCTTTAAATTAAGATTGGAAGCTCTAATTTCAATTCTCCCTCTCTCAAAATTTCTATTTCAAAATATTGTCTTTCTTAATATGGTTTTTAATTTCCTTAAAATAACTTTTTTTAATATGAAAAACCCTAATTCCCATGCCTCCCCTTCCTTAACCCCACAGAGCTCTACCTTAACTCTTGTTCTCCCCAACCCCTAACTCATGCCGTCGTTGACGCCCCCTTCCCTTAACCCACACCGTTGCTGCCCTCTCTCAGCCCCACTCACTCACTCTCGCCCTCCCCCCGGCACAGGTGTGCACCACCTAAACTATTCAAGACAGACTCATTTATCCCTCTGACGTCGATACCACCTTGGCCCGCCATAACTAAATCAGATCCAGCCACCCCCGTCACCATCACCATCACCAAGTTACCTACCCACCCAGCCCCACGCTCACACACTCACCCCCACCGCGAGTCACTGTTCACGACTTCTATCCCCGAACCACTGCTACGATAGTGGATTCCGGCCTTGTGAAAGTTCTGCGACCTTTGGGGGGAAGCCCAATAAGCAAGTGGTGATGGAAGGGAAGAAATTAGAAGGGAGGGGGACGGCGGTGGGGTGAAGGGTGGGGGTGGCAGTAAGGTAGGAGGCGACAGAGGCGTGGTGGGGGAGAAGATTTTGAGGAGAAAGGATTGATTTCTATGGGCAAATCAGGAATTATAATTCTACTTATGGGCAATACAGTCATTTTGACCATTCCGTTTATGTATTAGGTATTCTGTTAGGTCAAATGATGTAAGTGCCTATTTTTCAAACTTATGGACACGCTTGTAATTTTACCAAATCTCAAGGACATCAGTGTAATTAACCCTTGAAATTATAAAGGATCCTTCGGTGCAAAGGTGTACTAACATAAAAAGTTTGGCCGAATGCGTCTATAAGGAAAATTATTATTGTTATAATAGGTATAATAAGTTTAACAGAAGCGACGAATATGTTCAGTAACAAAAAATATATCGCTAAAGTACTGCAGAGGATCATGTTCCATTGAAATAGTTTGATCTCTTATACCGAAAAAAAAAAACATTGATGCTAATTTGAAAATGGGAAATGCCGTTCTAACTGCATAATTAGGTATGTTTTCCATCAATGTGAATAAATTGTTTTGACAAATGATTTATACGGTTTGGCAAAATTATGATATCTTAAAAACCGACATCATAAATGTCAGGCTCTCAATATTGGTCATAAAAGATCCTTGTAAGTGTGATGAGTAAACCTAAATGGACTGAGAATATTGTTACTATTGATTCCTATATAATAATAATTTGATTGAATCTTCGATCATACCGCGATAAGTTAAACAAAGTGAAAAACGTGCTTAAATAATCATTTGATGAAGTACTCATAAGACCGAAACGCCAAAAGCATGCTTTCTCTAGATGAGCATGTTTTCTTTTTTGAGTAACTTTTTGTTTGACACTAAGGTCAATGTTAAGAAGTGCGTACAGGAACAGGCCTTAGAACTGTTTGATAACTAGTAGTGGACCATCATATATCGTGTTAGATGTCATCAAACTTTTGTGAGAAGAAAAACCACACCTCCTTTCAACCTCTTCACTCTCTACAGATTCAAAAATCTCTCACACAGATCGCTCATGCACCTATGCTACAAAATCACCAAAATTGGCACCTCTCCTCCAACTGAACCTCCCGCTCTCTATTTGTATAAGAACTAAGCAGTGATGTTACATCCCATAGTTGAGTAAATTCCCGCCAATGATTTGAGTTTTCATTGGTGATTGAAGGCGTCTGGTGTGCAGAATATGGTGGATATGTAGAAGAAGAGGACGACAGTGTTGCCATTGATGATAGAGTTGGGTAGAGAATGCAATGGTTGAAGGAGAAAATTGGCGTCAGCTAGGGGGCAAACATGTCATTTCTTATGCCGAGCTGCTCGGTCGCATTAAGCAACAGTGCCCCCCTTTAAATTGGGATAATGCCTTAAATACCCTTGTATTTTGGCTGAGTTGCAGAAAACTCCTTGAGATTAGAAAAGTTGCAAAAGGACAATTGAGATATGGATCTCAGCTCATGTGTACCTTATCAACTTTTTTAACCTCAAGAAACTTTCTTATGTATTAATAATGCACAAATCCTAGATCTATGTACACATATTGCACGAACCCTAGATCTATGAACAAACATCACAAACTCTAGATCTATGTTCACGTTGATCTAGGGTTTTGTTCTGAGCACGAGCCTAGACATGCCGGCCGCCCCCCTCTTCTCGTCTATTTTCTTGCATAATTCATTCATTCTGTTATAGGAATCGTAAAATACAACACTTTTGTTTAGGGGGCTTCTACAACTTGGTCAAATCACGATTTTATGTAATTAACTATAATTTCTATACAACTTAGACGTTATATTAACCACTAATCGCTGTCCCAACACATGTGGTCCCCGATGCTGAAAGTCAATCGAATGCCAAACTAGAAACAGACAAAACCACTGACAATGGCCTCATACTGAGACATACGCCCTAATAGTTGTTATTGCTAAAGTTGCCCATGAGCTGATTCCCAATCATATGCAAAGTGAGAGCACTGTTGTCTTTAACCACCACGAGTGACTTTATCGCTCGTTCCTTTTGGGAAAAACTCAGGAAGCGTGGAACCAAACTGTTTATTGCGAAGTGGTTTGAAAAGATACGATACATAAGACTAATTTTATTCTTCGATTAGCTTGTCATATGAAACTCAAAAATAAGGACAAATTGAAGGTTTGGGCTGTGATCAGCGAAGACCGACATATTATATGTTACCATTACGAAGAGAGCTTAAAACACCTTTTATTTGAATGCCAATTGTTCTTTGATATATGAAAGAAGGTCCTCTTTCACAATCAGTTGCCAGCTACGACGGAACTAGAACGATTGCATTTTCGAGATCAATAGTAACGCATATGCAAATTCTTTACAAGATCTGTAACATGCCTATCGCTAAGGCAATGGCTTCAAAGATACCAAGTATATACGCTCATTGGAACCTATATGTGTACCTTACGACTGCTAAGATTCATTTTATAGTAGCACTAGTTTTGAACATAGCTTCGCCACCTTTTTTTTCGTATTGATGGATTGCTGTGCGCAAGACATTGTTCTTAGTTGTTTTAATGGATTACCCTGTACCTACAAAAAGAAAATTAGCCAATTTGACCATTGATATAACTCAAATATAACTCCCAATAATTGGGGAATACCCGGCAATCCTAGTCAAACTGGGAGATCAATGATTACCTTATTAGGGATTGTGACGTGATCCTCAAGGATCCTAACGCGATCCTAACACGTCTGGCCCACAGCCCAGTCCTACTAGGAGTCTTCTCCGACAGCTATAAAAAGGGGTCTACCCCTCCAGGTATGGGAGGAATTACACAATTCATGCTTTTTCAGAGTTACTATTTTGTAGCTGCGCTCTGACTTAAGCATCAGAGAGTTCTCCGCCGGGAACCCCACCCGGTGATCACTCGTTTTCTGTCTTGCAGGTCATTGGTTCAGGCTCGGGTTCTGCAATATACGCGGAGCATGTTTTTAGCAGCAACAGATTGGCGCCATCTGTGGGACCCGCCAGCCTAGCTGTTTGACCTCAAGAAAATACAGTTTATCCCAAACTGCCGGCGATAACGTGTCGGAACCACCGACAGAACCGTCGCCATCACAGGTTTCTAGATTGAATTATCCTCACAAAAATACAAACACATTGTTCAAAGAAAATTGAGAACCGACAAAGTGCCGACGAGTCACCGATGGCACCTGCGGAAAAAAGTCCAAGGAAAAGAAGTAGCGTAGAGATGCTGCCAGAAAGTGCAATTCATGCTCGCCACCGCATATGTTTCTTTAACAGCCAGAAAGCTGCTAAAGCAGCGACACTAGAAAAAACCATTCAGCGCCCTTAACACCGTCCACCGCGACCTTCCTCAACGTTGAGCCGATATGGCCACAAAGCGGTCGCAAGGTTGTCGGAGCAGCATCAACAACATCCCGAAAGAAAAAAGAAGAACAGGAAGATGTCGCCACAACAGCGCCACAGTCAGCCCGCACCGTCGAGAGGTCACTACCGCGACGAGCAGCAATGCCCATCGGCCCCGTCATGACCGCGATGAGCGAAAGCTCTAATAGGCCCTGTCGCCGTTTCAACGGTACCAACTGGAAGATCCACCTCATTGTCGCGCAACCGCCTCACCGTCTGCCGACGTCATTGGTCCAGATCTGTGCTACCGGAGCAGAGGAGAATCTTCAGCTCGCCGTCTCAGATCTACCTCTGAAAGCCGTGGTTATTCTTTGTTCGTGAAAAAGATAAGATGAAGCAGATCACCGTCGTGGTGTCCTCTCCTCCGGCAAAGCACCGCCGCCGCACCCAGTGACATTTTTCGGCGTCACGCCGTCCACCACGATCAACAGCAACTCGCCCCCAGTCAACCACTTCGTCGAGATCGCCATCTGAGACCATGGCTAGCAGCGCTGCTAGCGCGTCAGCACCACCGCCGTACCGCTAACGCGCCATCGCTTCACTGCAAAACTCGCAGAGGCACCGCTGCTCCCTGCGCAACAAAATTAATCAACTCTATCCCCACCGCCGAGACAAGCACCATCACCACCGCGACTAACGGTCGACTCTATCGCCACCATCTTTGCTGGAACATAGCCATCTCACCGTTACCGGTGCTTAGATCTGCCACACCGCCGCAAAATCTGGCCACCACTTGTTTGCTCAGAGGTCCGAGCTACCGCGACGCCATGCCATTACTCGGAGTAGCAACCGAGCCGATCGGTGCCTTGGGAAAGACAGCGCTGCAGATCTACAACTGCATCGTTGCCGCCGTCACGCCTGTGACCCTTCCCGACGTCTCGCCGTCCACCGCGAGCAAACGACGATGGCACCGCTTAAAGAACCAGCTCCCTGCACTTCGGTCAGTTGAAAGAAGGGTAATCCTATCCAAGGTGAAATCCCTCTTCTTAGAATAATTCGACATTAACCCCCATAAAAGGCATATTTATATTTTAGACCCACAAGGTCTTCTTCATTCGACGTATGCCACACTGTTTAAAAACATTAAGGTTTTAACCTATCAAAAAATGCATAATTATACTTTAGACCCGCAGGGTCTCATTTATTAAACATTTGCTGCACGTTCTTTAAAAATGGTGTATACTTCATCTTATATTTGTCACAAAAATTAAGTGACTATGATTCTAGGCGCTAGCAAGCCTTTCGAAGGCTGCTTCTCCTACGTGCTCGTATATTACCTAGACATATGTTCTATTTTGGTCTAGCACTATATAGTTGCGCCAATTAACGCATGCACGTCACAAGTCGGGGCTTCCGCCTGCTATGACGTTTTAAGCTCACCTGCGACATGCAGTGCAACACACCCCTGTTGGCTAACCGATAAAGCCCTAATAGGGCCACAGTGTCTGAACACCGCTCTTAAATTCTGTGTTAAAAACATAGTTGTATTTTTATATGCTTTATTACTGCAGAGATTGCTTTTTTAGTCACGTACTTTTATTTCTTGCAAGGGTTTAAACCATGCTTACGAACATCAACGATGGCGTATAAATCACTTCATAAGCAAGGAACAAATTCATAGTACCCTGCGACTGGAAGTCGCGTTTAGGGTTTTTTGCTACAGTATCCTACCGTCTCGGCATTATATATCGTCTCATGGTCATACAGTGACCTTTATCTATGGCGTATTCACATCGCTACTCGTTGATAAGCTTGTTCAACAATGATGGAAGCACACATGCTGCCACCGTATCTAGTGAATCTCCAGCTATGCCTGACGGACTTCGTATCCTCTGGCTTTATATGCTCGTCCAATCTATCAAACGGATTATGGTCTTCTATATTGCTCGTATAGGTCTTCTTGCGACCGGACTCTACATACGGGCTTAAAAGTCGTCTTTATATATCCACGCCTTCTCAAAGGGCGGGGGGCTTTATATTTCATGAGATCATTCTTATACAGGCTTAATACCTTGTGTCTTATCAGACAGGGAGGTTCGCCACAGAGACCATATTATGGGCTCCATGAACCGCGCCTTCTTATTTGGCACCGCGGCAACAAGGACGAGAAACCCCTGAGGGCACAAATAACAAGAGTTCTAAGTTCCGTCAAACCCCTAAGGGAGCGTACAACGAGAACTCTAAAGTTCCGTCAAACCCCCAAAGGCTCGTACAACGAGGACTCTAAAGTTCAGTTAAACCCCTGAGGGCGCGTACGACAAGAACTCCAAGTTCCGTTAAACCCCCGAGGGCATGTAAGACGAGAACTCTTAAATTCCGTCGAACCCTCGAGGGTAATTGCATGAGCTCCGGCTCCATTCGCCCCCGAGGGCCCGTAAGACGAGAACTTTTAAGTTCCGTCAAACCCTCAAGGGTATTTGGTGAGCTCCGCGCTCCATCAGTCCCTCGAGGGGCGAACACCCCCGAAGGTGATAGGATAGAGCTCGAGCTCTATCCGAACGGTTTAGCTACAGTTCTAACCCGTGAAAAGGGCAAAGGACTATGGGACTTCATCCCCCCACCATTCTTTGTCAATTCAAAACCCAGCCAAGTGTGAGTGTGAGGCTTCTTTGCCAGCTCTTAGCTGATGATAAGAGTTCGCGACAAAGTAAAACGAAAGCATGATGTGGTCGGCTCGAGCTCAAGAACACACACTTGCACAAAATGAACACCCTCCAAAGGAGAGGTGACCCCTCGAGGGGACATTCAAACACTTAGCACATGCAACAACTTGCATGCACAGCTTTGTGTCCTCTCCCGAGAGAGGCTACCATGGGGCATAGCCCCTAAAGGATCTCGAGATCCCATGATTCGTCTTTCTAAAGATGATTCCGAATAACCTACTCAGGCGACATTCTAAGACTTAGCTCTCGAGAGCTAGGGTTCTAGTGCCCTACTTGGGCAAAGTTCTAAGGCTTAAGCTCCCGCTTAGGTCAGAGCACATGGAAGAGAGAAATATTGTTACCCCTACAAGTGGATGAGAATCACTTACAAATCTGACGTATGTCTCGAGACACCAGGTATAAACTTCCTCAGCCAAACATTTTAGCTAAGGAAGTGGGGGGCTTATGATATAACTCAAATATAACTCCCAATAATTGGAGAATACCCGGCAATCCTAGTCAAACTAGGAGATCAATGATTACCTTTATTAGGGATTGTGACGTGATCCTCGAGGATCCTAACGCGATCCTAACACATCTGCCTCATAGCCCAGTCTTACTAGGAGTCTTCTCCTACAGCTATAAAAAGGGGTCTACCCCTCCAGGTATGGTAGGAATTACACAATTCATGCTTTTTCAGAGTTACTATTTTGTAGCTGTGCTCTAACTTAAGTATCGGAGAGTTCTCCGCCGAGAACCCCACCCGGCGATCACTCGTTTTCTGTCTTACAGGTCATCGGTTTAGGCTCGGGTTCTGCAATATACGCGGAGCATGTTTTTAGCAGCAACAACCATCATTACAAGAACAAACTTCTGCATAATTCTCAAACCCCAATTAGCCAATTTGACCGTCATTACAAGAACAAACTTCTGCATTATTCTCAAACCCCAATTACGGACGACAAGGAACAATGTCCAGATTTCGGATTTGTTGCTATGTTGATTTGCTTACAAAAGGCTATCCCTATATTGCCAAGTTGTACTTACTTTTTCTAAAGCATAAAAGCTTCCGATCAAGAATAGAGCCTGTTTAAGTCTTCGTTATATTCTTTTAGCGGAGAATTGCAGTTCTGCAAATAGAAATTGTTTTGACTACTATGCGGACTATAGAAAAATACCTACAACGTTATAGTTAATGACAATTAATTATTTCTAAATATTTTTAGTGACTTTTACTTGATGACATAAAAAAGATGCCGTTAAAATTTATCGCTGAAAGTATTAATAAAAAATTATAAAAAATTAATAATCACTATACAAATATCTTTCTACTATCGAAATAGTACCGAAAAATTTTCGCAAATAAGTCCGTCTTACATATGCACTCTCTTTTTCCAAGTCCACTGGTTATCGATTGGGCCTGAGCAAGCCCTCCATCACCATCTCTCTTTGCAAAACCCTAAAATCGCCTGGTGAATAAAGATGGGGTTCTAGCCCCATCGGGCCCAACCTCGCTGGGTAGGCCCAGCCCATTTAATCTGTCAAACAAATAAATTTCCAAGGGAAAGAAAGAAGTGCCGTAAGAGCAGCCGGAGCTGGAAAGCCACATGGCGGATGAAGAGCTCGACACTACCGCTCCGCCGTGGCTCCGCCTGGTCGCTGCCTTTCTGGCCATGGAGCCGCCGGATTCCCTCATCTCATTGGCCCGGTAAACCCCTAGTCGAGCTAACACCACCCATTTTCATAATACCCTCGTTCATTTCTTTCTAATCTTAATCCCCGAACTGACTACAAATTCTGTTCGGCGGGTGAAACTCACAGGGACTGTGGTGGTGGTTCCATAACTGATGGTGTACAGAGCTTCATATGGGAGCACTGTATACGGAAAGCCGTAAGTCACAACACTGTTATCAAACATCTCTTAAGGATATACAGTTTTACGTTTAGATGGCTTGTGGTTTATTCTCTGTTTTTCACATAAATGGATTAGACAAAGAGGGTGTGTGCCCTGTTATACGTTGTGCTGTTTGAGCTTGCTATGTAAACAAAATGACTCCTTTCCGAATGAAATAAAAATAAATTTTTTTACTGATAAAATAAAAAATAAAACGAGCTAGGTATTCTTTGGCTTTAAGTTATTAAGCTCTGGTAAGCTACAAAGAAGTAAACAAACTACAAGTGAAGTTCTGTTCTTCTGTAATATACATGCATACTTCTGTAAATATGCAAAAATACCAGCATGTTATTCGCTATGTATACTATTCTAGCTCTCTACGCGTGCACGACGTGTGCTACGCAAACCAAAACATAGAGAACCCAATACAATGGTCAGACAAAACAACAGAAATATGTTCATAACCTTTTATTAAATTCGCATTACGTATCTGCGGGTGTCATCTTCTTCTTAGCACAACAAATTTTATTCTTGGTTTCACCAAATTCGGAAGATAGAGATAGAGATCAGATTGCATTTTTAAGGAATTAGAAAAAAAGGTTGTTGTGAAGATTAGAGATGCATAAATTATTGATCTCCCTGACTGTGTCTTATTTTTCATGCTGCCAATATGTTTTGCCTAAAAGTTTTGATCAAGTGTGATTGTTTTATGTAGCTTTCAAAATATTAACACAAACGACTTTGGTATCTGCCAAATGAGTTTCTACTTGCTTCTCTTCCCCTTATTGTTTGACATTTCTTACGAAAAGTTAGTCTAATTTGTTTTCTCTTCCCCTAATTGCTTGCCACTTCTCACAAAGAAAAAGTGTAATACCAAAAGTATTGTTACACGGACTTGACTGTTGGCTTTATAAACAGTGTAGATATAGTTGCGCCTTGTTTTTATGTATGCAACTAACATTGTGCATCTATTCATTTACGGACACTGTTTACTAATACATACATCTTTATAATTATGGATAGAGCATCTTGAACACCTATTATTATATCAAAAGGAAAAAGAGTCCTTTTTAATGGCTTCTGCCAAACAGATGGTGAGAGAAGACTACAGGTAGAATTTAGTCTGAATACTACTCTTTTTTGCATACTCCTTAACAAACAGGAGAGACCCTTAAGGCTTGAGCATCACAGTTCAATGGGAAAGCCACCATGAATTAAAGAATATTTGTATTATTCATTTATGTGTTTTTTATTTCAAACTACATATTGTTGGTAATTGTATCGTGCGATTTGATTATTTGGTGAGTATTAAATTTAGTTCCCACTGCAGGAAGGAAAATGCCATGCACCTTACGTGAAAAATCTTCTAAAGAAGCTTATTGTTGAAATTGAATCCATAGGTGGAGAAGTTTTAGATGAATTGTATGAGCAGTATGCGCATTACATGACTTCACTAAAGGTAATTTGAGTGGTACTTGGGGTTCTTCTTTTTGGTTAAATCAATCTTATTAAAATGGTGTTCTCAATTAGGAAAATGACACAACAAAGGGAAGTGCAAAGTCTTTAAAGTGGGTTTCGTTTCTTTTTCCTGATGGTAAGAAACTTTTATTGATATATATACATCCTTGTCTCAGTTTTCGCCTGCCTCGTCTCACTCTCTGTAGATGCTTTTTTCAATGAAGGCTGTCCTGAAGCCACGGTTTGTCCAAAGTCAAGGAAACTGGTAATTCCACTGCAATGTTCGCTCAACATGCTTGAAGGAGATACTGGGTATGGAAAATTGTCACGTAGTATGGGTACACAAAATGTTGAGTACTAACCCAGGATATTTGATGTCAAACGAATGATCTAGTGGAGACATTAAGTGAACATCAGGGCCAAAGTTCACAAGGATTTCCTGACATTGAGTATCGTTACTAGACTTGGGTATAATTTACTGATAGTTATTTCTAATGTCAGGGTCTTGGGTTATTTTGTAGGTTTTCTTTTGTGTAATAGAAGTTGTCATCCGTTGTGCGCTTGTTACATGTGATTAATTGTTCAATTGGTCAGGCTTGGAAATTTTAGTGTGGCTAAATAAAAGGGTCAAGTCTTTCGTCTTGCTTGGCTTGAAATGTGTTATTGGTTTCAGATTTATAGACCACGAACTTCTCATAGACCGCAACGTCTCAAAGGAAAATTTAGTTGCTCAGACCACCAACTTCTCGTAGTCTATAGACGATAGTCTCCCGTATAGGGTGTTTTTATCATAGAATTTATCATGCTTCGTTTACGAAAGCGGTACAAAATCCATAACCCAGTGTTGCTTCTGCTTATATGGGTGCCCTCCATGACTATATCACAAGGGTTAGATCACTATCTAGGCCCTCTATTGTCATGGTGGGCGCACTCCATGTTGGCCTCCTGCCACAGAGAACGCATTAACCTGACTCGAACTTTTAACCGTTCTTCAAAAGTTTGCAGTCAGGGCATTCTACCCATGCACTTTGAAATGGCCCTTGCTTGTTAATTTCATAATGATTGTGCATAATCAGTCCAAGCTTTGTTCATTCGATAGAATATGGAAAGTGGGGGTCAAGGTTAAAGTTACTGAAATACCCGAATATGGCTCAAAACTGGGTAACTATGGCAGAAAATTGATTCCGGCCAGAGCAGGTTTCACTACAAGGTTGTTTTCGTCAATTATCTGTGCTGGAATTTAGGAACACTTGGGGTTTTTAGTGGCTGTTACTGTGGAATACTTAAAGTGTTTAATTGAAGTTGTTTTCCAGATGTCCTAGGGTACCCAAGCTGCTGTTAGTTTGCCATCAATACGGTAGTTTTTAGTAGGTCTTAATAAGGTAGTTGAGTTGATGTATTTATTAAATTTAAGGTAGTGGGGTTGAGAATGCCATCAAATTGTATCCTCTATAAGGGCTAGAGGAATATATGCTTCAAGGAGTAATGTACTACATCTTTTGGATTGCCTTTGTCCTGGCTTGCCATTTGTGGCAAACCGCTGTGCAGCAATTGCTGCTGCACCAGCTGAGTTAAACTGTGCCAGGATGCTGACTTTGGCTGCCTAAATCAAGCTTAACACAGCTCGACTCAGCTATGTCATTAGAATGCCTTTTAGGCTTTGATTTAGCTACTGGTGCCAAAATGCATCAAAGTTTGATGTAAATAGATTGTTCATGCATTGCCGCAAGGGCACTTGAATACATGACCTCGATCTCAAATTTCTGTTGCCAATCATGACTATTGGTGCTAATTTCCCGTGCTTTTTGGAAGCTTGGCCAAATTTGGGCTCAAATTATTATGGGTAAATTTTTGGTATTAGACAAACCTGGTCTTACCTTCAAAGTTCAGGAGCATTGGATTCAAGTGCATTTAACTAATTCTAGCTTGAACTTTTATTCTTCAAGTACTTCTTATTGATGGGAATTCAACTCTTAAATTTGAATTCGTATTCCTTTCTAGGGTCTTTGAGTTGTGCTGTGTATGCTCTCCTATGCTTTGTTTTAATTGTTATTCATGCGAGAGTTTATGATGGCAGCATAGTAAACGTTTCATTGACTTGGGCATATGAACTGATTGAACGATAGTCTTGGTGGCATCCACACAGTTGTTCTCTTTGGCCCTCAAGTCTTTTCTTGTCAGAGTTTATTCTTTCTTGCCCGAAGATGTTCTCGAGTAAATCCTGTTTTGAGGTGAGATGTTCTTCCTAAAACAAGATTCTTCTTACAAAACTTGTAGTGCATGTCCAAACTGAAACATGCATAAATAACCTAACAACTTCATAGGCATTGGTTTCTCTTCTAATAACCAATGTGTTCCACTTTACATAAAGGAGAATCACTACGATAGTTCTTGCTACAGAAATGTTTCTACCTGTGCCTTCTCTCATTTTAATCTATATCATGTACTATGTTTGTCTCGACTTCTTATACTTGGTTTAGTTACTTTAGTACTTATTTAGAATGCATGGAATGATCATTTTCTTGTTTGTGTGGTTTACCCAATAAAGAGTAGGTTGGTTCAGGTGTTGGCTTGGTTGGCATTTGTCTAGCCCATGTTAAAGCCTCCAAGGCAAGTTTCCCTCCATCCCTCCTCTCTCTCTCTCCTCCAAAGTTATCTGTGTTGGTTATCTGCTAATCATTGCGATGTAACATTTCGTTTGGGAATTAGATAACTTTGTGTTGGTTCTCTTAATCTTTTTGCTTCTTTAAATAGTGATGTGCAAGTACAATAATCTAACCTTTTGATTGTTAATTCATGAGCCACTTCGACCTATCAGATATTTTTGTAGCTCTTTCAAATTCAGTTTGGACGTTTTCTGAAATATGAACTATTTTCTTGATGGGGTGCCTGAAGAAATATGTGTTATGTTTGTAGCTTTCTTAAAATAAGATTCCTTTTGAGCAGTTTGACAAATTAATTTGGCGTGCCTTGGAAACTTGCAATAAATTGTATGTTCAAGATGGTAATTATTTTGGGATTTTACTGAAGTTGCGACTCAGGATGGTTGCAAGAGGCCGGGCCACCTGACTCTAGGCTGCACTAACCTTCGCTACAAACTTCAAAGCAAAGCACAAAAGTTTTCATTAGTCATGGTGCCTGTATCAGTAGTAATATATATAAATTTGAGCTCATCTTGGATTTTCTCTCTCTTTTTATTTTCTAAGCTTTTCTTATATTTTGTGACGAGCCTTGTATATGGGTGGCGCCCTCTTGGCGTATATTTGCATTGTAACCAAAAAAGATCGTAAGAGATCATCAATTCAAAATTCCTGTAAGGTGGGCCCAAGGGCGGAACCAGAAATTTTTTCATGGGGTGCAAAAATTCTATCTAATGCACCAAATTTTTTTTTTTATAGTAATCTCTATATAATCACTGAATTAAACGAAATTTAAGAACTTTACTAAATCTCTATATAATCACTGAAATTAAACTATACCAATGTTTCGATACTCAAAATTTTAGAATTAAACTCTAGGTTTATGTACTTTTAATGTATAAATATATTTGTATTGACATCTATATACATGCAAAATAACTCAAGTTTGTAGCATAAGCATCGACATACAAATATAAAATAAACAATAACAATAAATTAACGATAATTTACCAAAGCAGTGGGCCACTCCGTCAAGCACTCAAGTCTTAAGTAGACAACACTCAACAGACAACAGACAAATTCACCACGGCTGGATGTAGCTCCACCACGAATTGGGACGAAGCAACATACAACAGACAAATTCCCAACAGCAAATCCCAGCAATCGTCCGTGCAGCAGCTCGCGGTCGTTGGCAGCCGGCAGGGTGATTGGGTGAGGCACTCCGTCAAGCAGATCTGGTGATTGGTTGCGTGGTTGGACACCGAACAAAGACTCGGAGATCTGGTCGCCGGCGGAGTGCCGTTTCTTCAAGATCTGGTCGCCGGTCGGAGATCTACAAGGTGGGTTCAGACCGTTCAGTCGTGTGGCGTCGCAAGCAATATGCCAGATCTAGTCGCCGGTCGTTATGTCCACTGTCCACCAGTGAGAGAGAGAGAGAGAGAGAGAGAGAGAGAGAGAGAGAGAGCACCGAGTTGTGGTCTTAGGGAACGGGGTATCGGGGATGGGGGAACGGTGTCTCGGGAGTGGGGTGGTGCAATTCTCGAAAACCAAAAAAAAAATTCAGAAGTGAGGGGGTGCTTCAGCCCCCCCTTACCACAACATAGGTCCGCCCCCTGGGTGGGCCCCTCCGTGTCTGTTGTATCCGGCCTGTTTCAGCTTTTGATAGATGTTCGATGATCAGATGACACTTCAAGTTAAACTAAGTTAAACATAATAGTGTTAGCTCTAGATAACCTGCTTGAACCTTATCTTTCACCTGAAGCATAGTTTGTGAGAGCGTGTGAAGATTTTTTCAGAGACTTGTTACTTTTTTCACATCGGCAACCATTCATTGAATTTTGAGGAACCAGTTTCTTGTAAAATTCCCAAGGGTTGGTATTTGCTAATATTTTCTACTTTTTTCTGTTGGTGCAGGTGATACTAACTGATGGTGACTTGTCAAGTTTGGCAAATCTAAAGCTCAACTTGGAGCTTAACCACCTGGGCACCAGAAGTGCATTCTCAGAAAGAACGATCAAAGATCCACATTTGGTTAGTTACACGAGCCAATGGTATTAGTGGTTTTATACTCTGGATCTAACTCTTAGACTCAGCTAGCGTTTGGTAACATTTAAGTTTCCAGTTTTTTTTTTTCTAGTTTTGTAAACTGGAGGAAAAAACGCGTTTGACACATAGTTTTCGTTTTCTTCCTTCAGTTTTGAAAACCGGTTTTTTAAACAGGGCTGTTTTTGAAAACTCCTATTTTGGAGTTTTGGGTTTCCAGTTTTGGTTTTTGTTTTTACCGCTACCGCCGCCGCCGCTACGGAGAAAAAACTCAAAATAACATCTCCACTAAAGAAAAAACTCAAAATAAAAACTGGGTAATCAAACACCCAAAAGAAAAACTCAAAATAAAAACTGGGTAATGAAACACCCATTTGTTTTTGTAAAAAATAAAAATTAAACTGGTTTTGGTTTTTGTTTTTTTGGAAACTTAAGACCAAAACTGTAAGTGATTTCAAACATACCCTCAGTTTCCTAGTTATGCTCAAAGGCCAGTCTACATATTATTCCTGGCCTTACATTCCATTATCATTATATATGTCACTAAAAGCTTTTGCTGCAGAAGCTCTTTGGAAATGCAACATTCCTTGGAGAACAAGAAAACTTCCATATCCGAAGTCATTATTATGAACCACAAATTCTCTCTCACAATACATAACGAAATAGTTTAATCGTTAACACCATAGGGAAAAAGATATAAAAGTTAAACAGCTAATTTCCTTTGCATGTATCTTATTTTGTCACAGAAAAAGTGAAAAGCGAAGGAAATAACTTGCTGGAACTTTCAGTCAACTGGTGGCAGGCAGTTGGTGAATTTTAAAGCATTAAGATTTATAAGCTTTGTCCTGTATCAACTATCAACTTTCTACTGAGACCGTCTTCCAGCCTTGTCTTCTGGTGCGCTTCATGTTTAGGGTTATACTCGATAAATGTTGCTTCCCCTATGGTTCATAGGGTTGGCCAACTAAGAAACAACACTAAGCAAGCTGAGTGTAACTGAAGTGCAAATGTTTAGGTGGATGAGTGGCCACACTGTTGAAGAATAGCATAGGAAGTGAGGCATAACTTGCAAGAATGTAGGGGTGCGCCACTTTTAGAGAAGATGAGGGAACATCGCTTAAGATGATTTCGTCATACTTGATGTAGGCCATATGATTCCCCAGTAAGAAAAAAGTGATTTGTATCAAGTTGATGGGTTTATACGAGGTAGCCTAAGACCGAAAATAACACGGGGAGAAGTAGTGAGAAAGTGCTTGATTGCTTGCAATTTATCTGAGCACTGTTCTTGGATATGGGTGAATGGAAGAAAAGGATTCAAAGATTGTTTGTGACAAAGGCTCTGATAAGCATCTGGCATGCGCTGTGCGCCATTCTCGTTCCATCACTATAACAATTCATCTCAGTGGGAGGTTTTAAAAGCTGTGGGAATCACGACGATGTTACCCAGTTTACCTCGTGCATTGATTCATTCACTCTTTTTTCTCTTACCAAACTGAGTAATTCCAGTGAAGTGATAAATCTTAGGGTGACTCTCTAGATAAGTTTTAGAAGAACTTAAGGGCACACCATTAAGAGTTTCTTTCGTTGTAGCAGATGTTATCGTATACGTATGTGATATTTTCTATTTTTCGGGTCCCCATGGAGCCTACCTTTTTTCCTTCTTCCTGGCTTATTCAAATTCTCGTGTTTCTTTAGGTACTAAATTCGAGGATTGTACTATTTTTTTTTTCCTTTTGCAGGAATAAGTTGTCAAAATTATTTTTTTACTTTTTAGGGGTCTAGTCCATGCTTTTTTGTGAAGTGTTCAAACTGTTCTCTTAAAGCATAAGTTAAATAGATCGTGTTTTTTGCAAACTAAGTTCGAAAAGAATGTTCATTCTTAAGTGTTCTTACCACTGCAAATTTACCATTGCTGCTGCATGTGATACACGCATAGCTTGATATGTACAAGCATATATGTGATGAAACTACTAAGATCTTTGTGTTGAATTTGAAGGTATGTATACTTGATAGTAGATGTATGTAAAACTAACACTGTTAGCTTTTTTCTTTCTTTTTCTTTTTCGCGTTCAACCCTTAGAGATAAAACTATCTTGTGTAAAGCTTTGGAGGCCAACTCCTGGGTACTAGCACAGTAAAAATCCCAGTCCAATAAAAAGAGGTAGCACTCAGAGTTGACCTGAATCTTTATCTCAGGTGCAATGCATGCATCTGCCATGGGAATCTGCAGTGGAAAGTGAGCTCCAAGACATCATGCCAGACATAGTGTAAGCACTTCCGTTCGTTTGGTGAAATTGTGCACTTGTTGAATGATGGTCTTACTCTTTTTGGGGATTTTTTAACATGGCTTTTTTTATCTTCTTGTTTTACTCGACTGCCGACAAATTGTAAATTTTTGTTAGGTTGCGATTATGTGGGCTACTGGAAATCATTGCATTGTGACACCTCCATAAACATGCCATTTTTGTCATATATTGACTTCTTGTTGGAAAGGGTCAAGCAAATTTGGTTTTAAACTGATGTATCTGTAAATCCTATGTTTTGGGATGCCGAACTTTAGAGTTGAGATATTGCTCAAGCACGATATTTGTTTAAAAGAACAAAATATTTTAAGAACCTTTTGTGTGAAGAATAGCAAACATGCTAACTGTAATAAACTTGACTCCATTGTTTAGCTTTTTCCTCTTCTTTTATTTCTCTTTTAACTTGCTTTTTTTTTTAACAGTTTGGGTGCAGATGTAATCTACAATCCATTATGCCTCCCACATCTTATAAGAGTCCTCTCTCTTCTCCTCAACCGGGAAAAAACGTACCCACATGAGCAGAATGGCGGTTGCCAGCGTTCTCAACTCCACGGTGAAGTTCATGGTGGTGATGACAAACAGTTAAATGGTTGCGAAGGCAAAGCTAGATTAGCCACTACTCCAAACCCAACATATTCGCCTCACGTTTCCAAGGGGGTGCCAGTGGCATATATTGCTTCAGTCATTCGAAACATCGAGACGTTTGGTTATTTCCTTAACCTGGCAGAGCAGGCAAATCTCAAGGTCACGGATATTACTGAAAACGTTAAGCGGTTTGATCTGCTTCCGTACATGCAATCTTACCATCTATCTGATGTACGTCTGGTGTCCATTTCGTATACAGTCCAGTAACTTCTGCCCTCTGTAGAAGTGTTAAGGCCTCCTTCCGCCTTCATTGTATCTATTACAATTTGCAGTTCTAATACAACATTTGACAGTGTCTTACTTTAATCATGAAGGATGATATTATTTGGAGAAATGTGAGACTGAATGAAGAAATCTGGGGGAACATGATGTAGTCACTGGTCATCCAGGTCTACATATTTTTTGGCGAATGAACATATGCGAGAACACCCCAAGTCTAACTTTTATGTAGTTCGGTATGTGTAATTTATTTTGGGTCTAGTACATAAAGACATTTAAGCGACTCAAAATATCCAATTTTAGTGATTAGATGAATGAGTCACACATATCGGATTGGGTGAACTCATCTATGATTTCTAAAGGATCCAAATTCAGAGCCATTACTTTATTACTCTAATATTTCTACGATTTGTGATCAAGGTGAACAACGACAAGAGTAACTTATTTTACACACAACGCAAGTAGCCAGAGAAATTCCAATCTTAACTCTATATAAATTTTCACTATGTTTTGTTGATAAAAATGTTTTGAGGCATGCTTTAGATTTTTTGAGTGAAAAGTAGAAATATATACCAAGATGACTAAAAGAATTATAAAGCATGCCTACATAGGTAAATATTTTTTTTTACGGATAACAGTCTCATCTGATAAGAATAATAATAAAAAAACCTAAAACAAAAGTGACAAAATAAAAACAAACTGAACTACAACATATATGATTTTTTTTCTTTTTTGGTATAATCACTAACAAGTTAAAAAACAAAACGTAGCAAGCTAAATATAAGATAGTGTTAATTAAAAAGTAGGATAATAGTCTAAAAACTTTTTAAGACTAAGAAAAAACAACTGATCACAAAACACCAACACTCTTGACTGCCTTGAGTCCTTTTCAGACATGCTTCCCTTGTACTGTGATGTGTCCTCGATCAGCCTCAGATATGTTCTTTACTTTGTATCAAGCATCTACATAAAGAACTGAATTTATTTTTAGGAATTAAATATTTTTTTAATATATATATATATTCCCGTTGAGTTGAGTTAAGCAAAGCACGTCCTTGACCAACGAAGCGTTTTGACCTTCTAGCCAGAGGAGATACAACGTGAACAAGGGGAAACAAAAAAAAATTGTTTCACTAGCTGGAAAGCAACGTGAGCCACGTGGAACCACATGACACCCTGGCACGACTGCCCAGTCAAAATTTTGACCGTGGTAAAATCAGACAGACAGGGGCTAAAAATCGGCATTCAGAGACACAGGAGCTGTTTCGTAACCCATCATTGCGAAGTTGACACACACACACACACACTCGAACAGTCCCATTGCAAACTCAGCGAGTAAGATTCTCAGAGCTTCATCATCTCATCTGGGGACGTGCGAAGAGGAATCTGGGGAGGGAAAATGGAGCAAGAGATTGAGGTGATTCATTCATGGTCCGCCCCTCGATCCCTCAGCACCAGCCTCATGTACTCGTTTGCTCAGGTACCCCACACTTCCCTATCATCAGGGCTCCTGTCTTAATATCCATAACCCTGTCTAAAATGTCCATTAGAGCATCTGAATGTCAATTTTGCACACCTCGCCCTCTTTTATCGCTATAAAGTTTATGGTTTATCGTGGATGCGCATTTTAGCAACACAACGATGGTATGCAAAAGCATGTAGCATCTGAAAATTGACGCTCCTAGCGCTTGAAGAATAGGAACATGTTTTTTTTTTTCTTTTTCCTATCGGTAGGCTTTTGGTTGCCATTGATTTTGAAACGCCTTTGATTTTTTGACAATGGATCAAACACGTATTGCGTTCAAACACTTGTAGCATGTTTGCGAGTTTTGAGAAGAGAGGAGAGGAGAGGAGAGGAGAGGAGAGAAGAGAAGAGAGAAAAGAAAAGAAAAGAAAAGAAAAGAAAGGAAGAGAAGAGAAGAGAAGAGCAGAGAAGACAAGAGAATAGAAAGGAAAAAAAGGGAATCTTGGTTGTGAGTTTAAGAAAGAAACGAAAACATCCTTCATTTTCCTTGTTTGCGAGTTTGAAGAAGAAAAGAAAAGAAAAGATATAACATTACATAAATATCCTTATAAAATAGTGTGCTGATTCAAACAAGGACTTTAAAATATGATCTTAACCAAGAACATAATTCAGACAGGAGAAAAAATTGGTCATCAAGGACATCATCAGAAGTTTATATCATAATAATATGATAAGTCTCAAATCACTGGTTGATGCCACAATAAAAATACACACAAAATAGCCATGAATTGACAACAAACATCCGACCATCCAAATCTAATTAATAGCAAACTAAAAGCATAATAATCAGTCATGAGTCAACTCTAACACCCAAATATTCTATCAGCGACAATTTGAACCTCTCATCATTTTTTCTAACATGAGCTAGCGCCTCTCAGGTGGACAACTAAATAAAGCACTCGGCTTCTCGGATTTTTACCTGAGATTGCAAGAGATGAAACTAGGCAACACTTCTGCCACTTCTTTTGTTTCTTTGTAATAAATGATATGATAGGTTTTTGTAAGAAACCTTAGGACCTAAAAATCATTAAAAATTCAGTCATCATAATCTCAAGAGTAATATGGGCATTATTACTTTTGAGAGTTTCCTTTCTCTCCGTTTCTTCCCAATTTAAAGAGTTAGAGATAAAAGAGGTGCAAATCTTTCTCCCTTTTCTCTTTTAAAAAACTCACAAACTAGAGAAAAAGGAGTAAAGTAGCCACTTTCCTTTATTTTTCTCTCTTTTTTCTAAAAAAAACTCGCAAATAGGCTATTAGTTCTTATTTTCATTAAGCTCTGTCAAGCCATCGTTGCTCACGGGAAGAATTAAACTCTAGTGAAAAAGAGATCTTTATTTAAGGACAAAAACAAAAGGTTAGATATATGCAACCCGAGAGACCTGCTATTGTAGAGGGACTGTTTATGTGTAACTGTCAATGTCTCTTATAGTCTTACTGTCTATGTCAAGGCTCACCCTCTCTATACTTACTAGTTTTGATTCCGTGCGCTGTACACGGGAACAACAACTATTAAAGTGCTTATTGAGAGATCTCGTACTTGTATGCCTAATAGCAACAACAAAATTGGTAGTAACACAAAAAAAAAAAAATCAAAAACTGATTTTCACCTTTTTTACATGAGTTCTCCTACCAAATTTTGTTGTTAAAAATGAATTTGAGTAATAGTTATTAGCTTTTAGCAATAAATGAAGATGAAAAATAGTATATGAAATTATAGAAACAGTCTTTCCTAACTAATAGCAATTATAGTGATAATATAAATAATAATAACTCGTGTGTTGAGGTTTAGGTATTATTCAAGGCCACCAAGAAAAGAATACAAATATATAGTAACTGATTGAAAACAAAATGGGAGAGTAAAATATATATGTAAAATTGTAATGAAATAAAAGGAAGGAGATTATGGTAGTTAGAGAGGAGAACTGGTGGAGAATATTGTGCTTCTCTAAAAAATAAAAATATATAAGTTAAAAGAATTATATAGAAAATTACTTTTGAAAAAAAGGGATTAATGGAATTGCAAAGATATAAATAAAATTTTTAAAAGCGGGACATGTTGACATAGAAGATAGAGAAATATAAAATCTAAATTGGTTGAATTTCAATTGTAAAAAGGAATTCAATTCAAATTGAATAAGATAGAAGGAGAGAGAAAAAAAGGAATCTAAATCATTATTAGAAAGGTATGTAAATTCAATATATTTCAAAAAGTCAAAATAGGAAAGTCCATGTGTTGAGCTAATTGAGTGTCTAGGTAAGCGATGACTTAACAACATTCTTTCAGCTTTCATATATATATATATATATATATATATATAGGGTCGTGATTCATTGCTAGCTCTAACAAGTTGCTAGCGCGATTTGGCCGTCCGCTATATCATATATATATGGGAGCTGATCCGTTGAGAGCGCTAGCAAACTGAGTTAAGTTGCTAACGCTATCTGGCCGTCCACGGGCGATCTGTGGACGGTCTAGATCTTTTTTTTGCGTTCTTTTTAAGTTCGTCCGCTACATTATGTAGCGGATAATTTTTTGACAAAAATACCCCTAATTCCCGAACTGAGAACGATTTATTCTGTAGGCAAAATATCGTCCGCTACATAATGTAGCGGACGATATTTGTTTAATCCCACTTTTCTCTCAAATAGGAAAAAAAACCCTCTCTCTCTGTTCATCTCTCTGTCTCCTTGTGAACTGGCATCGCGCACCTTCGTCCTCCCCAACCCCAGATTTATCATTGTTGGCATCGTGCATGGAGCCTTGTTGTCACCGCCGTAGCCTCAGCATCACCGCCGCTGCTGTAGCCTTACCATCACCCAAAGCCGACGTTTGGCGTCACCGCCACTAGGCGGGTGGGGAAAGCTATCGCTTTGTAGACAGATCTACTTCCGGCGACGACAGAGGAAGCAACTCGCCTACTGTGGCAGCCCTATTTGCTTTGGAGTTGCTTTCCGATAGACTCTGATGTTTATGGTGGTGGGTGCGTGTTGGTGGTAGTGTGGCGGTGGTGGGCGCGTGTTGGTGGTAGTGCGGCGGTGATGGTTATGGGTGGTAAAATTGATTTGATTTTGCATCTCTCCCTGTAGACTGATTTTGAAATCTTAGATTTAAACCAAAGTCCCATTTGATTTTGCATTATGGCTTGATGTTTTACTTGACAACGAGATTGCTTTTGTGCGTTATTTGATTGCTTTGAGAAATTTGGGTTAATCCGGTTGATAAATGGTGGGGGTTTCTATTTGAGTATTTGTAGCGTATCGGCTTCGAGAATCTACGGTCATGGCTACTGTAATGGTGGAATTGGATCAATCAAGGATAAGGAAATTGGGAAGAGATGAAACAGAACAAAACTGAAGAGGAAGAGAGGTTTTCTGTTAGCGATAGAGAGAGTTCTCAGATTTTTCCTTGGCTTGTCCGCCACATTATGTGGCAGACGATATTTTGCCTACAGAATACATCGTTCTCAGTTAGGGGATTAGGGGTATTTTTGTCAAAAAATTGTCCGTTACATAATGTCGCTGACGGACTTAAAAAGAACGCAAAAAAAAGATCTGGACCGTTCACAGATCGCGCGTGGACGGCCAGATCGCGCTAGCAATTTAACCCAGTTTGCTAGCGCTCTCAATGGATCAGCTCCCTATATATATATAGGGTCGTGTCCATTGCTAGTGCTAGCAAGTTGCTAGCGCGATTTGGCCGTCCGCTACATTATGTAGCGGACTGTTTTTCGTCATTCGCTACATAATGTAGCGGACGACGAAAAACATGGCCGTCCAGGCTAGCGATCTGGATGGCCAGATCGCTTTGGCAACTTGAGTTAAGTTGCTAGAGCTAGCAATGGATCACGCCCCATATATATATATATATCTGTCCGTGCTTACCTTCCTGTACATTGTACTTGTGTATTCTCTTACTTAACTTGAGTATTTATCGTCTACGTGTTGGAAATTATTTCTGTGACAAGAAAGGTTTAGTTTATAATTTATATCCTGAGAAATATGTGAAACCCCAGCACTATGTTTAGTGTTTATGCCGCTTTGAGGCAGGATGTTAATGTCCATTTTCGAAACCAAGATCGCTACCTAACAATGTGTTAGGTACTAACAATAAAAGGCATGTAGTTCCAGTATGCAAAGCTCGCTAAACTGGAACCAGAATGACGGTTGCTTGGCTTACAGGGTTAATGATATTTGGTTTCCTCTTAAGGCATTGAGCCGTCACATTCACTTGCTTAGGTAACTTAGTGGACAAAATTTCGTGCTGTGAAAAGTCTATGGAGTCAAAAGTGCAAAAAAACCTATTCTAGTTACCCTTAGTGCATATGTTAGATGACAAATGCATTTTGCTTTTTTATGTTTCATTTGCTCATAAAGTAGTACTCTTTCCTTCTCTGTTTGATTTTTTGTCAGAGGGATGATATAGAAGTGCTCGATGAACCGCTTTATGCAAATTTCCTACGTGTAACAGGAGTTGAAAGGCCATACCGAGAAGAACTTCTATCAACGATGGTATGTATATGAAGCATCTATGTATTGGCCTACCCAATTGCAAGTTCCTCATTCCGGCTTTACTGATATTTGCTTTTTCGCGGTTTTTATCATGAGGAAGAGCTTAGCACTGGGTTAGCTTACTTTTGAACTTTAATGGGAAATCTTTGCCCTTTAATTCTGTTTCTGAAAGAACTTCATCATGCGATACTGAAAAAGGGTCCTAAACTGCCATAGGCCATTACCAAGTTATTTTTTTTTTGTTAAGTAGAGATTTTTCCCGGGAAAGGTGCCAATAGCTTAGACAGTTTCCAAAAAGCTGAACACACTCAAGAGATACAATGTTTAGCAAACAAATAACCTGTTCGGCGTATTGAGTAATCTTACTTCCATGGAAAACTGTAAGGTCCAGTTATTGTTGGAAGAAAGAGATACTAACATATCTCTCTCTCTCTCTCTCTCTCTCTCTCTCTCTCTCTCTCTTCCCCCCATCTCCCTCCCTCCCCTTCCCCCCCCTCTCCCCCTCCTTCCCAACTAGCTGTTTCACTTGGCCCGAAGTGAGTATAAAGAACCTGTGGAGATTTTGTTTCAGTTCGCTTCTCTTTTGTAGCATCACCTATAAATACTTTTGGTTGTTACTTGTGCTTATGCATAGAATTCTTTGCCTTGGACATTGCCATTCATTCGTACCGTGTTATTTTTCTTTTGATAAGCTTTCTACCATCATATCCTATGCATGTTCATTAAAATTAACTGCTTTGGAATTAATAGGAATCCGATGGAAATAAGGTTGTGAGAGAGGTCATTTTTGGCCCAGGAGGAAAGAAATATCGATACTGTAAGGTGATTTTCTTCCCTATTACTAATCAGGATACTGAATTATTAGCTGGATGTCCAAACCATATATTGTTCTAATTCCTCCCTTGAGAAATTGTGGTTTGGATTAAGTTTGTCAAGCGGCAATGCTCAATATAATTTTGAACCAATGTTATAACTTTGTGTAAATGTTTTAACTTGACTTTCGTATATAAGACTATAACATATTAAATTGATTTACTTTTGTCATGTTTCTCATGAACACCTGGTGTATGTAGGAAAACCTTGTAGTACAAGATTGGTACAAATAAAATATTAAAAAAATCGGAAGGTAGCAATTAAAAGGATCAAAAAGGAAGACGAGGCAAAAAAAAAAAAATCTGCTACAACTATGCTTAGAACTGATATACCATCAAAGTCTAGTTGTGATGCTCAATACATGTTTAGTCTAAGAAGCATTGATATAAACACGGGGGCTAATAGGTGATTTGTGGGTTGGAAATGGACCTTCCTGTTAGGCTTTGAAGACTAATCCTTATATTTGTAGACCCTCTAAATTTTAATCTTGCCGCCCTTTGTACTTTATGTCGCTCTCTCCTGCCTTCACTTTGATGAAGAAGATACACAACAAGCTAAACAAAGTCTTTTCTTGTGGTGGAAGAAGAGTGGTGACTCATCCATATTTCTTCGCAATGAATGGCTGTTAAGTGCAGTCTTGGGATCAAGGATTTTCATTACTTTAAAAAGACTTTCTTAGGTAAATGGGTTTTCTTCTATTCAAGAAGGCAGAATCTGTATGGAGGAGACAGTAGAGTCAGTGATGGAAGCTTCGTGTAAGTATCCAGGGAGGCTAAGGTCTTGGGAAGGACATCAATAGTGGGTCGAAGGGACATTAGACTCTCCTACTTCCAACATGGGACAAGATGCCACTTCTCCTTTTTGTTATACTTATACATAGCCCAGGAACACCCCTAGTACCAAGCAACTAAGGGTTTTTTTTACCATATATGGACCTCACACATCTATGGTCCGTTTTAGTACAAATCTGTTGTACTCATCAACTGGATATTCGTGTGAGATCCTATTCAACATTGGCCTTAGCGAAACGGATTTGGATCAAGCCCATTATGGTTTGTATGCATAACTACAACCTCATCAATCCTACACGATAATTACTAAGATATCCTCTGCTGATCTGCATGGCTTGTGAACACATTTTTGGAAGTTGCCTATACAGAAATTTTCTTTCCAAAATAGAGACAAAGAAACAATTTCGTGAAACAGTTTATCACTCCTACATAAATTAAGGTTTAATACGAAATGACAAAGAGCTGATCATACAAATCTCTGGTTCATCTTTAATGATAAAACACTATCCAATTTTTAAGTGCACATCCAGGGTGAAGTGGTGTCGCTGCGTTAGTTTGCTATAATCGTAAATGGGGCTGCTATCAGAAACTTACATGGGGTCCACTAAAGTGGATTGCGCTGGCCTTTACTTTTTCCTGTTGGCCACTTCTCAAATATATAAATTGTCTTAAAAATTTACAGGTGGTTTCTCTATTATTTTGAAAATATTGCTAAGCATTTCTTCTCATCTCTTAGATACGAAAGGGTATACAATAAATTTGACTTGTATAAGGTTTTAAGCACCAGTGTAGTATTAAGATAACACTTTTGACATATTCACTTTTTGTCTGTAGCATATTGCGAAACAGCGGGTAACTGGCTTGACTGATGACTTGATGAAGAAAGGAAAACACTTCATATTGATACGAAATCCCATTGATATTTTGGTATCTTCTAGACATTCATGTTTCGTTATTCTCTTGGGCGTGGCTTTAAATATACTCATTAAGTCTGTCGATGGTGCCTTTTTGTTCAATTGCAAGACCACCTTATGTTTTAAAAAAGATATGTGCAATTAAGTATCCTAGTGTCTATTTCTGCATTCATTAATGTTATTGATGGATATGGTAAATTATTACATACTTTTCTTTATTCTAGCTGATTGACATAATCTGTTGGTGTTTCCAGCCGTCATTTGACAAGGTCGTGCCTCCATCTTTTAATGAGCTAGGATTGGCAGGCTTGGCCTCCATATACAGTGAGCTCTGTGAATCAGGAAAGGCACCACCAGTTATTGATGCAGCAGAACTTCAAGAAGATCCTGAGGTTTGAAAGATCTTTGTGAAAACACCTTATTTTGCTTGATAATCATGTTACTTCTTATAACATTGCTGACATCAGCTGGTATGTATTACAACAATGAATTGGTATGTACTTCAGTTCTGACATTACAACTTCTCCTCACACCCCCCCCCCCCCCCCCCCCAACAACAAACACCTTTGTCAGAGATAGCCCCAAATCAGATAAAACCTAATCTAATCTTTTGCTGTTTCCGAGCATGGAAACTTGATTCTTATTTCTCCACACTAGTCTACTGGTGTAGAAAGTAAAAGAAGCATTACCATGACCTTTTCTCAAAATTACCTGTGTGCTCCATATGTGGTCAAGATGCAGCCTCTTTCTGGCAGTGAGAGGGAACTTCGTAGTCTTACCCCGAATCCCACTGGGGGGAAAGTTGCGGTTACTTAATCTTTATCCAGATTCTAGCCAGAGTATTCTTTTCTTATCCTTTTAATCCATACCATAAAACACTTCTCAAAAAGTTTAGGATGACTACTTCCACGTTAGCCGATTTGTAAGCAAGCCTTTTTCGTTTTTTCATGCACACATGTGTATATAAGGCGTATCTGTTTGATAAGTACATGTACATATGAAATATTTTGTGTAATTCGTTGAACCAGTGTATCACTTTTTCACCTTGTAGAGTTTTGTAGTAGATACGTCAATAAAGTAACTTTGGCGGATGAGTATATATGATATCTTCCGCACACTTAGTATGTTTCGCTGTTCACATTTTAAACGTGTATGATACCATTTAGCTAAGAAACAGACTGATCTACTAAGTTTTACCTTCAGACTTCTCGTTGTACGATTCTTTGCAGATGATCCTGTTCAGTACGATCAACATTTAGACTAAATCTAAGAGTTCCTGCAACACATTTTCAAGACTAAATCGGGTCTATTTCTAGTTGACGATCCCACTAATATTGTTGTTTTTTTTTAATATTTTCTGTTGATCCACTTTCTCCTATGCTGGGGGCTATCTTTGCTCAATCTTTTTCTCATTTTCCTTTATGGTACTCATGCTGTCTTTTCTCCAATTTTACCAAGTAGTTTAGCTTTTTCCGGTATCGTAGGTTTGGCTTCTAAGATATTTTTTTTCTTCCTGTCCATATGCAGGCTTCTTTACGTGGCCTTTGTGAGGATCTGGGGATTCCCTTTCAAGCTGCAATGCTCAAGTATGCAAATAGTATTAGGATAGGATGTGATACTGTCATTTAGCTCATTCTATGTCGCTATGCCATAAAAGCTGTTTATATATCACGGCAAAGTAAATGGTATCAATTTTTTTGCAGAGCACAGTACCATCGAATAATGTCAGTCAACAAAGTTTTGTTGCTTTGTAATCATGACTTGGCTTTACGTTGGCTATTTCTAGCTACTTAGGTCCTTTTCACTTTTTCTTGAACCTTTAATATTCATTATATCAATAACCTGGCAGTTTTTTCTGTAATCATTTGGTTTACAATAAAAGAACCCGTCTCCGCCAGATTTTACTGCCATCTTGTACACCGTAGGTGACACCTTTGAACTTCCTACATTTGCATTACTTTGGCCATGTTCTCCTAGGCATGGATTTACTCCTTACAATAATCTCGTTCTGGCTCTGCTTTGTTTATGGATCATATATCTTGTGATTGTATTTCTTGAGTGGCAAACATTTATAAGGCACGCATCGTTTTATCCCACTTAGCGAAGTTTTCTTTTTTGATTGGTCTCTAATATTTGGTACGCCACACAAGAAAGATCTAGTTCTTTCTCTAGCGAGGTCGGTCGCCTCTTGATCTGCATCCTGCGATACTGTTTTTATTAGGAAGCGCAGCAATGACTGCAAAGCAGCACTTCTTAAGGACATTGTTGCATCTGTATAAGGAATTTATCTGACTATGTTTTGAGTGCTTAAGCGAAGATGATGTGAGTTGCAATTTAGCAACATGGTTTTTAATTTTTAGTAACAAACTTGCTATTATTGTCGCTCTAATGAACAGGGTTACCACCCATTATTGCATTTGTTGCGTCTACTCCAGAAAGTTGGTCTTAATTTCATGTACAGAATTTTGTAATTGTTTTCAGATGGGACGCTGGTCCAAAATCTGTCGATGGCATTTGGGCTCCATGGTGGTATAAAAGCGTGCATAACTCGACAGGTTTCACACCAGCAAAGAAATATCCATCGGTATGTAGTTTTTGCTTTATTTACCAGGTATAGCTGGTTAAAGTTTTTTTTTTTTCCAAAGCATTTCCAGGAAGCCTTCATGAACAAAATGAGCCTGTCCATTTCGACAATGCATGATTAACCTTTGGATGGTTATGTCTTTTGTGTGTGTACCCTGACTCTGGACATATAGGGTTGAATATTAAATTGCGAAAGTTCTTTGAGAAGAGCTTCATGTCTTGTACTTCAGAACTAAAATTGTTGCACAATAACTTGGAACAGATAATACTGCTCAAAATGCTGACATCTCTTTTAAGAAGTATGAGAAGCATACAAGTATCTTGACATTGTTTTAAATTTGATTTGCATTTCTCTTTTGTGGAAGATTGGTTAGTGGTGTTATGTGATAACATACAAGCTTCCTAGCATGTGCTTAAATTCATGCCTTTTGGATCCTACGGACTATCCTACTAGCGTACAACCAACTTTGGAACAGCATTCACACTTAAACTTGGTTGAAGTAACAAATGACCTTTAAACTAATTCTTCTTTAGTAATTATGAGCAGAACTATAAAGTACCAAGGACATTCTCCATTCTTCCCAAGCTATATTACTTTCCCATGAATCATAGCACCTTCAGAAGCATTGGTTGGTTGCTTGCTCCTGTGAGGTCGTGTACGGAATTTGTAGCAGAACACTTTGAGAAACTTATATCGATTGGTGTGGTTTATGGCTTGACTACATTTGTTTTTTGTTCCGTTTCAGCCTTTTCCATCTTCTCTGTATGACTTGCTGGATCAAAGTTTACCTTTCTATAACATGCTGAAGAGACATGCTCGGAAAACGTCAGATATCGGAAGGTCCCCCGTACCTTGTCCAAATCTTCCTGTTCCTGCAAATGAGAAGCTGCTTGCTTGGGTCGGTGATGAGATTCTACCCCGCGACAGTGCAAAGGTAGTACCAGACTAAATGTGTTTCTTAGACAACTAGAGGTTTGATGTGACCTCTTGATTGTTGTGTTTGATATGCTATGACATTTCGTGGTTTCTCATTCTTGCTCCTTGGCCTTTTCAAGGTTTCAGTATTCGACTCAGTTGTCCAAGGTGGTGATTCAGTTTGGGAGGGCCTTCGCATATACAAGGGGAAGATATTTAAGCTTGAGGAGCATCTAGATAGGTAGTGGTTAAAGTTAAAGGTGACTCCTGTTATTTCTTGGTCCAGAAAACCCCTTGGGCACAGTTGCTACTTGTTTAAACATCTTCCGCTGTTTAGGCATGCTAATTCTGTATAGCTTCTTTTTAAGACTAAAATATAATTGACATATTACCTTTAGGATCAAAATCAGTAAGCATACAATGCAAAAAACATTTCTCTCCCTTTCTCTCAACCAGAGATATCTTCTTTCAATCGCATCCAATAGGATTGCCATCATTTTTCATGTTGAAACCTCTTACAGTTGTTGAGATCTTTTGTTTTTAGTTGGATGTTGCTTTGTAGTAATAACAGGAAAGGCACTCTAGACCTTTCCCTGACATTATACTACTTATACCACTTTAGAGGTCTGCTGTGATTGCAGCAACTAAGAATGGCATTTTCAGGCAACTATTCTGGACCCAAATGTCTTAGACATTTGCTGGAGAAGTACTTATCTACTTTCATGAATGCCTATTTTTGTAGTTTTCATTAGTGCTTGACTTCCGTCGTAGAGTACAAGAGTGTTGTTAGGTATATCTCTTTATTAGCAATTTATTAAAGCTCTTAAGATAATGATTTTATTTGTAAGAAGATTCTGTTTTATATAACCTCTTTATCACGATACAGTACGTTCTTTAGAACACCCCCCACCCCCCATTGGTTGCCATTTGCAGTAAAGGAAATACTATCTACTTTTGAACAATAATTTTTTATCATTAGTATAACTGTATAATTCAAATACCAGGTTGTTTGATTCGGCCAAGGCTTTAGCTTTCAACAATGTACCAACTCGTGAAGAGGTGGGTGCCCATTGTCAATATGATTTATTCTTTCTACATGGAACTATGCTTGTTTAATTTGTTGGGGGATATTACAGCATGATTTTCCTGGCTCGAGTCGAATTGCTGTTTTGTTACCTAAATAGTTTTTTGCTTGTCAATGTTACTTTGTTAATATATGCTCAACTTTCAGGTTAAGGAAGCCATCTTCAAAACTCTCATTATAAATGGAATGTTTGATAGTGCGCACATCCGGCTAAGTTTGACACGTGGCAAGAAGGTTTCTTCTTCTCTTTCTTTTTAGGTAAAAATAAAGGGAACGTCTGAATCCATTCCCTATTATGCTGTTTAATACCCCCTTTGTCGCTAAAAAGGGCATTAGTGAAAAAACACTAGCTTCTTATCTAAACTGAGGGTGTGGACAAGCGTAAGAGGGTGTGCATTTATGCATTCCCCAAATGGTTTTTTAATTGATATCTAAATCAGAAGATAGTGCTCAGTTGGTGTCACCCAAAGTGGATGGCTGGATGCTCTATGCGGCACAGTAACTTAGACAAGAAAATGTAGCAGCTGATGGAGAGTACTCAGAGCTTGCATACGAAAAGTTGTGTGATCATTAAATTCTTTCTGCACACTGCATGTATTAGCTTTTTGATCAAACTTGAGACCTTTTAACAAAACAATTTTAATTGCAGTTCCTCTGAATGTTCCAGAGTCATCCTTTCTGTAGTTTTAGTGGTGTCTTCTCTGAGTTCTTTAACTTGTCAGTAGACCATTCTGATGCGTGAACGTCAAATCATCATAACTTTTTGGCTATCAGTTTGCTCTCAAACTTGTCAGTGCGGAACATACATGACGCATTCTATTGTGTGTGTACTAATCTTACACTTGGACTTTTTCAGTCCCACCAACTTCATTGGACAAAAGGAGATAGGTGTGGACTAAAGATAACATGGGGCACATTTAATGATCAACAGAACAGGGACTTGACTTCTAGATGTATATTGGAGAAAAATGACTTTTTGGTAGGCGAGAGCGGAAGGTAATGATTCATATAGTGATCCAATTAGCTTGGGAAAAAGACTTGGTGGACGTTGATGTTGAACTGGACATTGACAAGTGTTTGTCCGTGACTTATCAGTCTGCTGCAAATGCTTCTAGTATGGCTCATGGAAGCTTGTAGAGCAGTGGAAGGGGAAAGTGACTTCTGTGTATTATATCTTCATATGTGTGTGCATATACACAGATATGAGCTTATATGTGGTGGGCTTTGGGATGGGTTGAAATCACAAGCATGTTTAGGCTTCTTGAATAAGCCTAATAACAAACGAGAGCATAGGAGTTAGTGACTGCTGCTACTGCTGTTTTCTTGATCTACCCAGTTGGTCACCAAACTATAAGCACTATGATCTTGTTGTTAGCTTACATAGCATATTACTTCCTGTTCTAATATTCCTTATCTCCTTTCTGTTTCAGGTTACCTCTGGAATGAGCCCAGCTTTCAATCTATATGGATGTACTTTAATAGGTAATATGCATTCTTAGTCTCCAGTGCTTATGGCATGGGAAATTATCTGTTGTATCTCATTGTCGGCATTTAAGCCACACGTTGCTACAACCATATTTATCTAGTATTTTAAAATGCTCAGCAAACTTATGCTGGTTTTCTTGTAACGTAAATACTTCACCCGCACCCACCCACTTCTCCTGCCAAAAGGAAAGGTATATGTGGCTACACGCATGATTAGGTGGCTACGATACACATAGATTTAATGGACCACACATACTCTTGTAGTAGCAAACTGCTGCAATTATTAGACATTCTTTTGTCATGGCCTTTGTTTTTCTGAATTGCTAGTTTTGCTCGAGATACTTTTCGTTGCTTCCTCTGTCGTAATATGTCATAGCTTACAGGAGTTTGTTCCAATGAGGTGTTATTGGATGCAGCCAAGTAGCTTGTGAAGTCAGTGACACACCAAATGTAGACAAGGAAATCAGTGTGACAGTCAGTTCATGTGAGAGAATATCCGAGTACAAACATGCAGCCACTTGACTCTTAGCTTGCTTACTCAAGTAGATGAATTTCGGTGGCAATCTTCAGAAACATTTTGTCTGGAATGTGTGCGCAAGTGTGGCAAAGTGTCTAGAGTTTTGGAATCCATGATCCTTAGTGCTTGTTGAGTGCAATATTATATTATACTAAAACGCATAGCCGAAATGTTAAACTACATTCATTTGTGTACTTTATGTAGTCTGTTACCTTCTCTACAGTGCTTGCGGAGTGGAAGCCGCCAGTCTATGACAATACAAGGGGTATAATTCTGGTGACTGCAACAACACGTCGCAATTCACCAAATGTAAGATCACGGTGTACGAGATTCTGTTTTAGTATACAGCAGGGAAAATAAATAGCTTGTTTTCCGGGTCTTGGTCTCTCTCTTCCCTCCACACACTCCATGGCAGACGGACCCTATTCTATTTCTTTATGATGCTATCAAAATCAATAAGATGAAATAATTCGTTTAGGGCAAAACATGGTTATTTGGGACTGTTTGATACATTAATCAACTTTATAACCAACTTTTATTTATCATTTATTATGAAAGAAAAATTGGTGAAATTGATTTGAGCTGGAATTTACTACTAAGTCAAATTTTCTGCCCCCTCATGTGCCCCCTTGTGGTGGCCCTTTTCGGTATATGCCCATGATCTTCTGAAGCTTGCTTCATTGAAGAATGAGAACCTGTTTGTAGTTATGCTCTCTAACAATTTTGCTCCTTGTCCTCTCAGTCTGTTCCCCATAGAGAACACAGAATTTAATGAAGTATGACTGAAGCAGTTAGTGCATAAAGTATAAGACATTTTAGTTGATGCAGTACTTTCCTCTAAACTATTTTTAGCTGGCAATGTACTGATGCAAATATTAACTCTTACAGCCAAGGAGTTTTTTTTTTTAATTTACACAATGCCATCTTGAGATTAATGACAAGAAATTTTCTGCCCCCCTTTTCAGAATTTGGATTCGAAGATTCACCATAACAACCTCTTAAACAACATACTTGCAAAGGTATGGTACTGTTCGCAAGTTCAGTTATTCGCATGTCAACAAACTATTCTGGTGAATTATAAGATTATCTTCGTTTACTCACCAAAGTAAGCAACAAATTTTCAAGCAAACTCCGTACCATATATTTTTGTTGCCTTGGGCACTTGGATCTAATGCTTAATTTCCCCATTTGGTTTATGTTTTGGAAGGTAGGCTTCTTTCCAAAACGTACTCATTTGGTTTAGCAACTTAGCATTATCCACCTCCTTGGCGGGATTTTTGTTTTACCTGTGACTGGAAACTGTAGTCATCCATCTCATCATTTAAACCTTGGTGATAGATGCATTTTCTGGTTATATATTAGTTGAGAAGCTTAAGCAAGTGGATAGCTGAATAGATATTCATATCCAGATGATATTCTGCTTCTAAAAGAGCATAGTGAAATCCTTAATCATATTATAGTAATCCATTTTGTCATCTACATGCTTCTCTTAAGAAATTTCGATTGAAATTTCTGAGTTTATGCAGATAGAAGGCAATAATGCCAAGGCTGACGATGCCATTATGCTTGACAAGGATGGCTACGTGTCCGAAACTAATGCTACGAACATTGTAAGTCCGTGTTTTGCTTTAATTCCACCTAACTTATATGGCGACATGGAAGTCTTAGATTTTCATTAGAAAGCTGGTGTCCGCAACTCCGCATACCTTTTTAACCACTTGCCGGCCATTTTGGCTACTAACTTTTCTCTTAGTGTAATTTATATCGAAGATCGAATGCAGGTGGTAAACATTATCACTGTTAAGTACAGTGCAGGTGGTAAACATTGGAATGTAAATGTCAATTCTCTTTTTCTTTTCTTTTTAACTTAGAGCAGTATCGCTCCCAACTTGGTATTCAGTGCACAAAGTTGTTAAATTGGACAAGGTAGTTGTATATACCACTTACATGGGCAACCATGTTGTCTACTTCTGTAGCTAGACTTAACTCTTAAGACAATCTTGTTTATCAGGTAAAACAAAAGGTTTGAGAGAGAACATTTTGTTAGCATCTTTGATATGAACCTCCAGATTACACACTGTTCATCTTCTGATAATGCAGTTTTTAGTGAAGAAAGGCCGTGTTGTGACACCTCATGCTGATTACTGTCTTCCTGGCATTACCCGAGCAACTGTAAGTTTCACAAAATTCCTGCGTCTTAGATGTTTTTTTATGCGGTGAAGAGGCTTCTTTGTGTTTCTTTTTCACCTTTTTAAATTTTTGTTGGAGTTCTTTGTCCACCACCCCCCCCCCCCCCTCTCTGACTCGGACCTTTCATCTACAGGAAGAGGCACTCACCTCTAGGCTATCACGTTTGTCCATTTTGTTGAATTTCTGATTGCAATATCTGAGCCTGTATTAGAGATTTTGCTGAATACCTAAATCTTCCCGCTGCCAAATTTCTGCTGCCTCTTTCAGCCTATCTTTACGTTTTGCCTTTCTGCTCTTGACTTAATTTGAAATACTGTTGTTAAATCCGAAGCGATTTGGAGCAGAGCCATTTGCATCTTTTCACCACCATAATGTACAAGCTGCTCTCTCTCTCTCTCTCTCTCTCTCTCTATCTCTCTCTCTCGTGCACATTTTCCCATAATCTTAAAACCTTTGTCCTAACCTATAAATCCTGCTCAAACATTTTCACAATCACCCTATATCGACATGAAGAGACACAAGAAAAGAGAATGAGGAGGTGTTGAAGACAGTAATAAATTCTGCAGAGTTGCCAATTTGATCAACATGTAGATTAGATACAGTGACCAGTGGGTTTTTACGAACAGTTTGAGCTAGCTGTGGTGTATATATAGCTGAAAATTCTATGTCCTATGATGTGTTCCACCGCTTGATTGATTATGTCTGTGATTGACAACACATACCTACATCTTGCAGGTTATGGAACTTGTAGAGAATGAAAAAATTATCTTAGAGGAGCGACGGGTCAGCCTATCAGAGTTTCATACTGCAGATGAGGTAAGCTTCTCGTACACCAATATGTTTGATGAACATGTAAGATAAACAAGCCAAATCACCGTTCAGTTGAAGTAACCTTATTTAGGCTAACCACGAGACATTTTTCACTTCTATAGAAAGGCCGCAATTACAAGTTGCGCCTTATGTAACATGAGTATACAAGCGACAAACTGCCATACCAGGTTATAGCAAAAAAGAAAAGCAATTAAGCGCAATCAAACCAGAACAAAAAGATCGCTGAAGAAGTTTTTAAGGTAAACCAAATAGAAGACAACTCCTCTCTGAATCAAGGGCTCCAACCTTATCTCCTTCTTGCATCACCACCATTGGTGCAATGACTTAAGTAAAAATCCTTGGTAGGTTAGCGGAGCTGGCTCAATGAGAGCAGTGGTGGCTTACCAGTGACTGAGAGGAAACGCAGTAGAGAGGGTGTTTGGATGGATATATTGCTGAATTCAATATTATTTGGCATGCTCATCTGTAATACATCGACTCGGTACGAGTGTCCAAGTCGGATACGTGTCCAAGTGTCGGATTTGTCTATTTCTCAAAACCCAAGACACGGGGAGACGGCAAAATATTCCTCTCTATTCTTGTATTATACTTATTCCTTAGTCTACATGGTGTTTTAGGTTATGCAAATTGTTTCAATTTAAACTGAGATCATCTCAATGCAATAACGAACTAAAAGAAACAGTATAATATGGTGTTCTTAGTGGCATATCCTACGTGATGTGTCGGACACATCCCGTACCCATGTTCAAGTGTCGAGTGTCCGACACAGGTACTTCACGCATTTTGAATAGTCCATGTAACATAGATGCTCATGTACTAATGGCCTATTAGTTATGAGCTTAATAGTACAGCAAAAAGATCAATCTTATTGAATTAGGGAGCAAATAGAGCTGTAACATAAGTTCTTACTGGGTTGATGACAAAGGTGAAGTAGATAACAAAAGACAATAGGCGTTGATGGATGTGGGGATTATTAAGGGCCATTTGAATCTCAAATGCAAAACCGGAATGCATAATGGTGAAATTGTTTGAAATCACCAATTTTATGGTGTCAAAAATGATATCCTAATAAAATTTTGCATATTTTCATGTTTTATGGCGTCAACAATTGGGGCCCCGCCATCACTAGCCAATAGGCTTTTCTCTCATGCCTTTCTTCGTTCACCTTCAATTCTTGAAGATACGGAGATAAACCCAAGAGTAGCCTAAATTCTTCAAAGAAGAGTTCTTCAGTGGGAGAAATGATAGGGAATGCAAAGAAATTGGGGACAGGAATAAAAGCTTTGATATTATGGATGTTATACCTTATCTAGGATAAGTTGATGTATCTTAAAAATTGGTTGTTAACGGTTATTGACTTATTGTGGTAGTTCAAGCACTTGACCATGGTTTTGTGCTTTCCTACAAAGAATAGTAAAATGAACACAATTTATCAGTTTATGATTGGTCATTAATCTAGATATACTCTTTCATCCTTTGTCTAGTTGTGGGACGACACAACCTTTGCCGCCTTTTTGGTTTTGCCGAGTAGTGTCAGGCCGCATGACCTTTCATTCAAAGCCTTTTGGCTTGCTTAATGGTAAGGGGCCACAATTGTATACATCTTGTTCTTTTAACATATTTTATCTGGATAAACAAAACAAATGCATTATCAAGGTTCTTGGCCAAGCTACAAACCTAACAAGCTGTCGCTGATTTTGTTGATCTTGGTTGCCTTGTCTCCACCAGAGGGCAAGCCAAGCATGTACTATGAGATCCTTAGCAGGTTCTTTTAAGGCCAAATTCAAACTCAAACACAACCGATATGAGAAGGAGTGTTGTATGGTCCCTCCTTTATCCTTAGCCTCCACTAAGGTCCAAACTTAAAGCCTTCCCCTATGGCCATTGTTGGATGCTACAACAAACCAACGTGATGCCTCGATCTAAGCCTGCCTTTCTCTTCCAACCTCTAGCAACCGACCAGATAGCCAACCCGTGACCATGGCCCACCACAGGGTATTGCCTTCCTCAGACCCCCTAGCCTAGTGTGTATTAGTGAGATCCTCACCAAGGCCTTCAAAGCCATCCAAACTTGCACATAGCCTGTGTGGAACGGGGTGCTAGAATATCAGGCAATTTTTTCTTTTGTGGAGGAAGCTTACTTTTGTTTGATCTTGCTAACATAGCATGCTACATCTCGTGCTTAAGTTTGGGTATGCATGTTGCAAACATAATACATGCCCATTCCCGTAGATTCCTTTTTACTTTTGCCAGTCCAAAAAAAATAAAAATACACCTGGCAAATGGGTACCCGTGGGTAACCCATTCCGCGTATTACAGATAGAATTTACCCAGGGTTTTATGGATTGCATTTTCTTGGACCCATGCCCAACTCACCTTGGTTGAGTATACCCGCAGTTAATCGAAGGTTCTTCCCCTTTTCTTGTAGCCTCGTTACCTAGGTAGCACGGACACGGTGTCGGACACCGACACCGAAGGGGACACCGGACACCGCAATTTTTAAAAAATCAAATTTTGGACACCGTAGGACACCGCTATTTTTTTAATATTTTATTATTATATATATAATAAATATCAAATACATTCCACATCTAAAATAACAAGCAATAATGAAAATGGATAAAAATGTCCATTTTCATATATTAATAAGAAAGTAATATATTAAACAAATGTAATCATAAGAAAGTGTCATGGGAAAGTAACCAAAATGTCCCACGAGAAAATGCAATAAAAATATATTAAACAAATGTAATCATAATCAAGAATGGTTCTCTTTTTATTTTCCAGCAACGACATTTGGCACTAAATGTCCATTTCCTAGCAACGACATCTGTAATCAAGATTGGTTCTCTTTTTATTTAGTCAAAAAAAAGGGAAGAGAGGGACTTTCACGACAGAGGGAGAAAAAGAAAAAAGGGGAAGACACGAGACTGACGAGAGGGGGAGAGTAGAAGAAAAAAGGAGTCAAGGAGACGATTGAGGAGAGACGAGACGTCGAGATTAGAGAAGAAGAATACCTGTGGGTCAAAGACGGCGGCGGAGGACCTCCGGCGACGATGGCGAGAGCTCTGGCAACAGCGACGGACAGAAAACGGCTTCGGTATCTTCGTGACTGAGCTCCGACTACGAGAGATGAAGACGGCTGACAGATTAGAGGTGACTGTTGAGAGAGAAGCAGACGGCCGTGAGAGAGAAGACGAAGGTAATCGGGTAATGGCTTAGATTAGGGCACCTATTATTTTTTTTTGTAAAAAGACCCCAAATATTTTCTATTTATTACATATTGACCCCCAAAATTAGTTCAATTAATCTCAAATTGACCCCAAACGGTCCGACACTGCACCATGCCGTGTCCAACACGGTGTCGGAAATTAAAAAAAAATAAAAAAAATTCGGACACCGATTAGGCGTGTCCAACACGTGTCGGACGGTGTTCGGAGGGTGTCGGGGTGTCCGTCTATTTAGGACACCATACCTCCACCTAGGAGAGGTGTCCATGCTTCAGAGCTCGTTACCTTCGCTTGAAACATGATGCTTACAACTCGTCAACAGATTGAAGAAACAGATTAACATTTGAAAGTTCTGAAACTATTGCTACAAAGTTAAGATCCTTAAAAAAGAATCACATAACGTGATATTCAAGAAAAAAGAATTTGCTTCAAAACACCAAAAAAAGAAGAAATGCATCAATATAGTCACTGAATAACTGTCAAAAGATCAATCAACTGGTCCATCGCTGAGGTAACATTAACTTCTTGTAAAACTCTATGTAAAAAATTTGGAAATTTATTTCCTACCATTACCAGTTTCATACACAATATATATAGCAGTATAACAGACAGAACAAACAACACAGAGAAGACCACACACAGATGCATATAGACAGTCACACAACCCGCACACTGACGCACTCACACACACAGAACAAACACACACACACACCCACTCAGTAGAAGCGCACCAACGAGGAAACGTGCACCAGCACACAGAATAACAGGTGCGCACACAACAGGCTAATAGACGAGCACACACGACAGGCTAACAGACGCGTGCACGCACACAGACACCACACCCATGCACGCTCGTGAGCGGGTGCACATAACAGATTAAAACAGACGCACCTCAGGCACGCGCAGACAGACAATCACATACCTAGAAGTGATGGTGGGCTGTGGCAGGTGGGCTATCTGGTGGCGCGACCAAGACTACAAAACAGTGCCGGAGACGTGTAGTTTGCTTTGTGTGTTGTGACCGAGTGAAGAAGAAAAACATGCGCGAGAAAGCTTAGAAGTTAAAAGTTAAAAGCCTAATTGTAATTTATCCGCCTGTATGTCCTGGCGCGACCTGCTCTTACCCGGCCCATACAGGTACTAGTAAAATTTACCCGCAAATTGAATGCCCATAGCCAGTTTTTTGGCCCTGGGCCGGGTCTACCCGCAGGTCATGGGTAACCTTTGCCATGTCCATGAAAAACCGGTACTGCGATTGCTTTTCCCCTATATCTTCCTAAAAAGAAACCTATGATGCATTTAACTGTAATCGCCAATACTTCATCTTTCGTCAAGAGAGATTTAGGATACCTATACATATTAAACACTCTGTGATATGTTTATACTAATAAGTCTATGTTATGTACGCTATGCAAACCCCTATCCTACTGAATTTCAGAACGTGTGGGGTTTCTTTATCTCGTTCCATGTACTATTAATTTGTTTTCCTGGAAAAATTGTTCGAATTTAGTACGTTTTAAGCTATGTTCAGTGTGCAGACAAATATAGGTTATCACCCTGTAGATTGGTGATACACCTAATGGGACATTTAATTAGCAAAATGAACTCAAAACTGCAAGCTTCATATGAAGATTGTTCTTAACTACCTGTTTCATAAGGATGTTGCTACAATGGTTCTCTTTTAGCTTTAGATGTTTGAGATTTAAGCGCATGTTATTCTCTTGCAGGTTTGGACAACAGGAACAATGGGAGAACTCAGCCCGGTATGTTCCTTCAATCATGCTTGATCTTAATTCAATATTTCCTGTCTCTGAGGCTTCCAAGCCAGTACAAAAGAGGGAGATCTGTTCTGCGTTGTCTACTTATTCTGATTTTTTCGTGCTAAGATTCTCAATTATCAGGTTAATAAGTTTATTATGTAAGATACGTAAATCTGGGATGCTTCTGGGTAAGCGGTTCTGATATCTACTGAAGCCAACATCTTAAAACCTTACGGGTCACTAATTCCCAACTGAAACCCTACCTCAGTATGTGTGGTTGTGGAGAAAAAATGCAAAATAGATCTCGGTTGGGTTGTACGTTGTGGTGGAATTACGCAGGTATTATGTACTCTAGTTTCTGGTTGTTTAGTCCAAGCATTGGTGCAATGACAAGGTTGTTCGTAGTTGCTTCGAGCTTAAGGTTCAAAAGCACAAAAATTATCTTCACAAAAGTGGGCGTAAAGCTGCGCATGCAAAACTCTCTCATATCTTGCACTGGTAGGAGCCTCGTGCATTTGGCTGCCTTTTTTTATTCCTTCATTAATAGGTATAACAGAAGACACGTGCTTGGCCAAGTCACCCAATGCATTATCTGTTCATAATTTCATCAGTAATGGATTGGGTGACTTGGCCAAGCACGCGTCTTCTGTTATACCTATTAATATGCCTACATGCATTTTATTTGTACTAGAAGCCTAAAGTGGCGGATTGTTTGTTCTGTTGCCTCTTCATCCAAGTCCATGGTTGTGTGAATCACTTTCTATGCTTCTGCTTTTGTAATCTCCAGAGGACTAAATACCCATGTTACTGAGAGATTCTTATGGTTCTTGTTCCTCATCAATGTTGGAGCATCACCTCAATATGATGTTGTTATTGGATTCACTCTACCAGGTTATTCAGATTGATGGACGCATAATTGGTGAAGGCCGGGTGGGACCTGTTACTCAAAGGCTGCAACATGCGTACAAAATGCTGACCGATGAGTCGGGGGTGTTTATACCCACCTATCCGCAGGCTTGAATACTGCGAGTTCGAAGTTGATTTTTGCCCCTACTCTTAGCTATTGGTGTACATTCGCATGGTTTAGAATGTACCATACAGTCCTAGCATATTTTAGTACCAAATAAGTAAAAGTTACTGTCAAATGTCAAAAAGCCACTACTTAATGAGTCGAATGTAGTGATTTTGCAAAACTAGTTATGTCTTGCAAAAAAATTGGTTGTATTATTGGACCCACTGATGCGACACATCTATGCTCATTCCCTTGTAATTTTTTGATCATTGATAAGTAAATTTTGATCATTTAGTGGTAAAACAAGAATGTCTAGTGCATTACGGACCAATAAGAATGCACCATAAATTTTCCCCTTCACTCTAGCCATAATGTCTTTTCACTTCTTGGCTTGCAATTTTAGCTGAATTTGTTTGAAGAATCCTTATATGTGATAGCACCATGCGCGGAACCCTTTTCTAAACTTCTGTAAGATGGGAAAGAGTAGTACTTCAATTTGAGCAGTTGGGATGGAGGTCTTGCATTTCCAACCTGAACTGGTTGAGCTTGTAAGATCATGGAATGCAACTTCACTATTTTTAAGGTCGAAATGTCCCAAAGAGCCTAGAGAGACAAAAAAGTGTCCTCTACTGATACTGTTTGAAAAGAAAGGAGGGGTGTTGGCGAAGCTTCTGATCTTACTAGCTTCATTTTGTCGATATAAACCGTGTAATGAGGCCTCTGTCCTAAACCTTTTTCTCTTTCATGTGTAACAACTAGAAATTGTCAAAATGGCAATTGCTTCTCTTGTTCTTTAAGGCACTTAACTTATGGTCATATTATTTGATGCTCCGTAAGTTGCTATAACCTTTTTTTATTTATGGCAACATAGGTTTTCATGTTTGGAAATAGCAGAAAGGGCACTGGAGAGTGGAAGCAATGGCCTGAAGAGGAGATAAGTTGGAAGTGATTTCCAAGCTCCAAAGCTTGGAAGTCTGAACTCTGGTCCGGATGTTTCATTCAGATGTATCATGAACTACAAAAGAAATAAAGAAGCTGAAGCAACGGGAAGTTGGGGACAGTCTTGATAACCAACTATAGTTCCCGAAGCCTACCGGATTAAACTTGGCTAGCTCTTCATACGTGATAATTGATGCATGAACTACCTCAATAAACGTTAGTGCTATATGAAACGTGAAGGAGATATAATTATTAAAGGAAATATACAAGCATCCGGACACATATACATTGTTTGATTCAATATCGCTTCCCCTAACAGCACGACGCTTGTATTGCTCTCTCACAACAACCCCCACCCCCCAACCCCAAAAAAATAAAAATCACAAGTTTGTACAATTTCTATATTCATCATTGTGGTACTCTATTGGCTCTCTTTTACGTCTCCGGTTGCTGAAACTGCGATATAGGCACATTCAAGATTGGTTCTTGAAAATAAAGCAAGCTTGAACATGCACGCTGCAAAAATATACATGAAAAACACACTACGAGGCATGTAGCAACTTAGCTGAATGCTTGTAAGTAGTAACCCAAGGTTCATTGAGAAAATGAATGAGGCCAATAGGAAAGGCATCATACTACCATTAACATTAATATATACGTCATCAGCTTAAGTGGTGTTAGACTATCACTAAAAAGTTGTCAACTAATCAAAATGGAGACAATTATCCAACTAGATGACAAATCTTAACTATGGTCAACCTGAAACACAAACATTGCAAACTCAAAATTTCACCAAATGTTTGAAAATTCCGCCCATCATTTTTATACCATTAATATATTTTCATTCCTTATCATTCTTGTTCTCATTTCTTTTAATTTTAGTACAACCACCAAACCCAGTTCTCATTTGTCTCTCTTCTCTTTCATCTCTCTTCTGACTTCTCTTTCATTTTTCAATTGCAATAAAGATTTAAAAATATTGATGTACAGATAGATAGTACATTTAATAAAGCTAATATACAAATCTTGAATACGTGTTTAGTAATATTAATGAGTGAATCATACCGTAATATTTCAAGATTCTATGAATTATTCCAAAAGGCAATTAGCCAAATAAGCCAAATAGTTGCGCAATTAGCCGAATGAGCCAAATAATTCCAGCCCCCCACCGATCTGCTTATGTCATTCATACCCTCTCTCATTCCTCGTTTGGGCTTTGGTGAAGAAATCACCTCAAGTGCCAAAACTCCTAAGCTTAGTTAGATCTAGACGTTCACAAGGCCTGGTTCAGACTTCAGACTACCAAACTTTCAAATTGATCTTGTTTGAGACTTGGGACTTGTTTGCATGAACCCACATCCAGCCTGCCTGTGTGGAACTCCCAATATTTTGCTAGACTTTTCGGCACCATCTCCTTCTTCACTAACCTAATTTTGATAAATTATTCTTCTTCAACTCTTTTAAACATGTCACCATAATCTGTAGTTCCCAAGGAAGAACCCAAATTAATCTAAACATGGTTCTTCCTTGGGGTTGAAGGTCAAACCTCCCAAGCCATAGCGCCACTAAATTCTTCGTGTGGAGATCTGTCAAACTAAAAAATAAGACCATTGATTGATTGAACTCAATAAGAGATCAGAACTCGGCAGGATCTACCATGTACCCTTAGATGGTGTTGTTTTCAACAAATTGTTTTAGGTTCAGCAATCTTGTGTTGAAGTGGTGATCGAGGATCTCACAGGAAAGTTTGTGTGTATGTATGTTGAGAAAGAGAGAGAGAGTGGGGGGATGGGAGAGAGCTGCTGCTATTGCAAGATATGGAGTTTAGGGCTGGAGTTGTGACTTTTGTATTCATCTTATTTCCTATTATAGTTACCCGTGGTTAAAATTTGTATCTAGTTGGACACTTGACCCACCAACCTATTATTTTGCTTAGTCTAACACCGCCTAAGCCGATGATGTGGTAGTCTAAATTTATAGTTGGTAAATTTGTCGACCCCCTTTCAAGCTAAGTAAAGCAAAAGGCACGGCAATGAAAGAAGAGAAAATCTCCTCAAACCTGGGAAGGTGCGTACTACATGAAAAGTTGTTGCTAAGCTCAATACGGAGGTTGAATCCATATTCTGTCCAGCGATCCAGTAGTACACTAGTCAAACAATGAATCATTATCATCATGATCGAGATGATAATTGTAATCAGTCATGCGATTCCGGCCTGCTGCTCGTCTTCTATGTGGCTGTCTGACTGCTGCTGACTTCTTCGTTGAGAGCAGTGACTTCTTCATTGAGAAAGAACGTGACGTATAGCCTTGATGGTAATAAACCATGTCTGTTAATCCTCTTGCATCTAAAGTTGAAACCGTGAAGGAGGTAAGCCCCATAAACAATATAATGCTCGATATCCCAAGCTTAGTTTAGGAACAAATCTTTCCAGTGAGAAATCTGTTGGAATATTTTAATAAAATAAAATGTACATTATAGCATTGTTATTATATTGCAATTTATGGCTATATGTATTTACTTATATGTAAATTATGAAATGAGTTACAAATGCAATAATGAATATTATTAACTCAAATGTGTTTATGGTGTATATAATATACTTTATTATTTGGCATTATTGAGAATGATTATGATTATTCCATGAGTTACAAAGACTTTTAATCTTACTTATGTAGCCAATAAATGTATTATGGTTGGCCAAGTATATAAGGTCATGGGGTGTGACATAGAAGACTAGAAGCAACTATGCTTCCACACTTAGTGTTTTCTTCTTTACGATCACAATATTTTTCTTCTTTAGCTATTTTCATATTTTATACTTGGGCAACGTGATCGTGGACTTGTTCATACCGTCTTTTTGTGGACGTGCACATGGAGGAGACATAGCTGCGTCAATGGGTTTTATCTTGGAGACTTTATCTGCCGTCAACACCTGCACGTAGGGAGGCGATAACGTCTTTAGGACAGTGACTCTGTCACGACTCTCACGGACGGGTTATTTTATATCCTTTTACTGTTTTTGATTACATAATTTTATCAAGCGTTCATATAGAATTGCTTTCAATTATTTTGCTACGTTTAATCTCTTGGTATTACTAATATTTTGTTGTAGAAATACAAATTAAAGCCTATATTTTTCAACATTCTAAAGACGTTATGGTTTTGATTTGTATATAGTTTAAAATTTTTTTTTTCTGAAAAAAAAATTGTCTTTTGTTGATCTCTCTAGAGAAGGTTAAATGGAACGGAGAGAGGAGGATCAGAAGCTTGAAGTCAACAAGGTCTCAGGTAGCCATGGGCACCAAAGCACAAATAAAGAATTACCACCAGGTTTGTTTGGAACACTAAGTACCAAGCCATTTTTTTTTTAGGAGCAGTAGCAGTAGTACTGAAAGAAATATGATTTATTACGGCTTTAATTATCAACCAACTTCAGTGCTATTAAATTAGTTGCTTAGAACATTCAATGTTGGTTTTGACATTGCATGTCTATGTTAAACGAGCATGTGTTGCATCCCATGTATATTTGGGAAAATTAGTAAGACAGAAGGTGGTGATTGAATCTGCTTATTAGCAAGTGGACACTGGTCAAATGGGTTCTATTCCGGTAGATGAATTTAAAATGGTCTCTAATAGTTAGTTCCAAAAAGATTTTGTTGCAAGTATCATGGTGGAGTACAAGACTTCAAAACTAGTGGTTTTGTTTCGCACATTGGTACGTGGTGTAACAGGCATGAAAATCCAAATGGCGACAAAATTGGTATGACTTTTCAGATATTTTGTATCGAGGTAAGTTTCTTAACAATTTTAGTACATATAGCTATGTATGCAATGAATCTTGGAAGAAGTAGAGGCACCATAATTTCAAAAGACTTTTTAATTAAATTGATGTCCATTGAAAAAATTATTGAAAGTTACAAACAGTTAGTTACATATTCATTAGTGTACATAATGGATGCTTGTAAGTTACATGGTTGACAATTTATTGACTTAATATGATGTAATTTACATGCTTGACAAGATTACTTTTCTCAAGTCAGATGGTATGCTACAAATATACATCTTGACTAGTTGACCCACAAGGCTTTGAGGTTACTTGCAATAAACATACAACACGAGTTCTTATACCATATATTTGGAGAATTTTATCTTAGAAAAAAAGAGAAGAAGAAGGAAAAAAGGAAAATACTTGCCAAGCCTTTGAGTTGGCTTCATGTAAGCCTATGATCATGGTAGCTTTCGATGCATTATTAGATGTTATGCAAAAGTGGTTATACATGAATATCCAATAAATCTACTTTGATATATTTATATAAACTTGTTTAAGGAAGAATTAATATTTGGGTTTAATTTGAGAAGAATGATTGTGTTTTTGCATACTTACACTAATTTCCTAAATATTTTTAATTACATCTTTTCATAAAATATACAACATGGGTAACTTAAATAATGTTTGGTGTTTGTGTTTTTGCATACTTACATTAATTTCCTAAATATTTTTAATTACATCTTTTCATCAAATATACAACATGGGTAACTTAAGTAATATTTGGTGTTACAACTAAATTATAACAGTACGATTTAATAAGGAATTTTTTAAATCTTTAACAAATTGGAATGCTTTTATAGGATGTGAGATTCTTTTGTATTTAGAATCTGTAAGCCTAGGAATTGTGGATTACGTTTTAGTTCAATTATTTATGCGTGTTCTTTTGGGAGAAAATATTGGGTTACAACCATTTCAGCCTTTGAAAACTAGGAAAGAAAACAAAAAGCATTAGTTTTTGGATGAAGAGGTAAATATTTTCTTACTATGATAAGCGTACGTCTCTTACTTGCAGTGGATGTTTTCTTGAGCTAGCACTTTCATCTAATACTCTGTTTTGTAGATATCAAATAGAGAAAAGCAAAGAGAAAAATAAAATGAACTTTTGCTAGATATTTTTTTTTGTATGAATTGGATTCAAAATTTAAATATTAGTGATAATAACGTTGATGCCTTTACTTGTAGATTATTATGTTTGTCTATAAGTAGTTGTATCTTAAAAAATACCTACACTTATTCCTCTTTAATTTTTGTCACATGCCTTTGGTATGAAAAAGGAAAAGGTATTTTTGAGATTCTATACATAGAGTTATAGCTTGGTGAACCACCTAAAATCAGTTTATGGAGTTCTCTTTCAAGAGGGGAAAATTTTCATGGAATTATCGGCTTTTGGAAAACAAGTAACTTGAAGCTGATTTTATTTTACTGAATGTGTCTATGAAATAAATTGTTTTGATAAAATTATGAAAATCCTTATTTTGATGTTAAATTCTTTGATAAATACATGGCTGCGAAATGCGGGGGTGCATGATTTGAAGATAATTATGATTTCTTGAGTCATGTATATACAAAGAAGATTAGCGACATAAAGAACATCTATATATAATATGTTCTTAATTTTAAGTCTATTTTAGCATGTCGCGTGCATGTATCCATAGTGAGATTATGTAATATCTCATGCATCTATCTCTGTTTCTTGCACTTGGGCTTTGCTAGTTTGGATCTCCGGGCTTGTATAGCTCTTCTGCATAATTGAGCTTAAAATGTGGAAGGAGAAAAAAAAAAAAATTTGCAAAGTATTGAAAGTTTAGTAATTGAAATTATACTTTGGTAAAGATGTTAAATCATAATAACCGAAGTCGTTGACTTCTGATTATCTTGGCTATTTTGATATTTATTGTTGTGGTATCTATTTCAAATGGTATCTAAGTTTTGATTTTTTGAATACGAGGTGCATTGATTTTTTTTTTGGTACTTTAAATCTTGGATACCCAATTATTTATCATATGATTGCAAATTCGAAACTATATTTGCACATGGATTTTATCTAACTTTTGCAAAGCTTGAGAATTGAAAATTCTTGAAACTTATCAGAGGATTTTTGTGAAGTTGCTATTGATGTGAGATTATGTTATGCGAAGAATGACGCATGTTGAGGAAAATGTGGCTCCTAGTAGGTGAAAGACTACTGGTCACATTATGTTGAAGACTAGTTCCTAATAGTAGACTACTGATCAAAGGTTTGATTCCTAGTAGTGAGACTACTGGTCACATTATGTTGAAGACTAGTTCCTAATAGTAGACTACTGATCAAAGGTTTGATTCCTAGTAGTGAGACTACTGACTAGCTAGTATCATATTTGATGCTAAGCGAAGTGGATGTTACCACTGAAATGTGATTTACCTGATGCGATTCATAATGTTGCTTTCATGTGCACTATTGGGCCCTTAAAATTCTGCAAACTTGTGATACTTCATCGATGAAGAGAAAATAAGTTATAGAGGCTTTATAAAAGTTGCGCAACTTGCCTCGGGACTAGCACAGTGGCTAGATCCTTTTTCACCTGAGGCGGATGGGGTGAGCCCATAGGGAGTCATCAGCGGGAATAACCCATCCTTTGTGATTGGAGATCCCATGAAGAAGGTTCAATGGGTAGAAACAACCCGTAAAGCGTGACTCGTGATAAAAGTAGCACCCTTTTGTTAATAGGAGAGTGTCTCCTCCCCATCCGTACGGTGCTTGTGCTGCTTAGTGTGACGTCCAGGAAGGGTTTTTCCCTGAATGAGCCCGAAGCGAATATTTTCGCGAGGTACATGTCACACGTACCCTTGGAGGACTCACCTAAGTGAGAGTGGTCGTGAGGCCGCGACTGTGGGAACCATGGGCCATTCCCTAAAGACTCTCATGAGAATCAAGATAAGAGCGCATGGCCATTAAAAGCGCTAACCCGCGAACTAAGTCTCATATCAGTATTGTGTGTGTGACAACTGAAGTTTGGCCAAGGGACCTAATTCAAGGCGTAATCCACCACGGCTCTCTCAAATGGAAGTTGTCAACACTAAGTGTTGGTTCAAGCCCGAAAGGCACCAACACCTATTGCGCAATACAAGTTGCCCATCTTATTTATGTATTTTCTATTTTTGTTACTTTATGAGTTTATAATGTTCAATAACCATGGCTTTATTTTGCGAAAGAAAAAAAAAAGTCATATAATAATAAATGAGTTTTATGAATGTATCATGATTTTCATTGAGAAGGTTTTAAATGCTTTAAATTTTGTTGGAATGGTGAGCTTTATATACATTTCATTAGTGGCTTTTTAAGTATTTTAAATCATCATTTTATTTTATCAAAATAGTGGGGGATTGTTGGAATATTTTAATAAAATAAAATGTACATTATAGCATTGTTATTATATTGCAATTTATGGCTATATGTATTTACTTATATGTAAATTATGAAATGAGTTACAAATGCAATAATGAATATTATTAACTCAAATGTGTTTATGGTGTATATAATATACTTTATTATTTGGCATTATTGAGAATGGTTATGATTATTCCATGAGTTACAAAGACTTTTAATCTTACTTATGTAGCCAATAAATGGATTATGGTTGGCCAAGTATATAAGGTCATGGGGTGTGACATAAAAGACTAGAAGCAACTATGCTTCCACACTTAGTGTTTTCTTCTTTACGATCACAATATTTTTCTTCTTTAGCTATTTTCATATTTTATACTTGGGCAACGTGATCGTTGACTTGTTCATACGGTCTTTCTGTGGACGTGCACATGGAGGAGACATAACTGCGTCTATGGGTTTTATCTTGGAGACTTTATCTGCCGTCAACACCTGCACGTAGGGAGGCGATAACGTCTGTAGGACAGTGACTCTGTCACGACTCTCACGGACGGGTTATTTTATATCTTTTTACTGTTTTTGATTACATAATTTTATCAAGCGTTCATATAGAATTGCTTTCAATTATTTTGCTACGTTTAATCTCTTGGTATTACTAATATTTTGTCGTAGAAATACAAATCAAAGCCTATATTTTCTAACAAAATCAAACCGGTAGACGCTCCAACCTTCCTCAATATCACGAATGGCCAATAAGATCTCTCCATTAGATTCGATCAAGTGCTTCTTCCCAGAAGAATAAAGCAGTTTGTCCAGAATGTTTCCTCGCAAGCTCGCATCTCCAAGCAAACTCCAAGTGTCGTTCGCCACGCTATATACCCCCAGCAGAGATGCGCGCTCAAAGACGCAGAAAAATCTGCCTTTCCCGTGTGCTACATCGATAACGCGCTCGCAGACACGTTCGTCAAGCTTCGTGGAGCGCCACGCCTCATCCCCCAAACGATAAGTGTTGATCACCACAATGTTGTCCTCCTTATACCCGTAGGGTTTCTGCCCTAAGGACAAAGACGTTGTAGTCGTCATTAGTCGGACTGGCAGAGAAAGTCGCAAGACGATATTGAAGGCCAGAGGTGCTCAATTTCGGTAGCTCGACAAACCTATTACCAAAGGGAGTAAAAAAGCGGAAGCAAGTACAGGTTCACCTCACTCTTCTGTGTGTCTATCAGAAGCAACCAGCCATACCTGCAAGCACAGACCTTAAAAAAAGTCTTTTCATCAATTTGTTGCCGAGCCTCGTAAACCCTGCGATGAACCGGGTCGACGAGCGTTTACTTGAGATGGTGCACGCGAGAAAGTATCATCGACTGGAAGTAAGTCATCAGCCACGGCAACTTGTCCTTCGACGGGACGTCGGTGGCGGGAACTTGCCGGCGCTTGCAAACCGCACGAAGTCGGACGCGATCACTCGTCGAAAGATATCGTGAGGGAGAGTAGACCACTCTCTCGTCACCATCAAATCACCTGCTGTTGCATCTTCTCTCTTTTGGTCCATCCTCAGGGGGTGTTAAAACTAGCTTTATGGGTGAATCTCACAAAACCCAAGGGGTGGCTCTAAAGAAACCCTAATGAGACACTCAGCCTTGTTATTGAGAAGGTAAGAAATAAATTCGAATAAGTTGTATTCGACTCTCAGTAGGCGCATTTCAGGGCTAGCTATTGGCCGTCATAGATGTCATCAAGCATACGTGAAGGTGATATGCAGCAACAATTGACCGGACTAAGATCCTCTTCGTCACAGCTACTCTGGTGTAGCAGAAAAATGTGGCTTAATCTATTTTAGCGCGAAATATTATCATTATAATTTTTACCAAAGATGGACAAAAAATTTTAGTGCGTGGCCAAAGAAGAGCGTAACCTTGGAATTGATTTTTAAAAGTAAATTTTGATTAAATCAGAATCAATCTTTAAAATCAACTTTAGTTTATTTCAGCTTTAATCTATTTAAGCATAATAGATTAAAAGTTGTTAAAGGTGTTTGGATAAAGAAGAATTAAAGTAGGTTTAGTGAAGCAAAATTACTATATAGTGTATTTAAACTGAAATTGAGTATTTAATTCTGTTTATATGTAAAGATATTATGGTAAATCTTTTGGTCAAACATGATTCTCCAAAATTGATTAAATTTTAATCCAAGAAAATGAGGATTATGGATTTAATCAGTTTTGGAGCAGATTTAATCAGTTTACAATTGTTTGTCACAGATTTCAAAACTGATTTAATCTGAATTTAATCAATCTAAAATCAATTCCAAATACCCTCTTAAGCCCTTCATCGGCCAATATAAAAAGGCACCATATCAAAACAGGGTTTTAATAAAAAAAAATTAAGAAGTTTTTTATTTGGATATGAGATAATTTTTTCTAAGAAAAATTAACATTACCGAACAACTTCATGAATGATGGTTCACAAGTTCCATAGAACGGAATTATCTCTCCGTTTTTGTTGCAACTGAGCGTTGCTTCGAAATTCACACCCCTATTATGCTACCTGAGATCTCATTTTGTTGTAAGAAGATTGATAGTATTTAATTACTACTCTGTAATACGTTATTTAATTACAACATTAAGGAAAAAGAAACATAAATAAAAATACTAGTTAGTTGAGCAAGTTAACTCCAACTATTGAAAGAGCGTCTCCTAAACTTGCCAATGAAATGTTCAAGTTTCACCAAAACCGTCAAGCTACCTTATCCATGCCCTCCTACCAATTGACCAATAAAAACTAAACACGGTTTATATTGAAATTTTTTTGACCGATATAGGAAGATACCTACAACTACCCTTATAGCGACAATTAATTGTCGTTAAATAGTTTTAGTGATTTTTATTTAGTAACGCTAAAAAGGTACTGTTAAGAATTATTACCTCTAAAAATGTTAGAAAAAAATCTAATAAATATATTTAACGATCATTAATTACCGTTTAGATTTTACAAACTTAATATAGACCACCTGCCCTGTACTAGCATCACTTTTTCAGGCTGGTCAAAAGAGAAAGACCTCTAATATGTAACCTAGGGAAATGTATTTCATAATTTAACTCTAACCGACAACCAAATACCATCAAAGTGTTCCAATTCCGCCTTTTCTTTGGTTGTTATTATGGTATTATACTTGTACCAATGATCCCACGGATCGAAGTAAAAAAAACAAACGTCAAAGAGATCCAATGGACCCAAATGGAGGTAACCTAATAAGGATGGTTATTACATGTTCTTGCAAGTCCCATTTGTTCCAAGTATATAATGTAGTAACTGGACCTTAATCTGCCTTCAACACTTGCTATGAGAAACCTTCCGAAATCGAGCATTATTCGTTGGTTGCACCACATTTAGCTTGGGTTTATTGGATCTATGACATGATGTACGTCCGGTTGCCGTACTGAAAAAGTGGTGCAACCGATAAATAATGCTCAATTTCCTAAACTTTCTTCGGTATGTCTTCCGAGACTTGTCAAATCTGGAAATTCACCATGTATCTAACAAGGAGATGTCTCTTTTTGCCTTAAGAGCTGTCAAGAATACTAAACCAAGTAAAGCTCGGACACAATGAATCAAGCAGCAACATTCAATCACAGCCAGCATCCAGAAACAAAGAACACGTACAACAAAACTTTCAGCAAACCTTTCTTGATTCATTCTGAGTTTTAATCAGATTATTTGAGTGATTGAGATTCAGAGAGGTGTAATTTGCAATTTGGGATCTGATTATAGTACTTTAAGAACAAAAAAAATAAACAGCTCGAGTTCTGTTCATATAACTAAACGAACACACAAGCTGAGCCCGGTTGTGGTAAACGATTCGTGAACCAAGTTTGAACAGTATTCTTTCTCATTTAATGAACACAAACCATCTTCAAGTAGTGCAAAAATTATATAAACGAAACATGAACATAGCCCTGATCAGCTCGAACTCGATTCGTATACAGCCCTGAAAGCAACCTCTCCGAAACTGACACGAATTAACCCTAATCATGCATATGTCGACCACCACATTACACTACAAGAAAATGTGTTTTTTTTTGCGATGGAGTTTTACCCACGGATTGCATTCTGTCGCTAAAATGACTTTAACCGACGGATAACACCGTTGGTAAAAGTCCGTCGTTAAAAACTTATTACCGATGAAGTAAACCGTCGGCAAAAGTTTTTGCCGACGGTGTATTTGCGACGATCTTTTAGCGGCGGAATTACCGTCGCTAAAACTTTTTTACATAATTAATTTTTTTCGCTGGTTTTATAAAATTGTTTTAGCGACGGAATTGTGCCGTCACTAAAACTTCCGTCCGTAAAATTTATCGACGGCCTTTTAGAGACTGGTGTTCTCGTCGCTAAAAGTCCTCGATTAAAACACCGAGATTTGCTTCTTTCTCTTTCCCCGTTTCTCTCTCTCAAAATCTCCCACCGCCATTCTGAGCTCCGGCGATCAACCTCCACGGTGACCCACCTCCAGCGATCCCCCTCCATGGTGACCCCTTCACCGTCGCAAGTTAAAAGCCCTCCACTGCATTGCCCCCGCATGAAAAGCCCTCCACTGCCGCCGCGTGAAAAGCCTGCCACCGTCATCGTGCCACCAACACCGCTGCCCTCCACTGCCGCCGGCTGTTGTGCCTTCTTCATTAGAAGGTAAGTTCCCAACACCCTAATTATTTTCTCTACCCTACAAATTTATTTGATAATTTTCTGCTCATGCTTGATTTTGCATTGAATCTGTATAATTCTTTCAAATTTATCCGTTTAGTCTAATTTTTTTTGCTGGGTATCCGTTTAGTCTAATTATTTCCAAAAAAGTTAGTGGACTTATCACTGTAAATCATAACCTACAATAATGAGAATCTATGAATAAATCAGCCCACTGTTCGTAGTAACCATCCCTATGATGAGACAATATGTAAATTGAAGTAATTGAACCCTAAATTGAATGCCCTAATAGAATCGAACCCTATATTAAACTAATTAAACCCTAAATTTAATGCCCTAATCCAATCGAACCCTATATTGAACTAATTGAACCCCCTAAATTGAATGCCCCAATTTAACCAAACCCTAAATTGAAGTAATAGAATCCCCTAATTGAACCCTAAATTGAAGTAATTGAACCCTAATTAAACCCTAAATTAAATGCTTTAATCGAATCGAACCCTAATATAAACTAATTGAATCCTAAATTGAATGCCCTAATCCAACCGAACCATAAATTAAACTTATTCAACTCCATAATTGAACCCTAAATTGAATATCCCAATTCAACTGACCATAAAATTGAAGTAATTGAACCATAATTGAACACTACATTGAAGTAATTGAACATTACATTGAAGTAATTGAACCCTATATTGAATGCCTTAATCAAATCAAACCCTAAATTAAACTAATTGAACCCTAAATTGAATGCCCTAATCCAATCGAACCCTAATTGAACCCCCTAATTGATATGCAAAATTGAATGCCCTAATTCAACCGAATCCTAAATTGAACTAATAAAATCCCCTAATTGAACCATAAATTGAAGTAATTGAACCCTAAATTGAATGTCTTAATCGAATCTAACCCTAAATTAAACTAATGAACCCCTAATTGAACCCTAAATTGAATGCCCTAATCCAACCGAACCCTAAATTGAACTTATTGAACTCCCTAATTGAATGCCCCAATTCAACCGACCACAAATTGAACAAATAGAACTCCTAATTGAACCCTAAATTAAAGTAATTGGACCCTAATTAAACCCTAAATTGAATGCCCTAATCAAATCGAACCCTAAATTAAACTAATTGAACCCTAAATTGAATGCCCTAATCCAATCGAACCCTAAATTGAACTAATTGAACTATAAATTGAATGCCCCAATTGAATTGAACCCTAAATTGAACTAGGACTACCCTAAGGACTCGGATGCCGTTACGAGGGATGGCGTTCTTGTGAAGGGCCGATTCACTGAGCCACGCCTGTACTGGAAGGACTGGGATGCCGTTACGAGGGAGTCCCTATGGGAGGAATGGCTGGTACGTTGAAGTTTTTTTTTCTGCGATAGTATTTGTTTAATTAGAGTTTGTTTTCTAAATTAATTTGTGTTATTGAATGCCTTGCAGGAGGGGTTCACGTTTGACTCGGCTGATCAGCAGGCACTGGGGCTGCAGGCCTCCTTTTCTTACATCGCCAAGAATTACCGCCGATGGCTTCACGACGCAAGGGACAGGGCAAAGAAGATGCTGCCCGATGGTGCCCCGATGATGGAAAACATATCCCCCACATTGGATATCTCCGACTGTATGAGGGGAGATGATAGATCGGTGGGCTGCAGATCCAGGCTGGGACGCCAAGAGTAAGAGTGGGGCCGAGAACAGACAGAACAAAGATCGGACGCACACGGGGGGGTCGGTGCCACACGACATCGTCTGACACATGAATGTGGTCCAGAACCCGGATCTGGAGGAGGATGAGGTCGTAGCTCTGACGTATAATCAGACGCACGTACGGAAGGAGGACAAGGACAAGGCACGCTGGGCCGGCGACTATGTTTCAGATATTGCCCAGTGGATCGATGTGTTTAATTAAGTTGTTAATTTTTTTCTTTCTATCCTCAATGTCTGTTGCGTTAATTAAAGCCCTAACATATCTTTAAATCACTATTTTTGCAGGCCTCGTATGAACAGCTTAGGGAGTTCGGACAGCCATCAGCGTCCACTAGTACGGGTGCGAGTACTGGGGCGTTGAAGCGATGGCTGGATACGCCGGAGGTCGTCAATCGGCCGAAAGGCTGCATACGCGGCCTACCTAGCACGACTGCTCATGCCGTGATAGGAACGTCCTTACCCCCGCTACCCCTCCACAGACACTGGCTCCTCGACATCCATTGGACGACGAGGAGATCTAGCACATTGCTACGGTGGTGTTGAGGATGATCAAGAAGCAAGATCAACAAGGTACCGCTGCTGGACATGCCGAGCTAGCCCCGGATCAGCAGGATCCAGATTCGGGACTTGGCAACCCCTGATGAGTCCCTTCTCGTGCCCGGTCCCAGCTTGTTCCCCCCTCCCCCGGCCCGGCTTGTATATCATGAGTATTTTTTTTATAATAAACATTTGTTTATAATTGATTGTATATATTTGTTTGTGTATTGATTATTGTGCGTTGTTGAGAATTGAAAATTTTATTACAGGTCTGGGTAATAGAAAAATAAAAAAATATTTTAAAAAAAATTGACTTTTAGCGACAGATTAATTCCGTCGCTAAAAGTGTTTCTTCTATCAACTTTTTAGCGACGGAATATTCCGTCACCAAAACTCTTATTTAGCGACGAACCATGCCTTCGCTATAATATTTATTCCGTCGCTAAATTCATAAAACAGAAAATAAATTAAAATACGTAAAATATAATTAGCGACGAATATTCCGTCGCTAATTAATAAATAAATCCGTCACAAAAAGTGCAATATTAGAAGACATTTGAAAATTTCGTCGCCAAACTTTTAGTAATGGGCTTTTATACGAGGGACTTTTAGCGACGGTATATCCGTTGCTAAAAGTTTTAGCGACTGATTTTGGACTTTTAGTGACGGATTTTTCCGTCGCTAAAAGTCTTTTTCTTGTAGTGTTAGCAAAGGATATACTCAGCCTAACACGTAAACTAAACTATCGCCATGATCAGGGGCGGATCCAGAAAGTCTAATCGCGGGGGGCCAAAAAATCAAAAAAATAAAAATAACAATTAATGGCTCACTTAATTTTTTTTAAAAGGTTCAAATTTACATAAACACATGACAAATCAGAAACATAATGTAATTAGCATCACTGTATACAAAATACCTACTCAATTTGACTATTAATCATATAATTTTACTATTCAAAGTGATTTATTTAACTTGGTAAGATTAGTAATAATAAATTATTAAACTTACAAGAACAAATTTACTAATATTATCATCAATTGTATGTGTACAATAGTAACATATAAGTTAACATATGTATAAAATTTAAACTCAAAAAAAGAATTAATCTTGACCTAATTTTTATTTTTTTTGTAATATGAAGTTTTAAAATTTAGAATTTAGAAGAGTGAAGATCGAACAAAGAAATGAAAAAGGACAAATATATGATGACCGATGGTTCAAAGAGTAAACAATATAACGAAATAAAATCTTAATTTATTATTATAACGGTATTTTATAATTTATTTAAATGTATTATGCACAATCTATGTATCAAAAAGAAAATTTTCTAAAAAATGGGGGGTGCCATGGCCCCCACCAGTCAAGTGGGTGGTCCGCCCCTGGCCGTGATGAGATGATGTTAGACCCCAAACATCGATCGCACAGCACAACCAACACCAACCTTAAGTTAAGGTCCTTAACTTCACAAAAGGTAACTCCTTTTAAGGGTCGAAACAGCCCCGACCTCAACCAACAATCTTTGAAATCAATCAAAGACGCCAACTAAGGGTCTGTTTGGTATGGCTGTCAGTTTTCAGTTTTTTTTCTAAAAAAAAAGAGAAGAGTTCTGGTTTTTTTTTTACCAGTTTAAAAAACTGGTGGCTGTTTGACAGAGTTTATTTTTTCAAAAACAGAAAAGAGCAAGCGTTTGACAGGACAATTCTTTTGGCTTGCTCTTTTTTTTAATATACATTTTTACATAATTAAATATTATTAAAGGTAATTAGGCAACTATATTATAATGTCTTAAACATAATTTTCCAACATTACAATGATTAACAACCAACATTAGCTCATTTTAATCCTAAACAAGACCACCGGCACCAAGACCACCGGCGGACCACCACCGGTCGGCACTGCCACACCACCACCAAAGCTGCACACACCCACGGATTCGCCCCATCACCACCGGTCTCATCGCCATACCACCGGCACCCAGATCGGGCCACCGTTGTCCGCCGTCAGCGGACATCACAACCGGTGCTACAAACCCAAACTCTCTTCGGTCAAAACTGAAGCCCATCCTTCTTTCTTTCTCTCGCCGCTCAAAAATCGGAGCTACAAACCCATGGCTTTCTCCGATTGGATTTAATTTAGGGCTTTCGGGACGGGGGGAGATAGAGAGAGAGAGAGAGGGGCCGAAAAGCGTTGCAAGTCGCAATAACCAGAGGTGGAGTGGTGGAGCTGCCGATGTCCGGTGGAGGCGATGGACGCGGTGGCCGGTGAAGGCGACGGACGCGGTGGCCGGTGAAGGCGACGGACGCGGTGGAGCTGTGGAGTCCATGAGACTTGCGGCCGATCGAGCTCCTGTCTGATGAAAGAGATGAAAGCCAACTGGAAGGAGGGTTTTATACCCAGCAAAAAAAACCCCAATTTTGTTGCTAGTGAGGCTCGAAGCCTCGACCTCATTAAAGCCTTCCTCAACCCGCGTGAAAATTGGGTTAGAAAAGAGCTCCGAGCTCTTTTCGGTTTTGGGCTTCAGTTTTTAAAGTGTTGGCCCTTTTAAAAAAAAGAAAGCCAACCAAACACCCAAATTTTCATGGACTTTTGGAAAAAAAGAGAAGAGGGCCAAAAAAGAGCAAAAAAAATGGCTGTCAAACGGCCCCTAAGTTTCTAGTCTTCCCGATTTGAGGGTTGTTTTTCTATCTTGCTGTTAGCACATAAAGGGCCAAAATTAGGCAAAAGTAAATCAGGTGTTCTGGCCAAAACAATTTGCCAAACTTTTTCTAATACTCAGAAACAGGCAGCATAAACGAGCTAATATATGTTTGCCCCAAATCAAAGCGGAACTCAAAACAAAATTTTCATCACAGATTTTAATGCCTAAAACTTGGCAAAAATTACAAATGACCATCTTAATGACAGACCTCGAACCTTCCAGATCAGTTTATCATAATGTGATACAAGTGCTCCAGTGAAAATTGAAAAAGAGGAGGGAGTACTCCATGGGGGAGGAAAGCTGCCAGTGCATTCCAAGTGCAATCAAGGTCAATATGGAGGTTGAATCCAAATCCTATTCATCACTCCAGAAGCACACCATCCAAACAACTGCTTTTCATCTTCATTGCCCCCACCCTGATTCAAGGATCCATGGTCGTAATCCGTCTCGTCATCTCCATTCATCACGCCATCGTCTTCGTCGTACTCCACTATGGCCATCTGGGCTCTCTCTCTTTCTCTCATCTCCCTAACTGATGACGACTTTGTCAAGGAGAAGCCAACCGACTTGTCGAGTTCATGGTAATAGATCATGTCCGCTATATCTCTCGTATCCCCACCACTTGCTGCTGCTAAAGAGAGAGACGTAGCCCCCAAAAACAACGCGCGATTGCCCAAGCTTTGTTTGACAACCCAAGTCGCCTTCGAAATATCAAACCCGTAAACTCTCCAATCTCTCTCATTCGGATGGATTGCCAATAATATCTCCCCATCAGATTCAATCAAGTGATTCGTAATCCGGTAGCTGTCCAGAAGCACATCGCCAAAGCCGTCATGACGCAAATGTACAAGCAAATTCCAAGTTTTGTCAGCCACATCATATGCCCCTAGCACCAACCCATAGCTAATACTGCAGTAAACCTTCCCCCGACTGTATGCCACGTCCTTAACGGGCTCAAAAATTTGTCCACAAAATTTCTTCGAGCTCCACGTCTCATCCCGTGAACGGTAAGTGCTTATTACAATATAATTCTCTTCGCCCACATAGGATTTTCCGCCAATGGCAACGACGGTACAGTCAGAACAAGCCGGGCTAGAAGAGAACGTGGCAACGCCAAGGTCGTAGCCGGAACTAGGCAATTCGGGTAGCTCGATAAATTTCTTGTCGAAGGGAGTAAAGAGGAGGAAGCAAGTAGTAGTTTCCTCGCTTCTTTGCTCATCTCGTAGAAGCAACCAGCCAAACTTGGAAGCATGGACGTGATAAAAACGCTCTCTCTCACTCTTCTCCCGCACAGTGTACGACTTGCGATAAACCGGGTCAGCCAACGTGTACTCAAAAGTATGCTCATCGTAGAGTATGAACTGCAAGTAGGTCATCAGCCATGGAAACTTGTCCACGGATTGAATACCTTTGATGGGTACTCGCCAGTTCCTGCAAACGGCGCAGAACCGAACGCGATCCACCGGGTAGAGCTTTTCGATCAGTTGCCTCAGTATGTCGTCGGGAAGATTGGACCATGGTCGAAATTCTTCCTCACTCTCTACCATCAAATCAGGTTTTTTGCTCTCTTTTGTGTTTGGCTCCATCCTTGATATTCTTTTCTTTGCCGATGGATCTTAAAACCCTATATGTGGACTCTAACGATGGCCTCAAGAAACCCTAATGATCAACCTAATTAAGGTGGTTTTGCTTAAACATGAGGTGGCTAAAAAAAAATAACGAGGATGATTTTATTTTACAATAGGACTCTCTTTTAACTAATTGTTCCACCTAATTCTGTACTTATTTGATGTTATTATTTTACAAACCCTCCGTCCAAAAGAACTAATCATATTTCTTATTGGATTATCGATTACTTTTCAAATTGAAAAAGATTCTTTAGACATTTTTATATATTTATCTTTTATATATTTCTTTATTATATTTTTCTCTTTACATTTTTATTTTCACCAATCCTCCTGGCCCACTTTCTTCTAGATAAAATAAAAAACTGGTAACATATAATTTATATTCAAAATAAGTGTGCAAGTTAAACCTGATCAAATAATTTGGGATAGAAGGAGTACTTTTAATCGTGACACACGTGACGTGCATGCAAAAAAGAAATAATATTTAGTTGTTTGCTATTTAAAGTTTTCACTTCATGTCAATTTTTAAAAAATTCTTATAATGTCAAATGTCATCATTTGAAAATAAGTAACTATTTAACATCAAAAGTGGTATTACACCCAAAGAGCTACTCTCTTTACAATATATATATATATATATATATATATATATATATATATATATATATAGAAGTGTAGTTATAGTTCAACTGTGTCTCTTTATAGCCTTTTGGATTTTTCATGACCATCTAAATATCCGGGGAGTTAATAATATCCTAAAACTTTTTTAAGAGCTCTTTGTCCTTGCGTGCTAGTATAATTCCTTTTCACCGTACAAGACTAGAGCGCTTGCTAGCTGATCGCGGTGAAGAGACCAGGTCAATGGTTGGCATCTTTACGCACCTTTCTTTGTTTCCATGGTATCCAAGCCTTAACAGGTACAAGCTCCTTGGAAATCTGATGAGTGCCACTCCTTCACATGACAACACGAGAAGTCCTATAGTGTTATTAAATAGTAGCTTCATTGCTTGCCGATAGTCTCTCGATCAGAAAGAGTATGTATCTCGTATAACCATTCTCAAAATTAAGCCCGGGGAAATTGCTCGATCTCCTAAGGCTTCTTCAATGCTTCAAGTCATCGCTTACTTGGTTTTGGAATGAGTTCCTTCTTACAAACTGAGGATCTGTTCTGTCAAGATGAAAAAGTTGATCTAGTTGCGGTCTAGTATTCCCAACCGGTCTGTACCAGGGTCATATGGTTGCAGATACGTCTATATATTGTCTCACAACCTGAAATATTTGTGTCGGGATGGACTAACCATTATTTGGAACTAACACACGCAAACCCACAAATGATCTCCCTTAGAAAAGAGGTGCAATCGATATAAATTTCTCGTGTACCTTATCGACACATTCATACATCTCAATGCTCTTATACTTCATACTGTGATCCATAAATGGAGAAAGATAAATAAATGCTCCATCTAATTCATTAAAATTGGATGCGCGAAAGAGTATTACAATCCAAGAGCAAAGAAATATAATCACACAATAATTCGAGTGGACAAATCCTCATAATTTTATTATTCGTAACAATTAATTAGGATACAATGTCTATCCTTGTTAAAGATACAACTGCATGGAAGGTGGAATATGAGGCTTGCATGTTCAAAGAAAAGGTTCTTTATACAGCACCTTTTGTCTAATATCTAAAGTTAACGGAGTACAATACTAACTTGGTTTATAGATAGAGAGACCGCTAATTGATTAATAAAAACTGTGAGACTTTTTAGGGGCAATGTACGTGGTGTTGATTAATCATAGGTAACCCCCAATATTTACAATGCTTTGGCTCCTCTGGCTGAGTTCCGGGTAATTAAACTTAGTTCCGTGAATTTACCCAACTAGAGTATCTCCACCTACAAACTATCACCACAGGTATTGGCCAGCATTGCGCTACTACCTTTGCGGTGCTCGCCACACAGAAACCTAGTTAAAGAAAAATTTGAGGTGAGGTAGAAGAAAATATTCAGATGTCATGAAAAAAGGATTGTAGAGTGTTTAGTGCAAAAAGGCACAAAACTTGGCACAAAATGTAAATATATAGAGCTCAAGTACGTAGTAATGTCTGTTGTGGAGTGCATGAAAGGCGCAACTATGCACCCCCCGCACCCATGTCCTCCCTCTTCATGCATCGCTCCTTTTTGAGCTGTATATGCCTCTTAAAATGGAGGTTCAATCCATATTCTTAACCATCCCAATTTTATCCAGTCGTATATACCATTTGTCTTGTATGTCATATCATCCCTAATTGAGTAAACTTGAGCCCACCTTCCATTGCGGTAATAATAAATCCTCTCGGCTAGATAAAATGTATCTTGCACTGCTTGTACTGAAAAAGAGGTACAACCAATGAATAATGCTCGCTCTCCAAGGGTCTTCTCTGGAATCCAAGTCCTGAGAGACCAATCAAACCTAAATATACTCCATTTATAGTCGTTGTAATGTTGTCGCGCCAATAAGAGCTGTCCGTTAGATTCTATGAGGCAATCACGGAGCCTGGCCACATCCCACTTTGGATCCACAAGCAAACTCCATTGCCCATCTGAAACCCCAAAAGCCCCAAGCATTCCACAGTTAAAAACACAATAGAAAACACCCCCACTCCTACTGTAAACCACGCTCTTAACTGGCCTCTTGAAATCTCCATTAATCAATTTCGTAGTCCATCTCTTATCACCAATCCGGCACGTGCTGACACGGAATCTTCCTCGTGAACGAGAACAGGCGAAGAAGATGCACTTGCGAGAAGTCGGATTTGCGGAGAAGGTAGCTTGTTCGAGGCCAAAACGCAGGTTAGGCAACTTGATAATGTTGTTAGTGAATGGACTATATAAGAAGAGCAAAGAACCGCCATACCTTCTCTTTGATAAAAGCAGCCAGCCATGGTTTGAAGCATTAAGCACAAAGTTAACTATTCGGGCATCGAATTCTTCTTCTTCTTCTTCATCATCATCATCAGTATCTAAACAGCTCCACTCTGGCAAGCTGAATTCACCCTCAACTCTGCAAGTTTTCCGGCAAACGGGGTCAAAGAGCTTCGCTGCAAGTCGCATGTATTCGCCCGGCTTGCAACGTGGATACGACCTCAAAGACGATAACCAAGGCAGTTTCTCTGCAGGTCTGGTCCCAATATAAGAGGGTTTGATACGCCAAGTCTTACAAACTGCACAGAAGCGAACACGATCAACGAATTTATACAACTTGTTCATTATAATTCTCAAGATGTCTTCGTGTAGATCCGACCATGACCTTGTTCTTTCTCTGTGGCTCAGCGTAGCCCTCTTTCTCTCTTGCGACAGCCAGGTCCACTTTGTTAACGCCATGGTCTTTACCAGCTCTGAAAGCAACATAAACCCTAGATTCCGAACGGGCTAGCGCGTCGTTTTGTTGCAGGCTTATGTATAAATCTCCTAAATTTTAGAGGGAATTTTTTTTAAAAAAAATGTCTTTTTTTTTTCCCCGTTTCCTGGGGACTGGTAACACCGTTATGCTTTTAGTCCCTAAAGATCAAAAATTTGTTACGGAAGGGTATGAGAAAGTGCCACTATAGATCGTATAGTACAAAAGGTAGACTGAGGCCTTCATATTCTGTCAATCTTCTCAAGCTGAAAAATAACAAAAAAAAAAAAAAAACACAAAATCTAGAATGAGTCGCTAAAGATTTTCTCTAAAAATTTAGAGAAAAACGACAAATCTGCACCAATGAAAAAGTGGACCTTGCATGTAGGTTTGTCAAAATATATAGGTCTTACTAGACTTAGAGGGTGTTTAAAATTGATTATAGAATGATCAAACCTGATTAAATTCAGATTAAATTATATTTGAATTGTTTGACAAAAAAAAAAGAATAAACCGATTAAATCTGCTCCAATGTGCTCGAAACTGATTAAATTCATAATCTTCATTTTCTTGAATTTTAATTTGGAAAATTTGGTTTGATCGAGAGAATTATCAAAATATCCTAACGTATAAATAATCATTAAATTCTTCCTTCCAATTTGAATACAAGACTATATGCTAATTGTGCCATACTAAACCAACTTTAATCACTTTTTATCCAAACACCTTCAACAAATTTTCATAGACTATGTTTAAAATAGATTAAAGCTAATTTTAGAAACTAATTCTGATTTAATATATGAAAATCTACTTTTGAGAATAAATTCCAAACTGTCTCTTATTATTTATCGGTTTATAATATGTTCATAGCATACTAGTATTTCCCCCTATATACTAAAATGCCTTTTTTTCATTGGTAAATTTTTTACTATACGATGATGAGATTTTCGCAGATGTGGACCGTGGAGGAAAGCAAAACAAAGTTGTAATTAGTTGACAGCATATTCAATTAGCAGTCATTAATTATCGTCTTATAGTAGATTGTGGTTAAAGAGTCACAACCCGGCCGCGACCAAGATCCATCCAAAGGACTTTGGGCCTTCAAGTAATATTGGTCACCAAAGGTTTTTTTTTTTTTAAATATCACTGAATATAATTATGACAATCATTGATTAATTTATCATTATGTGGAATTCGTAGTTAGAGGATTACAATGTGTTTGTTCGTGACCACACTTTATCATCTTACTCTGGTAGTCATCCTTTATAGTTGTCACGACTATAATGTAGTGAACATGTCATCCTTTGGTTAGTAGGCGATATGTCATTATGTGCTGCAGTTAATTGCATTTATATTCATGGCGGCCTACGGCTCCACTAGTTGTCTTGATCTTCGGTGCTTCAGCAATATGTAGTGAACATGAGTTATTGGTGTTCTCTTCAATTGGAAATGATTCATTGTTCTTAACAACATAGAAATGAGTTCCTCCACACCAAATCTATGGTTGTGCTTGGATTAAATGTTCTTTGTCACGGCCTTATAACTTCCTTAAGCCAATAGCCCGGCACTTAGCCAGTTCAAGCCCCCACTAGAATACTAACTCAGTCTTTGCTCCACGCTGGGTGACTATAAGAGCAATAACAGAAAAGAGAGAAGAGTTGGAGAATGCTTTTGACTATATTAGAACTTGGAGAATGCTTGTATACAAGAATGCTTCTTATGCCTTCACCAAGTGATGGCATTGGCTATTTATACTTCTACACCACCTCAACGGATGATGTGGATTCATTCTATCCTACGGTCCATATTTAGGGTCTAGAACTATGTCTAGCAATATCAAGATATGAACATGTTTCCCTACCTTTCTAGAGTTTTCTTCTAAATCTCTAGAATTCTCTTCTAGCTTTCTAGAATATCATCTTATTTACAAGAAGTCAAGTGCAGAGAAATCAAGAACATTCTGGAGACCTAGTCCAGTTAGGGCCAAGTCATGTCCTCGTAAGTGCCTAATAAGCCTCTAGTAGATGCCTGCTTGGCATAACTCTAAAATAGGCCTCATTCTTAGACGGTGTGGTACACTTTCCCCACCTAATCAGGCGATACCCTCGTCACAACCTTCTCGCGATTATTGATCTACTATATCTTGGAACTTCTAAGGTCTTTTTGCTGGCTCCCAAGTCCCTTCCCACTCCGGCAATCCCTTCCCGTTCACCAAGTAGTGCTTCGCTGATGGAACTCCCCGTCTCCGTTTGATCTTTTCGCTTAACACGACTCGACTTCTTTGTAATAGGACTTGACCACGGGTGTCGGTGCCCTATGATTCTGTCCACGGCTAGGATCTTCCACGTCCGCATGACAAGGCTTTAACAGACTCACATGGAAGACCAGATGGATCCTCATCACTCTCGGCTGCAACTGTAATCTGTAAGACAACTTCCCAACTTTTGGTAGAACATGAAAGGGTCCCTAGTATGTTGGCACAAGCCCTTTATACACCTTCTTTAGGGTCTTGAATTATTGCTATAACAACTTCATCATCATCAAATCCCCAAGGTTGTACTCTTTCAGTATTTGCCCACGGCTTGTGGGATGCCTTGTCGAGGTAAGAGCCAAGGGTTTTCTCAGAAATCCAAGTCTTGAGTGACTAATCAAACCTAAAAATACTCCATTTATAGTTGTTGTGATGTTGTCGTGTTAATAAGAGCTGTCCATTGGATTCAATCAGGCAATCACGGAGCCTGCCCACATCCCATTTTGGATTTACAGGCAAACTCCATTGCCCATCGGAAACCCCAAAATCCCCCAGCATTCTACAGTTAAAAAACACAATAGAAAACACCCTCACTTTACTGTAACCACGCTCTTAACTAGCCTATTGAAATCTCCATTAATCAATTTCGTACTCTATCTATTATCACCAATCCGGCACGTGCTGACACGGAGTTTTAATTTCCTCGTGAACGAGAACACGCGAAGAAAATGGACTTCTGAGAACTCGGATTCAAGGAGAAGGTAGCTTGGTCGAGGCCAAAACGCAGGTTAGGCAACTTGATAATGTCATTAGTGAACGGCAACAAACCACCATACCTCCTCTTTAATAAAAGCAGCCAACCGTGGTTTGAAGCATTAAGCACGAAGTTAACTATTGGAGCATCGAATTCTTCTTCTTCTTCTTCTTCTTCTTCTTCTTCTTCTTCTCCTTCATCTTCTTCTTCTTCTTCTTCTCCTTCTTCTTCATCATCATCAGTATCTAAACGGCTCCACTCTGGCAAGCTGAATTCACCTTCAGCTCTGTAAGTTTTCCGGCAAACGGGGTCAAAGAGCTTCGCTGCAAGTCGCATGTATTCGCCCGGCTTGCAACGTGGATACGACCTCAAAGACGCTGACCAAGGCAGTTTCTCTGCATGTCTGGTCCCAATATAAGAGGGTTTGATACGCCAAGTCTTACAAACTGCACGGAAGCGAACACGATCAATGAATTTATACAACTTGTTCGTGATAATTCTCAAGATGTCTTCGTGTAGATCCGACCATGACCTTGTTCTTTCTCTGTGGCTCAGCGTAGCCCTCTTTCTCTGTTGCGACAGCCAGGTCCGCTTAACGATAGGGTCTTTAATTTACCGGCTTTGAAAGAAACGTAAGCCCTAGATTCTGAACGGGCTAGCGCATCGTGTGGTTGCAGGCTTATGTATAAATCTCCTAATTTTGAAGGGAAAAAAAAAATTAAAAATGCCTTTTTTCGTTTGGGAACTGACGCTGTTTTGCTTTTAGCCACTAAAGATAAAATATTTGTCACCAAAGGGTATGATAAAGTGTCACTATAGATCTAGTAGTAGCAAAAAGTAGAATATTCATTAGTTTTCTTCTTCCTTTTTTATTTTGTCAATCTATTCTCAAGCTCGGTAAAAATGAAAACTCTAAGGGTACATCTTGGGTTGGGTAGAAGTATCACTAAATATTTTATAGTATAAAAAATAGAGTGCAATTAGAAATTCTCTAAATCTTTACTGAAAGTCAATACCAAGAAATAAGCCTAGTTGTCAAGGAGGTTTGCTCGGTTCCTTGACTTCATGCATACAAATACTTAGGGCCGCATCCGGAAAAAAAATTTGTGCTCTGGATGCACCAAGCCAATGTGGGATACGTCCTTACAATTACCCAGGCAAGACTTAGTCTCGGTTAACGCTAAAGCTTACCCGATAATACTTCTTACGGTTCAACCAAACAAAATATGCCAAAAACCGATATATCTACACAAAAAAGTGGTCCCCACAAATAGGTGTGTCAAAATATGTAAGAGCCGCAAGAGAAACGAAATCGGTCTGTAAGTTGTTCACGTTGTGCTAGTATTTTCCCCTTATATATTACATTGTTTTTCATTTTACATTGGTTAAGTTTTTATTATGTAGACCGTTCACGAGATTTGCACATATGTGGACTGTTGAGGCAAGCGAAGCAGAGCTCTTAGATAGCATTTGAAATCATTTCGAGTTTTGGTTTCTATTTCTAAAAAATTAAAAATTAAAACCAGTTTAGTTTTTATTTTTTACAAAAACAAATGGGTGTTTGATTACTCAGTTTTTATTTTGAGTTTTTTCTTTAGTGGTGGTTTGCGGTGGTGGTGGTGGGGTGTGGCGATGACCGGCGGCAGGCAATGGCCGGCTGGCAACGGGCTGCGGTGGCCGGCGGCAGTCATTGTTGGCGGCAGGCGGTGGCCGGTGGGAGGGTGGTGGTAGTCTCAAAATAAAAATCAAAACTCTTAAATGAAACTTTTCAAAAACAGCTCTGTTTTCTAAATTGAAAGAAAAAAACAAAAATAAAAATTGTATGCCAAATGTTTTTTTTTGTCCAGTTTACAAAACTGGAGAAAAAAATTGAAAACTAATAAGTTATCAAACAGAGCCTTAATTAGTTGGCGACATTTTTTACTAGCCATTAACTATTACGTCGTACGAGAAATTGTGGCTAAAGGGTCAAACTCGGGTCGCGACCAAAATACATATAAAGGATTTTAAAGGGCCTTTAAATAATATTTGTCACCAAAGAGTTTTGCAAAAAATATCACCAACTATGGTCATGACAATCTTTAACTATTGTTATGTGAAAATTGTAGCTACAGAGTTCTGTTCGCGACCAAACTCTGTCCAAAGACATTGGGCTTGGTTGTTGAGTTCTAAATACTAACCCTAGACACACCGCATGCTGCGGTTGAATATATAGCCTATGGCTCCTGCAATTCTCTTGGCCTTTGGTGGTTCAGCAATCTGTCACGTGCTAGTGGTCTATAGATGCTTCGGAGCTCCTTGGATTAAGTGCTTGAGGTAACATACGCTTGTTCTTGTAATTGACTTGCTTCTTATCTATCTTGGTATGCAAGGAGTCGGCGAATTACTCTGTTGACGTTTTTGCTGCTCCGGGATCTAACGAATTCGAATCCAAGTTGGTCCTGGTAAACATCCTGTGCTTTGTATACACCTGAACCATAGACGGATAAGCAGTATTTCTCAGGGCCATACAGCAGGTTTTGGTTTCGTTACGGACGAGTTGATACGGTGTGAAGGAAAAGGGCTAGGTTGATGAAACGAAAGCATGGCCTCCGTCGGTTAACAAACCAGATCTACCGGGATGAAAAGCCATGGTCGGATCTACACGAAGATCTCCTGGATTTAGTCATGGGAAAATTGTGTTTCGTTGACCGTCTACGCTTTCGTGCTGTTTGCAAGAGTTGGTGCATACCCTCTTTCATGGCACTACTGAGAAACTTCCTTGAGTATTGACTTACCGTCATGACCAGAAAGCTAATGGGAATTTTCTTATGACAACCAAGCTTTCTGATCCTATTAACCTGAAAACATACATCAGAAAGAGAAAACTGGGGTGGGCTTTTGGTACAGAAGTTCTTGCTTCAAAACATGGTCGGTTAATTTTGTCAAAATATGTTTTACCAAAGTACAGATTTATTATCTACCTATATAACCCTTTCCATGATGATATTATGGAATTGCCTCGTCTGAGTTTCTTCTACCCCCATCGGCATGCCATGTTGTCCTCAAGCCCTACTACTTCAGACTGCCTATTCTTCCTATGTTCGAGCTCAACTCAAACTTTGTATCAGTACCTATCGATTTGGCCACAAAACATGGAGTGACAAGTTCTTTAATGTTAAATTTTGTGGTGGACTTGGGAGTGTACTATACAGCAAAGGCATTCTATATTGTGCGTTCAAAAATGGAATGATGGGGGCTTTTGATGCTGCAGATAATAGTTGCAGTGTGCTAGTTGATTCTAGGTGGGCTGCGTCTGCGACTCACTTGTTTGAATCCAATGGACAGATCTTACAGGCAAAATGTACAAACCGATCATCGAATAGGTGGGTGATTTTTAGGTTCGATCGGTTGCATATGACATGGATTACCGAAGAAAGCCTTGGGGATCGAGGATTATTTGTTGGTTGCACCTCTTTTTGGTACCAGCAGCGGGGGATACATCATGGTTGGCGGTCAAGATTTTTTACTATAGACGAGGAAGTTCGATTAAAGGTTACTCCTTGAAGAGTCGGAAATCCGAGAAAGCAAAAAAATTCGATTGGCTAGGTCGAAAATGGCTGCAAGGAGTTTGGATTGAACCTCCTACGCCAACTTCATTTCCATCTTTGAATGGAAACCCACCGCAGATATGCATTCATGATCCTTAGTTTTAGCTCTTTCCTTTCAAGACATTCAATTAGGATTGTTATGAGTTCTTGGTTGTGACTTGCTAGCACGCACACACTTACTACTTTCAATGCAATCGTGCTCGGAGATGAGTGCAATAAATAAATCTTTTCAACTCATTCACCGTTGACATCTTCTCTATGCATTAAATCCGCATTGTTGCACCATCCTGGTCCAATTTGCTACTGCCGTGATTTTGGCCGACTAGAAGCTCTATGTTTGAAGGAAACTAAAACCCTAGATTTGAAATGGGCGTATCACTTTATATATAGGTAGGGTAGGCATAAATTGTTACGATCGAAGGGCTCTTGTGTGATAGGGAGTTACAGATATAGTTAAGTGCCGAGAGTAGAAATGTGCAAATCCAAAAGCGAGTAGTAAAATACCAAAATTTGGAAAACCCTCTCGCACATAGAGAAAAAACATCCTGGTCCAATTTGCTACTACCGTGATTTTGGCCGACTAGAAGCTCTATGTTTGAAGGAAACTAGAACTCTAGATTTGAAATGGGCGTATATATCATTTATATTTAGGTAGGGTAGGCCTGAAATTGTTACGATTGAAGGGCTCTTGTGCGATAGGAAATTACATATATAGCCAAGTGCCGAGAGTAGAGATGTAAACAAGTCCAAAAGCGAGTAGTAAAATATCCAAAATTTGGAAAACCCTCTCTCAAAGAACAACCGGGGCAAACAAATCCACTAATCCAATGACAAGATATTAGAAATTGTCTTCTTAAGCTTTTTGCTTTAGGTAACCAAAATGCTGGAAAAATAAACAACTTGCTTTCTTTCAAACCAGGTTGGAGAAATCACCACAAAGGAATACCACAACCGCCTCTTGTATGAGCCTTTGTCGCGGTAGCATACAATGACATCACTGCTCTCCGTCCAACATGGATGACGAAGTTGTAGCTGCTTTCTTCACTGCTTTCGTCACGGAAACAGAGGTAATCTTCAGGCATAAACCAACTGTTGAAGCCTCCTTTTCTTCACTATTTTCAGCCCAAAACAGTGATAAGACTCGCTCACTTTTTCTGTCTTTCTCTTCACAAATGCTTCAGCAATCTGTCGCTATCAGTGGCAATCACATCACCCAAACTCCTCATGCATGGCTTTTTAGCCTTTATATAGGCAGCCCCTTCGGCTTTCTAATCTGTCCAGAAGACTCCAAATCATGCACTATATGTATGTTTTTTCGTCGTCATTGTTGGGAACCAATAAGTCTCTCACATGCCAGGGCGACCATCATCCATGAATCGGCTGGAAACCAACTTCCAGATACTGCATCATTTTGTTGTCTTCCTTTCACCGAGGCTCACCAAAAATATGACTTACCATTACTTCTTTTCCCCAGCATTTTAATGCGTAATTACCAAAGAGTCACCGAATGTGGGTTGGGCAGATGGTGCACTCATGCAGCCAACTGAAATTAATTCCAGTGCACATTGACATTTTTAAATAATGTTACTTATTGTTTCCTTTGAGATTGATAAATGCAGTCTACTTTCATCCCTTACACTCGATTTTGACCACTAAAGATTAAAATTGTCGCTAAATATCGCCCGTTGATGTAATCATGCATATAGCTAATGGTGATGGAGTTAGAGGTGTCAAATGGGCCGAGCTTGGGCCGGCCCAGCCCATCGGGCCTCCAGCAAAACGGGCCAAGGCAGGGCTAGGGCCACTGTCAAACGGGCCGGGCCGGGCCAGAATGGGGGAAATCTGGGCCTAGTCCAAGCCCAGGCCCTAGGCCCAACATCTAGGGCTGGGCTTGGGCTGGGCCCGAGCCCATTTTTTTTTGTTATTCAAAATAATATTATTATTTCACTATCTATTTTGTTATAATTATTTAATAATATAAATACTACCTTTTTATATGTATTTTAACAGTTATTTTTTTACGCACGGTGTCAATACTAATTTATATGTAAGAGGATGAAATTAGTCGGTTTGGTATTTATTGATAAATAAGTTCGGTCCATCCAAGACCGCCAAGGCCTCTTCAAGGAGGCTCATGATTTCTCACGATTCGATTGTAATATTTGTAATCTAATTCTTATTTTTCGTCAAACATATATTTGATTATTGCACCAAGGAAGAATGATCATCATAATTCATGTTCAGATTCATTGCTCATTCGATTATCGTTAAACACGCACACTTATATATAATAATATGTGTATACAATAATATTGGGCCAAAATAGGGCCTGTGTGTGGGGCCAAAAAAGGGCCAGAAATAGGCCAACCTTAGGACCAAAAGGGGGCCATTTTTCGAGCCAAAAGTGGGCCGAGCCGGGCCAAATCAGGGCCATTTTAGGGCCGGGCCAAGCCCGGGCCTGTTTCTCAAAAAATTCGGCCTGGCCCTGGCCTAGGCCCTAAGGGTTAGGGCCAGTCCGGGCCAAAAAAGGACCAGGCCGAGCCAGCTCGCAGGCCGCCCGACCCTTTTGACAACTCTAGACGGAGTGAAGGAACAGATAACCTGATCCGGTTTCTGAGTTTGGAGCTTGACGTTTAAGATAGAAGTTCAGCCCTGCAGGTTCTAAGAGCATTCGATCTGAGATATGGTGGATACCATTCCCCATCTTGTATAACAGTGAGCTTTGTGGCATTAGGGGTGTGTTTGGATATAAGATTTGAACTGGAGATTTGATATTGGTAGGATATTTGTAAATTACTTAGACAAAAAATTTTGTTTGGATAGTTCAAAAGGAAATTTTTAAAATTTCGTAGTGATTTGAACTGTGAATTTGGGGTCCCCAAATCCACAGTTCAAATCACTAGTTTGAACTAATTATTTGTCAAATCCACTACATAATTTACAAATCCACAATAATTAGTTCCCTGTTTTTTAGGAATCTTGCCTCCAACCTTTTTTAACAACCTTTTACTTCCTTTCTTCCAAATAAGATATTTCAAAATGATAGAATTTGTAAATCAAGGGATTTCAAAATGAGGCCATTTAGAAATGCCCAATATTTTAAAATCTCATATCCAAACACACCCTAGGTATATCAACATCATCATTATACATGATCCATCCAAAATGAGCGAGACTATAACGCACGAGTTTAGTAGTGTGGGCTTGTCACTAATTATGGGACATTAAAGTGGCTGAACATTGTAATGAGATATACTATGGCGGGGTGTACCGTACCTATTGGATTCATAGCTCCATCATAGAGCATGCATTTCTCAAAAGGACTAGCTTTGATCCCGTGCATTGCACACGGGAGTAACCTTAGTCAAATAAATTATACAAATAAAATAATAAAATTCAAGGTACGAAATTTTTTGACAAAGGATGGAACACAAAGAGATAGAGTCCATATAATGATCGCCTAAAATAAATATTTAAGATTAAAACTTAAGTTGATGATGATATGAAGATGGAAAAGATAGAATGTGAAGACCTAAGAGAAAAATGTGTAACACCATAATTGTTGCCTAAGAAATATAAAAGATTAAGATAAACAAAAAGGGGAAATGTAATTGCCGATTTTAAATTGGATCTGATCATGATTTAGGTGTTTAAATACTGCACTTAATTGTGGGTAATTGAGGGAATATTTTCTTTGAAATGGAAAGACACGTATAATCAATTAACCACAAATCCTAATGAGATAATAATTGATAAATAAAAGAGATAGGGATTTGTGATAGAGATAGACTCACCATAGAGATAATTGTTAAATTTTAAAGTTCATAAAATGAGATTATCTCAAGGGAGGCTATGGTCAACTTATTATCATATTGTGAGGTATAGTTTTGGAACTTAAAAAGGATTAGTAGGTTTAAACTTTAAAAAAATCTATTTTACGGATTCCGTGTTTATAAAAGTTATTTTCTCAAATTAAGGGAGGATAATGTCACCTTATTATTTTATTGTTACAAATAATTTTAGAATTTTAAATAGGATCAGTGACTTTAAATTTTTTGAAATCTATTTTGGAAGTTAGATTGCCATAACGAAATGCAAAAAGGAAAGGGATATTTAAGTAAACATTTAAAGGGACATTTAAAAAATTTAGGTTTCTATACTATAGATTGTCGAGAGAGAGAGAGAGAAGATATTCAAGGTTAGAATTTTTAAAAGTTACAATAGGAAAAGTCCACATATCGAGCTAAGAGAGTGTCCACGTAGGCGGTGACGTGATACTTTCTCTCAGCTTCTGCTTTCATATATATATATATATATATATATATATATATATATATATATATATATATATATATATATATAACTAGATTAGTAATAAGAGTGTGTTTGAATGAGGTATTTCAGTTTAGAATTTAAAATTGGCTTAAGATTTCAAAGTACTTTGAATGAAAACCATTTTTATTAACTAAAGAAAAGAACTTGTGAAATTCTAGTAGGATTATGATATATTTTTTGGTGGCCATAGTTTATGTAAAAATAACTACTCTAAATCAATTTTTTGTCAAATTCACATAAGAACTACCTTTCACAATTCATGTTTTTTTTTTGTTTCATATTTCTTTTTAGTTTTTCAACCATTCATCGACTTCCCTCTCCTTGGTTTTGAATTACAACCATCTGTTTTCATCTTTTCATTTAGCAGTTCATTTATAATCTATTCATTTCATAACAAATTATCTCCGTGCAATACCCATTCTTAAAAGTTTTCATATATTAAACTTTACAGATTTTGAGATTAGAAAATGTAAGGATTTTAGAATGAAGGGATTCTAGACTCCCTAATTTTTTAAAATTCTTCATGCAAGCACACTCTAGATACTTAAGACTTCATGGGCATGGTCTTATAATGTCATTTTCAAAATCTCTCATATTACATTTTCCCTTCCTTATCTCGATCTTAACGTCCTCGCTAAGGCCCACTTTGAATTGTAATCATACGTAACCCAGAATCTTCCTCTATAGATATTGTTTGATAATACTGATAACCCAATAGGATTAGCCTGATTCAAGTGTACCATCATGTCCCAACTTCTGGCAACAAAACTGGAAAGCCTAGCTCAAGCTTTTGAGATTTAGCTCTGATACCAAACCTATCAGGCTCAAAACCTATCAGGCTCAAATCCAGTACAATCAACACTCCAGCTCAAGAATGTCCCGAACCATACAAATTGATAATAAATCAATTGGACAATCAACAATACTACTAGAACTGAAATCCTAAGTGATGAATATTAGCATAATTAAGTACCATTATTATATCCAACAACACAAAATATCAATAATCTCAAGTTACAGCTCAATAAAATGAAATTTTGACAACACCCAAAAATGCTGCTACTAAATCTAGAGAAAAGAGTCTTGTCCAACCTTTAGTGACCAAATAACCTTATTACAACTAATTAAAATTATTCCTACTCCTAATACTAATCGCATAAATTTCTAAACTTGCTCATAGTCCCAACAATCAGTCCAAGCTCTAGGTGCAACCTCTAATCAATTTTCACCTGAAAAATGAGGGGCGGGTAAAAGCCCAGTTAGATAAATCTATGTACAAACCTGGAGTACAATACAGTGATATCAATAACAAGTGTTTGGAATCAATAGACATAACGATCAATGTGCATCTGAGAGTGGTTAATCAAAATAGAGGGAAACAATGTTTATTGGTATTTGCAATAACAAGACAATTAGGGTTGCAAATTGGTCTGGACGGGCTGGATGGGCGTAAGGGTCAGACTGTGTTCAGCTTGCTCTAAAAAATTCGTACTCGTATCCAGCCCAACCCATTTACAGGCTGATTAATATATGTCCATGCCCCGCCCGTTAAAGTTTTGATGGGACGGGCTGAACATGAGCTACCACGGGTTGTTCTCGGTTAGAAGTTAGTTTTCATTTACTTAATTTTTAAGTACTTAATTATCATCCAGTCTACTAATTATTTTTGTTTACTTTATTTTGAAGAATATCAATTATCATCTAAGTCTACTTTGTTCATGATAATGATGAAAAGTATAATGAAATCTCAAGATGGATTCAAATATAAGCATGAAAACAAAGTTTTTAGGATAAAATAAAAGAAAAAGCAAAAGACAAGAGTCTTGGAACAATCTTATAAAGTCTTATCCTATAATAAGAAACATAACAGGAAAAAAGAAGCCTTCAAAGTCTCTAGATCCATATGAATAGAGGACTTTACAGATTAAAAGAAAAAAAAAACTCGTGTACGCGTAAAATTTATATATATAATTCATTTTATACACTGATTGGATGCGTTGGATTTCTCTCAGGGAGACTTGAAAAACCTTTTTCCATGTCCAACCTATGTTTTTTACGGGTCATTATTTTGTACACATGTCCATCATGGTTAGTATAAAATTAAACCCTCGTCTGTATTTTTATGAGTTGATAACGGGTTGCTCAGCCCAACTTGCATCCCTAAAGACAATACTCTACAATGCAATAGACTTTGATTAACCTATATATCACATTCAATCAACTCATGCGGTGAAGCAACACAATCTGTACCGGTACTAATAGGCCCTTCTCTTGAGGGCCATTAACAGTAAATTATAATCATGCTAAAAGAGCGATAAAAAATATAATTCAATCTATATTTGAAGTAAAAAATAATGTAACGTGACAACAAATTATATCAACTAAGTTACTACTGAAATTGAACAAATTAAATATGATAATTTGTCAACGTGTCAAACAAGGAAGCAACATGATACTCAATAATGTGTGATAATTAACAATAATCGAATAAAATGTCCAAGACTTGGATTCTAAATTTCCCATAACTACCGGATCTTAATGTGAAGCCATGAATGCAATTTTCGATAGCATTTGGGGAAGTGGCCAAACAAGTCACTTCAGAGACACGATGAATGAAAGGAGACAAAAAATAAAAGTCGAAGTGGACAAGGTTAACCATTTATTGCACCCTAGAAATCAAAGTTTATGCTGAATTCAACATGGAACAATTATCACTAAAAAAACAAACAAACATCGCAATTTCAATTTAATGTGCCGAAAATTGGGGCCATGAACAGAGGCTAATAACAAGTACGTAAGAATAAGCAAAAGGGTAAAAAATTCAATTCATAACGTCAAGCAAACAAGAATTAAATTGGTCACCTTCCAATAACTTTTTTATAACGATCAATGCGATTCGTTTAAAACCCTTACTTCAGATCAATAATCAATCTTCCCAATCACAATTGCAAATTCAAAACCTATATTACAAAATGAAAAGTCATTAAAGTACTAATTTAGGGTTTATAATACTAAACTCATCATACCCTAGAAACTAAAAACACTAATCTGAGGCGATAAAACTTACCAAATTGTCCAGATCCTCAATTGTTCAACACAATAGCCCCTAGGCCCTCCTTGCCTCGATGGTAAAGTGCAATAAGTCCCCCAGGTTCAAAACTTATTCAAAATGATTCTGGTAAGTTACACTTTATCCCTTAATCGAAAACTCAGTTACTTTTAGTAAGCTGCCAATGCTTTATAAATCTCAAAAGTTTGCTTTGATTTTTTTTTCCCTTTCTTTGGGTATTACATGTATTCTTCTCGTTACTCTCCAAAAGCTGACAACTAAGAATAAAGTGGTCAAGCAACTTTTATCATAAGGGAGATTCCAAATCAAAAACTAGATAGCCAAGCATGGCTATGAATAAAGGGTCAACAACGAAAAAGGAAACGCGAAAGTGAGACCTATATAGTAAACTAGGGGTATTAAATCATGGTTTTCAAGGTTGCCTCTTCCCAAATACTACCTAGCATCTGCTTCACAGCAGTGGCTATTTCATTCACTGAAGTCAGCTTGCAGCCATCTTCCACCTGCAATTACATTGCAACGCATACAAAGTCTCATGAGTCATTCCCTTTATTTTAACTACCAGAATTATAATTTCACTAACCTTGACATTGAGAGAATAGATGACAATTTGATCAGCTGTTGTAACACCAAGGATGAGGATAGTGAGCATTAGGTTTTGCAACCCGGACACGATTTTCAGGAGCTGTTTCGGCCTCTTTTTCGTTCTTATTTTGAGGTTAGCATGGCTATCCACTATCCGTACCTCGATGTCAGCCATGGCTGGTTGACTTTGAGCTGTCATTGGGTCAATTATCGCTTTTGAAGTAGTTGAACTCGTTGAGTATTGTGGGAAGCTGAAGAATTCGGCGAAAGGCCAAGACGAACCGGTCTCCATATGCTTCTTGCCACTGAGAAAGTGTAACTTTTGTTCAAGCTCAGTAACATAATCAATGGCACCGGCAACAGTTGATGCTTGATCACCCTGACCAATGCAAAAATAAACAAGACGGCCACACATGTTTTGAAGCTTTGAAATATGTTGTAAACAAGTAATTACACGTATCGAAGTAATAAATGCTACAACGGATGTAGCGTCACATGCTATCACCGTTTTGTTTCATCAGGTAAAACATCGACGGGGCAATAGCAACAACCAAAAAAAAAATGAATTTACGCGACTACCCACTATTATGTTCATTCAAGTAGAAGGCAGAAGTGTTCATGTGCGCACGCGCGCGAGTATGTGTAGTGTATAGTGAGGGAGAGACCTTAAGAACATAGGAATCTGGCAAAAACTCTCGGAGCACGGAGAGGTACTCGTTCATTTGCTTACGGCGGTTGCGCTCAACGGCAATGTGAACCATTCTCTGCTTCTCAATGGCTTCCAAGTTTTTTTGGGTTTTGGGACGCCTTCTCCTTGGTTTGCTGGACTCCGTCGTCATGGTATCCAAATCATTGAAATCTTCGCGAGTCCAATTAGAGATGTGGGGCTCTAAGGATGAACCAGGAACCCATTGGTCTAAATTTGGAATGATTGAAGGAGGTGGAGTATTCCAATTTGCAGGGTGACAATTTTCTGTTTGGTTCTCAAGGAAGTCACAGTTACAATCCTCTCCAAATAAGTCGTAAGAATCTCTGCTCGTGTTATAACCAACCCAATCTTGATATACCACAGCTTCTAGTGCCATCTCCTCTCGCTCTCTTTCCTGAGGAGAGAACACTGCTTCTAATGCCAACCCTTATTTAAAGAACCCCAGTGCAAATGACCATGAGAGGATATTTGCAGACTAATTTGTCTTTTATGCTACAGGCTATTGCACGTGAATACGTTATCATAATCATAGAACAGTTATAAACAGCATCTGTAGAACGTGCCGAACTTCACTCATAATTTCTCGTAAAATTTGATAAAAGACGGTGTAAGTCAGCTTTGCCAATTTACTGTACATGTATTCGACCGCTACAAAAACTATTCGATACAGGTTAAATGAAGGGCGGAACGAAGACTTATAAGGTCATTAATCTAACTACGTCTTTATAGTACGATCAAATTGTAGATATTATATAAAAATTCTAACCTTTATTTCTTCTGAACTGTTCAAATCCCTTACTGTAATTGTGGAAGTATATATTATCTAAACAAAATCACTAAATCACTTTATACCAACAACGAATTACAGCTTTTGGTCATGCAATCGGTCTATAACGACGGCTATTAACATATTATTGTCTTCAAAATCATTTTGGCGAATGAAATCAGGGTGTTAAAGAAGGGGACAGAGTACTAATACCCCTGCTACATCAGCAAATTATCGAAGTGTGCCAACTCTTGGGGTTGTTACATATGAACGGAAAGAAAAAGGAATTTATTGATCAGGTGTAAGTGCAACGCCTTTTTAAGAACTGACATTTTCCTGCAGCCACTCTAGCAATGGTGTCTCGAAGACTAAATCCGTCTGGGACCCCCCTCAAAACCCTTGTCTCTTTAACTAGTAGAATTCTTTGGGAACACCACAGTGGCTGGTTTAGAGTGTGGTAAACTGGTAATCCACTGATTTCGACTTATCATTTATAACAGATCCTGCCCACAACCCCCTCCCCCACCACCCTTTCTTTCACTCAAGTACAAAAAACGCTAGCCGTCGCCTACGGCTGGGGTCTCTTTCACCGACAACAGTCCTTTCTCTCTTACTTTTCTCTTCTTTGCTATTTTCAAATTTTAGATTGGATTTAGACTTTCTACCACTTTTTGCTTGAGCTTCGAGCCTTTCTTCATCCAAGGTATTGTTTTCGTTGTAACGTTGGATCTGTGCTAGTGTCTCTCATCAGCAGAGTAGCTTTTCTCTTAATTTCAGAGTGGTTAGTTGATGCTCGTTAGTATAAACTTTAGTAGCAAGAAACTCCTAATATGGAGACGTTTTTCTAGTCGAAATTTGCGTTTGCGGTCCCAAGTAAAGAGCTCAATGAGATTTCGTCCCAAAGTTAATATGAGAACTCGATTCCGTCACCTGGAGAGAGATTTATGGAACAAGTGATAGAGTACCTGAAAATCAAGTCACGTTCAACTCAATTCTTTGTTTCTCTTCTTTCAAGTCCTTAAAGTCTCCTTATCTGTTGTTACTAGCTATATTCCTCAAGAGAATAGAGCTTGTCAATCAGTGCGCTTTTCTCTCTCTCTCTCTCTCTCCCTCTCTCTCTCTCTCTCTCTCTCACACACACACACACACACACACACAAACTGTACTAAACAAATGGTAATACTCTTTACGCATTTATTTATTCAAGTCGATTCCAACCTTAGATTCTTCTAAGTGCCTATGCTCTCCCGCCCCCGTTTCTGGTCCCACCCCCCGCCCTTGCCCTCGCTTTGTGCAACTAAGGTATAGACAAATAAAATGATTTAAAGAGAGAGATTGTACCATTGTTCATAACTTTTGATGTGTTTTTTTTTTCTACCCATTTGATAGATAGGAAGTTCTTGTGGCAAAAACTGTGCTGATTTTGGCACAATTTTGTAGTCCTAAAAAGGCTCACTTTTGATATGGGAGAGAAATTGATATGATGTAATTATGTTACATTGTTTGGTTGTTGGTGCTCTCGGAGTATGTTTAATGATAAGATTTTGGTATGAGCTTTAAAAATATGCATCACTAGATTTGATAGCTTTAATTAGTTCGGACAAATTTCGATCGATGAGTATCGATTTTAGATCATTTAAACGAAAAAGATTTGGTTGCTGTCCCAGTTGAAGAAATCTTCCTCCTATCCCTTATATAGTGACAATCAATTCTCTCTAAATGTCTTTAGTGGTTTTTATTTAATGATGCTAAATAAGTGCTGCCAATAATTGTCACTGAAAGTGTTAAAAGAAAAGCCACTACAAACATTTCGCGACTATTAATTGTCACTATACACGAGATTGGAAGAAGATTTTTACAACTCGGTAGGAGCCAAATTAAAGTTTGTTCTTTAAAATTCACAATACCAAGGATTCTCTTTCACAACAATTCAGGAATTTCCATGCACCTCATTATAGTCTATAACAACTAAATTTGCATTTCCCATCCTTTAAATTTGTAATGTCGTGATAACTTTTTTTCTCTCTTTTTTGTCAAACACTACATCAACTTGTTTCAAACCGTTTATAACATATTTGATCACCAGAATCAATCCCATATACCCTTGAAATTTGCCTACTAGGTTGCTTCTAGAACCCCCCTCAACACCCATCACCTTACTATTAGAATTCTAAGTGAACACCACACTGGCTGATTTAGAGTGCAGTAAACTGGTAATCCATTGTTTTGAACTTATCATTCATAGTAGATGCTGACCACAACCACCCCACCCCCACTTTCAGCCCCACTTTCAGTAAAGTACAAAAAACCCTAGCCGTCCCATATGGATTGGGTCTTTCCTCTTCTTAGCTATTTTGCAATTTTAGATTGGATAGAGGCTTTTTACCACTTTTTGGTTGAATTGGTTGATCTTCCTGGGGTAGCCAGAGAAGATGATTTAAAGGCATTGTTAGTCGCTTTGGATATGTTTTTTTTCTTTTCCTGTTACTCCTTTGATAGGCATGAAATTGTTCTGGTAAAAACTGCACCGATTTTGGTACAATTTTTTAGTCCGAGAAAAGTAGTCTCACTTTTGACATGGGAGAGAAATATGTACTTATTGCTTGGTTTTTTGGTGCTCTCCAGATTATGTTGTATGATACAACTTTAGGAATTTTAACAAACGTGCATTCCTAGATTTGATAACTTTATTCTGATAAACTTCGATCGACGACATCATGTGTTGAGGTTATACAAAGCCCACCCTAACGAGGATACTCTTTCACAATGATTGAGGAGCTACGATGCACCTCCAAATAGTTTATAACAACTGTTTTTGCATTTCCTAATCCTGTATTTCAAAATAATACATGTCTTAAATAGAGCCTTCTGACGTGTTATATAAGGTAAATATTGTATAATTGTTCGGTTTTCCATAATTTTTTTTCCATCCCTCTATGTAAATAACCCAATATTGGTTTAGAGCCACAACGTCTTCACCATTTAGAGTAACGATGAGCCGAAGAGCACACTGCTCATGTGTGGACATATACATACATGATTACCATTAAACTACATGCATTTTGTTGAGAACTAAGCTAGGCAAACTTTCCAACCAGCTTGCAAGTACAATTGCACGATGGAGGTGGCCTTCTCTACTCCTTTAAACCCATGAGTGCTACCAAGACCCTTTACCAATTCAACTATTGGGCTCTCCCCACTGCTTCACGTGAAAGCAGAAAAGGCGTTGGAAGATGGTGCGTTCCCTTTACTCTTTTCTTCCTGTGTAAACTGTTGTGGGGTATCAATATCTACACTTTGTTTCGCTGGATTTCATTGTCTGAGTAACTTAGAGGCAGAGAGCAGTGGTGATCTTGTTTTGTAGCGAAGAACCTAGGAGGATATCAAAAGGGCTCCTTTGAAAAGACAGATTTATTGCATTGAATCCAACCCTAATATGTCTGTCAACTAGGCAAACTCATCCATGAATCTGACTGCAAAAGACAAAGTTGACAAGGCCTTTTAACGAACAATATCCTGGCAGACGGGTAGAAATTAAATCACTGTCGTCTAAAAGTCTTTCTCATATCTGAATTTGCTTACCTAATTAGCCGTCCATTAGAATTACCAAATCAAACAGGAAAGCCATGCATCCAGCTCCAATCACTTTTGGGGCTACGTGATTAGGTCAACGTCTTTGTTTTGCTATGGAAATTAGCTTCACACTTGGAAAGGAGCCTTCTTGAGATGACTTTTGTTGTTATAATGATTTTGTCACATAATAATCTACCCAAAAAAAAGGGTCTCGTTAGAAGTAATAATTAAGCATCTGAACCTTTTGCAGCGGGCTGTCTCACTATAAGTATGGTAAAGGCGTCCAACCTTGTCCTCTAGCCTCAAAGGGGACTACACAATAGTTAATGAACAGCAGTGCGAACACCACCGACCCCCTCCCTCCCCAACCCCCTCACACACACACACACACACACACACACACTCATTTTTAGTTTATATTATTAGAAAATATTGAATAATAAAAAATCAATAGTAAATGATTGCAGTTTGAGGTTCATATAACGGCCGCCCTAATCAAGATAGGGTTGGTGCGAACACCACCGACCCCCTCCCTCCCCAACCCCCTCTCACACACACACACACACACACTCATTTTTAGTTTATATTATTAGAAAATATTGAATAATAAAAAATCAATAGTAAATGATTGCAATTTGAGGTTCATATAACGGCCGCCCTAATCAAGATAGGGTTGGTGAACTGGTGGATGGGACAGTTAGAGCCCGTTTTTTTTAAAAACATAATTCTACTTAAATCTTAACCTTTGCAAAATAAGATTTATCAACTTTAAACATAATCATTTTAATGTTTGACAAAAGTATGTATAAACTAGCTTAAAGTTATAAAATGCGTTTAGATAAAACGTGCTTAAATCAGTTTTATTATGACAAAATAACCATAAAAGATACTTAATAAATAAAATTTTTACATCCATTTAGAAATGTGATATTAAAATAACTTTCATTTGTAAAAAACATGCTACACAAATAAATTATCAAAAAGTTATTTTTCGTCCACCTACAAAAGTTGTTTATTTTATACTTTAAATTAAAAATAGCCACCATCTTACAATAGTGCTTATGATGCAATAACTTCAGCAAATTAGTTAAATGGTATGAGATGTTCTTTTGTGAGAAATATGAGAATAGTATGGTAAATTAAAAGGTCAAACCCGATTATGAGAAAATTGATTATTTCATAATCTTTACTTTCCAGGATTATGAATTTAAATCAGTTTTGAGCTTTTTAGGGCTTTACTCGTCGTAGGCCTAAAATGGTATTGTGTCCCTAACATGCCCAAATTTAGTTCAATTGGGCCCACATAAATTCCCTCATCCCCAACATTACCCAAATATATTTTCATGTTTTTTCTTCCTGATCATTTCTCTCACACACTGACAAAGCCTACTGCTGACCACCACTATTGGAACCACTGCTCTCCACTACCATCGACCATCACCGTTGAGATCTGCCGCAGCCCACAACCTCTGGTAACCACGGCAGGTAAACTCTGCAAGAAAAAGGAAGAAAAGAAAAAAAATGAACGGAAAGAAGAAGCAAGTCGGCATATATATAGACAAAAAGTATGAGTTATATTTTAAACTTTGAATTTAGTTGATAAATTTTTTACACATATGGATATTTTATTTTTGGATAGATTTATCCCTTTGTGAAAGTCACATGCATGGTACACTTAGATGGCTGTCGGCAAAATTGTAATGGATTGTTGATTATGAGTTCAATTATGGCAGTATGAAATATTCAAGGGGTAAATTGCTCGATTTGAAACCTAGTGGTTTTATTTGCCAAAGTGAGCAAACTATAGGGGGTTGAATGCCATTTAGCCTTCATTTTAAGAAGCACAAAAACATGAACAGCCTTACATGCTCTAATGTAAGCTTCTCTTGTACTCGAGACTCTATTGAATCTTAGCTTAATTGTTAAGATACTAATGGATTGATAATATAATAATCAAGCAAATGATTTGTGTTGGTCAAAGGAAACAAGGGTGATTGGAAAACCTTATCTAAAATATACGTTAAATTCAACTTGAGTATGTACTTCGCGTATGAAACCTTTCAATTAGTATCTAGATTAAATCAGGTTTGACCATCTAAAATCAATTTCAAACACCCTCTTAGTAATGGAGCATTTAGGGCTTTACCCGTCTTAGGCCTAAAATGGTGTTGTTATCCCTAACATGCCCTAATTTAATTAGTTCAACTGGGCCCACATAGATTCCCTCATCCCCAACATTACCCAAATATATTTTCATGTTTTTCTTCCTGATCATTTCTCTCGCACGCTGACAAAGCCCAACGCTGGCCACCACTATCGAAACCATCATCGTTGAGATCTTCCGCAGCCCACAACCTCCAGTAACCACAGCAGGTAAACTCTGCAAGAAAGAAGGAAGAATGAAAAAACAAACAGAAAGAAGAAACAAGTCGGCAAATATATAGACAAAAGGTATGAGTTATACGTTAAACTTTGAATTTAGCGGATAAAATTTTTACACATGGATATTTTGTTTTTGGATAGATTTATCCCTTTGTGAAAGTCACATGCATGGTACACTCAAATGGCCGTCGGCAAAATTGTAACGGAATGTTGATTATGGGTTCAATTATGGCAGTATGAAATATTCGAGGGGTAAATTGCTTGATTTAAAACCTTGTGGTTTTATTTGCCAAAGTGAGCAAACTATAGGGGGTTGAATACCATTTAACCTTAATTTTAAGAAGCACATAAACAAGAACAGCCTTACAAGCTCTACTGTAGCTTATCTTGTACTTGAGACTATATAGAATCTTAGCTTAATTGTTGAGATACTAATGGATTGATAATGCAATAATCAAGCAAATCATTTTTCATGTCAAATGATTTGTGTTGGTCAAAGGAAACTAGGGTGACTGCAAAACTGTATCTAAAATATACGTTAAATTCAACTTGAGTATGCACTATAAGAAAATATGTATTTTGCGAAGGATTTTTAGCGACAGAAGGTATTCCGTCGCTAAAAAGGTCTTTAAGCGACGGAAGATCCCGTCGTTAAAATTCTGTCCTTTAATATTATTACCAACGAAAGACACCGTCGGTAAAAGTATTTGCAGACGGACTTTTAACGACGGACTTTTAGCGACAAAATTACCGTTGCTAAATACTTTTTAGAAATTTAGTATTTTTTGAGGGTTTTTTTTTATAATTATTTAAGCAATAGAATAAGATCGTCGCTAAAAATTCCGTCGGTAAAAGTCTTTATAATCAGACCTTCACCGACTGATTTTTAGCGACAGTGTTACTCCGTCGCTAAAGATCTGATTTATAACCAGATCTGGTTTCTTTCTCTCTCCGTGTTTCTGTCTCTGAAGTTCTTCTCTCACCCACCCACTGCTGTTCTCACCTGCGGCTACCCCTTTCGATGCCGACCTACCTCCGGCGACACCCCCGTCCGCCACCCGACGTCGCACCACGAAACCCACCACTGTCGCCGCACCACCAACACCGCCGCCGTCGTACCCACCTCGAGATCTGTATGTCAATTGCCCTAAATTAATCTTTTTCAAAGTTGATTATCAAGCATTTGGCCATAATCACACTTCTGCTTATATAAGCTCTTCTCAATTTTAATGTACGTACATAAAACATTTGAATTTGTCTTCTCTGTCATGTATAATTTGAATTTGTTGTTAATTTGGACGTTTGGCCATTATTTTATCTTCTGAATTTGTTGATTATGAAGCATTTAGTCATAATCTGAATTTGTTGTTAATTTGTCTTCTCTGCCATGTATAATCTAAATTAGTTGAATAATTTGAACCTCCTAATTGAACCCTAAATTGAATGCCCCAATTCAACCACACCCTAAATTGAAATAATTGAACCATAATTAAATCCTAAATTGAATGCCCTAATTGAATCAAACCCTAAAATAAACTAATTGAACCCTAAATTCAATGTCCTGATCCAACCGAACCCTAAATTAAAATAATTGAACCCCCTAATTGATCCTAAATTGAATCAATAGAACCCCCTAATTGAACCCTAAATTGAAGTAATTAAACCCTAATTAAACCCTAAATTGAATGCCCTAATCGAATCGAACCCCTAATTGAACCTTAAATTAAACTAATTGAATCCTAAATTGAATGCCCCAAATCAACCGAACCCTAAATTGAACTCATAGAACCCCCTAATTGAACCCTAAATTGAAGTAATTAAACCATAATTAAATCCTAAATTGAATGCTCTAATCGAATCAAACCCTAAATTAAACTAATTGAACTCAAAATTGAATGCCCTGATCCAACCGAACCCTTAATTGAAATAATTGAACCCACTAATTGAACCCTAAATTAAATGCCCAAAATCAATCGAACCATAAATTGAATGTCCTAATCGAATCGAACCCTAAATTAAACTAATTGAACCCTAAACTGAATGCCCTAATCCAATCGAACCCTAAATTAAACTAATTGAACCCTAAATTGAATGCCCTAAATCAAATGAACCCTAAATTGAATCAATAGAACCCCCTAATTGAACCCTAAATTAAACTAATTGAACCCTAAATTGAATGCCCTAATACAATCGAACCCTAAATTGAAATAATTTAAGCGCATCGGATATGTGCATTTTGAACAATTTTTTCTTATTTGAACATTGATCATTTGTTTGATAATTTTAGGTTGTTAATTGTGCATTTGAGAATTATGCTTATTGATCGATGATTTTAGGTTATTAGCTGTGCATTTGAAGTAAATGAGATTATTAATTGATGATTTTAGGTCATGTAATTGATGATTTTAGATTGTTAATTGTGCATTAAACATTTGAGATATTGAGATTGTTGACGGAGGATGGGACCCAATTGGATTGAATGTGTAAATTTTATTGCATTGAGCATTTGAGAATTGAGATTGTTGACGGAGGATGGGACCCAATTGGATTGAGATCCTCCTCAGGTAGCACAGACACGGAAACCGCGTCCAATTCTTCGAGGACTGGCAGGATCCTGGAGAATCAGGCGAGGATGAAGATTGGGGTTCTTGTGAAGGGCCGATTCTTCGAGCCATGCCTGTACTGGAAGGACTGGGATGCCGCTGCGAGGGAGTCCCTATGGGAGGAGTGGCTGGTCAGGTGAAGTATTTTTTTTCTGCGATAGTATTTGTTTAATTAGAGTTTGTTTTCTGTAGTTAATTTGTGTTATTGAATGCCTTATAGGAAGGGTTCACGTTTGACTAGCCTGATCAGCAGGCACTGGGGCGGCAGGCCTTCTTTGCTTTCATGGGCAAGAATTACCGCCGATGGCTCCACGACGCAAGGGACCGGGCAAAGAAGATGCTGCCCGAGGGTGCCCCAATGACGGAGATGAAGAGATATCCCCCACATTGGATATCTCCGACTGTATAGGGAGAGATGATAGATCGATGGACTGTGGATCCTGGCTGGGACGCCAAGAGTAAGATCGGGGACGTGAACAGTTAGAACAAAGATCCAACGCACACGGGGGGGTCGGTGCCACACGACATCATCCGACACATGAATGCGGTCCAGAACCCGGATCTGGAGGAGGATATAATAATGGAGCTTTGATGTATAATCAGACACATGCGCGGAAGAAGGACGAGGCACACCGAGCCAACGACTATGTTTCGGATATTGCCCCGCGGATCGATGTGAGTCAATTTGTTAATTTTTTTGTCTTTCTATCCTCAATGTCTGTTGTGTTAATTAATGCTCTAACATATCTATAAATCATTATTTTTGCGGGCCTCGTATGGACAACTTAGGGGGTCCGAGGAGCAGTCTGGACAGTCATCAGCGTCCACTAGTACAGGTGCGAGTACTGGGGTGTTGAAGCGATGGCTGGATACGCTGGAGGTCGTTAATCGGTCGAAAGGCCGCATTCGTGGCCTGCCTAGCACGACTGCTCGTGCGGTGCTAGGAGCGTCCTCACCCCCCACTGCCCCTCCACAGACACCGTCTCCTCGGCATTCGTTAGACGAGGAGGAGATCCAGCACATTGCTACGGTGGTGTTGAAGATGATCAGGGAGCATGATCAGCAGGGTACCCCTGCTAGACATGCCGAGCCGGCCCTGGATCAGCAGGATCCAGATTCGGGACTCGACAACCCCTGATAAGCCCCTTCTCGTGCCCGGCCCCAGCTTCCCCCCTCCGCCCGGCTTGTACTCTTCTCCCCTCCCCTAACCGACTGTATCCAGTTCCCGACTTGTTCATCATGAGTTTTTTTTTAATAAATATTTCTTAAGATTGATTATATATTTCCTTGTGTATTGATTATTGTGCGTTGTTGTTAAGAATTGAAATATTTATTACAAATTTGGGTAATAGAAAAATAAAAAATTTTAAAAAAAATTGACTTTTGACGAAGGATTAATTCCGTCGCTAAAAGCGTTATACTATCAGTTTTTTAGCGACAGAATGTTCTGTCTCTAAAAATAATTAGCGACGGATATTCCGTCGCTAATTTCACAAAACAGAAAATAAATTAAAATACGTAAAACATAATTAGCGACGGATATTCTGTCGCTAATTAGTAAATAACTCCGTCGCTAAAAATGCAATATTAGACGACGGATTTGAAAATTTCGTCGCCAAACTTTTAGTTACTGGCTTTTACACGAGGGAGTTTTAGCGACGGTAAATCCATCGCAAAAACTATTAGCGATGGATTTTGGGCTTTTAGCGACGGATTATCCCGTCGCTAAAAGCCTTTTTTCTTATAGTGATGTACCTCGCATATTAAACTCTTCAAAATCAATACCCTAAACTATTTTTTTAACCCAGTTTAGTCCAATATTGGACACAGCTTCACAGGCGTCGATTTTTTCAAGGGCAACATAAAAAAATATACCCAATTTTGTAGAAGACAAGAGAATGACATATGTCAAACTATGCAAAGGACAAGAGAACAACAAATTTGGATTACAAGAAAAGGCCAAAATGGGTTCCCATAGTAGTGGTGGCGGTCAGAGCCACCGAGTTGTAGCTCTATTTGTTTCGTCACTACTATTTAACCGAAACAAAAGGCAAAATAACGTAAAACGCCCCAAATCCGAAAGATTCACAATACTTGAGAGATATCCCCAAAGAACCCGATAAACGGCATGAACATCACGCTGAATCTTGCATGTAGCCACCATGCATAAGTAATTGATCTTATCTCCCAAAAAAGAAAGGTATAAGACTTTATAAGAGCAAGAACGTTCATTTGTGAAATTTTTTCTTTAACTTATCAAAAACTAATTCTTTTCGGGCAAGGCAGATGTGTCGTTATACTATAAAGAACTTCTTTATGGCCTAAGAATAAAAAGACAAATATGCCCTTATATCAAGTCTATTAGTTCATTAAGGATAAGTTAGTCATTTCAGTTGAAAATCAAACCCTAATTCTACACGAGCATTTTCTCTCTTGTCTCCAATGCCTCACCGACAATCTGCCTCCACCACCGCGTCGAGGATCTCCTCTTCCACTATGTCGGCATCGCAACTACCTCCTTTTCTGCAACCACCTCCTTTTCTGCAACCAGCTTTTTCTCATCCCGTCATTCACACACTCTCTCTCCTGCCTCTACCACAAAGCCAGTGATCCCTTTCTCTACCTCGCCAATGGTATACAATGAATCACCGCTTGGATCTAACTAACTGTCGATGGGATTCAAGGACAGTAGGGGCGGTGTAGTTCTGTCTCGCTTCCTCACTGCTATCCTGCACTATAACTGTCGCCCACCATAAGGTAAGGATGTTCATGATGGCTAGGGAAGAAAGTGAACGATTAGAGTTTAAACTATTTAAATATGAACTAGTACTATGCACGTGCGATGCACGTGAACCTTAACACGTGACAAATTAAAATTATAGTATAGAAAAGTCATAACCCCTTGTGTTCAGTATATAATGATAATCAATTTTCTATGATTCAAATATACATGTTAATTTTATTGACGTTAAAGTGGCAGGTTAAAATCAATATGTATATGCATGATGATTATTCTAAAAAAAGTTATGAATCCATCAAAAAATGTTAATTGTCTCACAACCATATTCGTCGCGCGCAACTTCCACAGAACATAAGTGTAGCTCAATTTTTTATTAATGGTGGCCCACCTCCTTATGGTCTTACCCACCACTCTTTTGAAGTACAAATAATTATAATTTTATACCGTTGCGTAGTTTAAACTAAAAGGTATTTAACAATTAATAAAATAATATTTATCTTTATACCACCATCTATATAATCATATTTTTTTGACTTTAGCTTTCAATCACTTTTTATTTGTTTTTGACATTTTATATAATTCTATAGTCCAACTTCATAAATACAATAGTTATCTTTTTTTTTTTCTAAGCAAATTTCATTAAAAGACATTACCCATTACAACCTAAGGCGATACCCGAACGGGTATCCCTGGAACAACAAAGACAACGCATCCAAACAGATAGTCTTGAAAAATGGCCCACATGGCCTTGGAGGAAAGCGCAGAAAAACATAAGGGCTACCTATATTTGTATTATCAAATTAAGGGTAGCCATAGGCGGGAAGATGCAAAAAATTGCATCAAATCCCTAGCTCCCATTGAAACAGGGGCGAGAGCCATGGGCCGCTTTTGGTGGCAGTTTACATTACTGCCACGGCTTTCATCGGAGCTCCAACAGCTGAAGGGGAGTCCTCCCAAGGCCGGATCGAAGCAATCCGCAGCTCGAAGGGAGTGTGCATTCTCCAACTATCGCAATTCCGCATCTTCAAGCCACAAGTTCTCCATTTCTGATTTACATCGGATGTATCTAACCAAACCAACTAGATCAAAGATCCGGCAACAATGATGACGGATCTGAGAATAAATCTCAGATCTGGGGAAATCAGAAGGATGGAGAAACCTTGAGGCCAAAGGAGTTTTGATCTGTGGGGGATTGATGATAGGAACGTGGAGGAAGTCGGTGATAGATGGCGCGTTCGGCAGAGATGGAGTGCCAAGGGAGCAGGAGAGGATGCCATAAAGAGAAAGAATAAGAGGAGGGGTGCAGCGAGGGCCTCCTTTTCCATCCTCACAACCATGGAAGCTAAAGGAGGAAAGGGCGGCAGTAAGGTTTCTTAGAGAAGGATGAGATAAGTTTAGAGAGAGAACATGTTGCTGGTTTCAGCAATATAATTTTGATTTACACAATAGTTATCACTAATGTGTCACAGTCTTCCTTCGTCACCTTATTTTATAAAATAGTTTTTGTATTTTGTTTGAGAAAGATATTCTTATAAGTTTAGTATCTAATGCATTTACTCGCTAGATGCAGTGAAAGGTTAGTAATTTCAGACCCATAAAACATAAAATGCCTACCTATTTGCAAATACACGAATAATTTTTTAAATTAATATTGTTATTACAATTTTTCTTATTAAACAAAAAAGAATTATGCAATGTAGATGGGAACATCAACTATGCTATCAGTAGCTTCTAATCTCATTACTGAAATCTTTTGTCACCTGAAATTAGTTTAATTCATTATGTTCACTTTCAGATAACATTAAAAGTTGCATAGAGAATTTATTTTTATTATATTAAGCTAAGTTCTGATTGCAAATACGTAGAACTGTTCATTCATCTAGTATCCAACTATACATTGTCTAAACGGTTAATGATAGTATAATAAATACAAATAAGATATGAAGTCATAATAACTTATTCAATCATAAGCAGATTGTGCTATTTTTTTTTGTAACAAAGACTGAATATGCTTGACAAGTGTTCATTTACATATTGTGGAATACCTAAGTAAAGACAATGCTAGTTTTCTCTACTAATCTTTATTTTTAAGATTCAGATTTTAGAGAAGCAGGAGAGGTAGAGTCATCATTAGCTAGAAGGTTGTGCTGATACTTAATCAAAAATTGATGTGAAATGAGTAGTTTTAAGATTTTATCGGCCACAGCCAAAAATAAATAGGAACACGGTGAGAGTATCCATAACAATCAAAGGAAAAGAAAGGAAGTTAAGTTGCTCAATATTTTAAAGTGTGCTTAGAAAATTACTAACGTATGCATGACCAGACCTAAGTCATATAATTAACAGACCCACAGATATATCTACACAAATAGAAAATTAGGTCTTAGAGCCAAGAATAAAAAAGCTGAAGGAAATATTAATTCTTGTTCATTTGCAATTTTGCTTTATGTGTTCATTTTCATCATTTTTAAATCCAGTTAGGAAATATGGGTGTGTACTGTGCACTTATATGATTTTGACAAATTCTTTTTAGCTAGTTTTCTCTGATAATGGGTAAGAGGCAGTAAAAAAATGTAGGTGTTTTCACATTTCCGTATTGTTTGGGTAAGATTTTTTAATAATAGAACAAAAAATAGTAAACGTACACGATAAAAAAAATCTTTGTGGTCAAAGTTAATTGCTCTACTTACGTCATGAGATGTGCATGTCCTAATCTTTGTAAAGCATTAAGTTGTGAATGAGGATGAATGTACTTCATTTTATTAATGATAAGTTTTGTGAAAAAGGAAAGAGATATTCATGTACTAATTGTAGCATTTATGAGTAGTTGAACAAATGAACTTGTTAAAAGAATCTAGATTATGGGTATCTTAATTGTGTAGCAAGGTAGTAATTTTTAAACATAAGAAGGGTATTGTGATCCAAAAAATGATTTTCAAGGATTCACACTTTTATATGTAGTATAGAGTATCTATGACAAACCAAAAAAAGAACCAACAAGTTCTATGCCAGAAAGAACTTCTCTGTGACATAGAACCAAAAAGAGAATTATGTTTATGGCATAGAGAAGTTCTCTATGGCATAATAACATATTTTTCTCATTAATTTTACGGGTTAAACACACTTTAATACCTTAAAACTCCATAAAAGTCTCATTTCATGATTTTAATTGAGAGTGAGTTTATATTTACCCAATGTTTTAGTATGTCATCGCATTTTTTTTATCCAAACAATTAAAAGAACTAACTCAAAAAGTACCAATGTGCCCTTGGGAAATTGGAAAAGAAAATTGTAAAATGTTTTACAAAGTACTGTAAATCTCTCATCATGGATTATCCCATTTCCAACCCACCTCCACCAGAACCACCATAAAAATAGAAACGCCACCCACCTTTCTCCACCTTCCTTTCCCTGTCCTCACTCAAATGGAAGCAAAACCGCCACCACTAATATATCTCCCAGTAGTAACACCACCGCCCGTGCCTCTGTTTCCAGACCACTATGTTGCAATCGGGACCATACGAGCATGGTTGCAAACCTATAAAGCACAACACAAACAAACACTGACTCACCGAATACCTCGGAGGGTGCTCTAGTAGGGACTCTCCAATGCTTAAATTAGAAGTAAGATTCTTAATAGAGAGAAAGCATGTAGGATGTAAGAGTTGTGTATAGGGTTTTAGAGCTTGGCCTTACCTTGACCTTATGGAGGCCTTTCTTTAGGGAGAAAGGGAAATGTTTAAATAATTGTCACTACAAGAAAAATGATTTTTTGCGACGGAATTCCGTCGCTAAAAGTTACTTTTAGCAATGGAATGGCCTATCTCTAAAAGTTGGTCGCAAAAAGTCTTTAGCAATGGGGACATTTGTCGGTACAAATCTTTACCGACGACTTTTTACTGACGACTTTTTAGCTCGTCTTTAAAAGTTTTTTAATTTTTTTAACTCTTGATCCCCTTTTAAAAAAATTTAGCGACGGAAACATCTTGTCGCTAAACATTCAATTTCTAAAAAGTATTGTAGCGACGGTATGTCGCTAAAAATGCCCCTCGCTTAATGTCTAAAAAATTATGACTTTGAGTGACAGACTTTAAGCGACGGAAGATTTTATGGCTAAAAGTCATATCATAAAAGCCCCCTTCCCCCTTCTCTCCACAGCTATAGACGAAGTCTATCGCCCTTCACTCCCATTCTCCGAGCTCCACAACCCACCGCATCCATCTCCTTTCTCCAGCTCAACTACAACTTTTTTTCCTCTTTTCAATCGCATATGAACAGATGGCAAGGAATCTATTAATGAGCAGATAACCCACCTCTACTGGCAGATCTACCACTGCGCTGGGTATGTCATCTACCACCACCTTCATCTCTCAAATCTACCGCTATTTAATTTTTCTTGATGTGTTAGATACCACACTGTTTGATGCAAAATGATGTTAAATGCCTTCAAGTTTTGTTGATGAGCAAATTCAGCCTTTAAGTGTTAAATGTTTGAATCTCTGTGATAATCTGCTATTGGAGATTGTCATTAGGTTACCCAACAGATAAATTCAGCTTTGCCCTTGTAGAAGCATGTTGAGATTGTCATCTATTGTCTTATTGATTTCATTGATGGTATTAGCAATTTTGTTAAGATTGTCATCTTTTCTAGTAGCAGATTGATGAATGAGGCTAGTTTGGTGTAAATTTAAATCAGGATCAAACTAGTAACACATTGATGAATGAGGGTTTGCACTTCTATCTGTGTACTTTTTTCTTATAATTTTTGTATGTTAAAGTTGAAGTATAAGTGTTTGAGCTGGGTGTGTTGGAATTTTAGGGTTTGCTGTTGATTGGGACTAGTAGCAAGAATGATGAATGAGGCTTTGCACTTCTATCTGTGTACTTTTTCCTTGTGATTTCTGTATGTTAAAGTTGAAGTATAAGTGTTTGAGCTAGGTGTGTTGGAATTTTAGGGTTTGCTGTTGATTGGGACTATGTCTGATATCATATCTTGAGTCAATTTGGTATTTTGTTTCATCTGGATCAAACTATGAGCTAATGGAAACTAATGTCACAATTGTTAGAGTTACCACCAAAATGGCATGCTAATCTAATAGCAAAATCTCCCTTATATTGTAGCCTGCAAGCTACGACCCCCCTCCAGCGACGCCCCCCAGTGAATTTTATAATTGTTATAGTGTATAATTGTACTAGAAGTTTAATTAACCCTAATTCACTCCCAATTAAGCCCTAATTGATACTAATTAATCCTAATTGAACCCGATTAACCCTAATTAGCTCTAAGTAGCCCTAATTAGTCATAATTAACACAAATTAGCCAGTAATCTAAGTAAACCATAATTCACTCTATTAGCCCTCATTAGTCATAATTAATATACTAATTAGTCATAATTAATACTAATTAACCTTAATTGAACCCGATTAACCCTAAGAACCCTAATTAACTCCAAGACCTCTTATTAATCCCTAACACATCTTGAAGTAACCCTAATTAAACCTAATTAATCTAATTAAATCCTAATGATCCAAATTAACCCTAATTAGTCCTGATAAACCCTAACTAAATCCTAATTATCCCTAATTAACCTAATTAAATCTTAATTAGCCCTAATAAATCGAATCAAGATCATCTGTTGTACATCAAAGGTGCTGTGCCCACAAAATGTCGCTAAATGTTTTTAGCAACAAAAAATTGTTATTATAAATTTTAGTAACAGCGACAAAACACTTTGAATGACAATCTTTTGTCGCTAAATGCTGTACAGCACCTCTGCTGTACAGCAGATGATCTTGATCCTAATAAATCCTAATTAGCCATACTTCTTATCCTTGATAAACCTTAATTAATACTAATTAGCCCTAATTAATACACTACAACAAAAACCTTAATTAGCGACAGACAAATACCCGCTCCTGCACATCACAACCTTCACCGTACTCTCTCTCTGCCACCGTCCTCTGTCCCGTACTTCGTCCTCGCCACTGCACATCACAACCTTCACCGCTCCGCTGTCCTCCCTCCTTGCTGACAAATACCCGTCCCCCACCCCGCAATCACCTCGCAAGAGAAGTGATCGTGCCTCCCCCGCTCCCCCGCTCCCCCACTTGTACGTGTAATTCTATACTTTATACATGTATGAATAATTACATGTTCGAATTATATATTGTATATGCTTTATATTGTTGTTACATATGCTTTATACATGTATGAATAATTACATGTTAGAATTATATGTTGTAATTGTTATAATGTATAGTTGTATTGATAGTTAGAAAAAATTAACCATTATTAACCCTAATTAACCCCAATCAATCCGAATAAACCTAATCATCCCTAATTAAACCTAATTAACCATTATTAACCATAATCAAACCCTAATTAAATCCTAATTAAACATAATTAAGCCCTAATTAAACTATAATACACCCTAATTAGTCCCAATTAAACCCTAATTAACCTCATTAAACCCTAAGAATAAGCACTAAGTAAACCTAATAAGCCCTAATTAAACCCTAATTACCTTAATTAAACTTTAATACATCCCAAGTTACCCTAATTAGTCCTAATTAAAACTTAATTAACCCTAATAATAAGCACTAAGTAAGCCTAATTAAATGTAATTAAATCCTAATCAGGGTTAAACCTTAATTATCCTAATTAAACTCTAATACATCCTTAATTAAGCCTAATTAGCCCTAATTACAACATAATTATCAAAATTAGGCCCTAATTAACCCTAATTCCTTAATTAAACCTATTAACACTGCGTAACCCTAATTTAACTCAAGTATGTCCCTAATTAATCCTATAAGCTCTAATTAACCCAATTTAAACCCTAATACATCCCCAATTAACCATAATTATCCTAAATAAACTTATTAACACTAATTACCCTACTTTAACTTGATCAAACCCTATTACATCCCTAATAAGGCTAATAAGCCCTAGTACATCCCTAATTAATCCATATTCCACTGAAAAACGTGAGTTGGCCCCTCGCATTAGGAATATTCGTTGTTATTTTGTGAAGTCCAATGACAACGAGTTAGTTCAACTCGTTGCCAATGAATTTGAATTAAAGTGAAACTGGTAAGTGTGTAACCATCTTTCCAAAAATTTTGAAATTTCAAAAAGATGGTTGCATATGTTACCAATTTTCAAGGGCATGCATGCATAAAAACCCTTAGTCCCCGTTCAAAGGTACTCATTACAAAGTAATGCTTTGTAATGAGCCTTTGGATGTCCAGTTTGGACAATTTGGAAAAGCTAAGTGTTTGTAAAATAATATATCAATTCATGCTCTGTGTTCTATATCGTGGATATTTGGTACATGTTCTCCAGTGTTTCTCCGGGTGCATATAGATCTGGTGTTCTAACATTCGTTAATTCTTGTAAGAGCAAGATTAGATGGATGTTAGAACACCTAATTGATGTCGTGCACTTGGAGAAATACGGGGAGGTGTTGCCGAATTTTTTGCAAACATAGGGCTAAGCATGAGTTGATAACTGTTTTATAAATATGTGCTTTTCTGAATGAGATATGACCACTACCTATTAGAGAATGGATGGGGGTATATATAGACATTGTCACATGCATGCATTCATTTTTCACATCGACCCTACCTAATGAGAGGTTTTAATTTAAGGTGGTATATAGTACGTAATCTCAGTCATCATCTCGGTCAATCAAAGTTGGATGAAAGGGAAGAATGTTGAGGATTTTGAGGATCACATCGATGAATTTCTCGAGTTCTCTTACGCGCATCTTGCACATGTTAACTCTGGGACGATAAGATGCCCGTGCAGTAAATGTGAGTTGTTGCATTAGAGAAGGAGAATAGTGGTAAAATGGCATCTTCTCCGGTACATTTTTATGAGTGGATACATAAGGCGGACGCACAAAAAAAGATAGTATTGTCATCCAACCTGGCTAATCAAGCTGACGTTAGGGAGGAGGCACAATATGATTACCGAGATGTGATTATGGACGGTGGACATGCTAATGTTGAATGGGATGACTACCATAGTGATGACAGTCCCTAGCAGCCAAATGACGGGGCTAATTAGTTTTATGATTTGTTGAAAGGCGTGGAGGAGCAGTTGTGGGCTGGAATCTGGAAACACACATGGCTGTCTGCCGTTAGTCGGTTATTACAGTTGAAATCAGACCACGGGCTAAGTGATAAAGGATTTAATGAGTTTGTTACTTTTATTAAAGAAATTTTGTCAGAGAGTGAAAAGCTGCCCTCGTCGCACGGTGATGCGAAGAAGATGATAAGGAAACTTGGATTGAGCTATGACCAGATAGATGCGGGCAATAATGACTGTGTATTATTCTAGAAAGAGAATAAGGACTTGACACGGTGTCCAGTATATGATCATTTAAGGTATAAGCCGGACAAAGGGAAGAAGGAAAACATTACATGGAAGGTACTGCGATATTTTCCCGTTACCCCAAGGATTTAGAGGATATACTACTCCTCCAATACGGCTGAACATATGAGGGCTCACTGTGAGGATGTGCTGACACACCCAGCTGATGGAGAGGCATGGAAGGAGTTTGACCGCAAGCATCCAAGCTTTGCTCAAGAAGTTTGGAATGTTAGACTTGATTTGGCAACCGATAGGTTCAACCCTTTTGGGCAGTCTGGGACGCCTTACTCCATATGGCCTGTTATTATTGTCACGTATAACCTTCTACGAGGCATGTGCATGAAGAAGCCATTCGTGTTTTTTTCATTGCTTATTCCGGGGCCGAAGAATCCTAGTAAGGAAATGGATGTATATTTAAAGCCGTTGATTGATGAGCTCAAACAGCTATAGGATCATGGAGTCAAAACTTATGATGCATCCCTCAAACAAAACTTTCAAATGAAGGTTTCTTTGATGTGGAGTATACACTATTTCCCCGCATTGGGAATAACGTATAGGTGGAGCACACATGGAAAGTCAGCGTGTCTTGCTTGTATGGGCGTAAATTCCGGTCATCCGTGAAAGCAAGGCGGGAAGCCCTCGTGGTTTGGATGTTACCGGAAGCTTTTGCCTTTTGGCCATAAGTTTCGTAGGCAGAAGGATAAATTCAATAGGACAATCGAGTGTGACGTTGTCACACTGGACTACCCATCTGGTGAATAAGTGCTCTCGCACCTGGAGGCATTTAATACTGACATACTATAAGGCAAGGTGTACCAGATCAGAAGATTCCAGGATACAGGAAAGAGCATAACTGAAGGAAACAATGTATTTTTTGGGAGTTACCTACTGGAAGACACTCATTATCCAAAACAATATGGATGTGATGCACATTGAGAAGAATGTTTTCGACAATGTGTTCAACACAGTGATGGATTTTAAGAGAAAATCAAAAGATCACCTTAAAGTGATAAAGGATCTACAATAATTGGTGTATGTCATGAATTGCATTCTTGGACAGTCAACGGGAGGACGCTACTTCTGAAAGCACCTTACTGTCTAGACAAAAAAATAGGTGGAGAAGGTTTGTTAGTGGGTTAAGAATTTGAAACTTCTGGATGGGTATGCGTCCTACATATCTCGTTGTTGCAATGTATTGAATGCAAGTTTCAAGGGATGAAGAGTCACGACTGTCATGTATTTATGGAAGATTCATTCATATTGCCTTCCGGGGACTGTTGCCAAGGGTTATATGTGAGACTTTAACTAAATTATCTTTTTTTTGGGATATCTGTTCTTCTACAATTCGGGTGAGTAACATGAAGGTGCTTGAAAAGAACATTGTGTTGACAATTTGCAAGCTCGAGAAAATCTTTTTACCGTCATTCTTTGATTCAATGGAGCATTTGCCCATTCACTTGGCATATGAAGCTAAGATGGGTGAGCCTATACAATATTGGTGGATGTATCCATTCGAGAGGTATTTCTTTAACTCTATTTTGTTCGTTTCCAGGTAATGCAAACATAGATTCATTGATATTCTACCTAACTCTATTCCTTAAACTTCTAGGTTCATGTTCCATTTGAAAAAGAAAGTTGGTAATAAAGCTGGTGTTGAGGGCTCAATTGCTGAGGCTTACGTAATGGAAGAGTTTGTAAACTTTTGTAACCAATATTTTGGGCCTGATGTTGATACAAGGTTAAATTAACTAGGCCGAAATGAGCCCGGAGCCAGCACACATTTGGAAGGGCAATTGTCAATATTCAAGCAGTCAGGTATTCCATTCGGATGAGCCTATACTCGGTGGCTAACGGATATATAGTACAATATTGTAACAATATATACCCTTCTAAATTGTGATGAAATTTCAACATTCGTTAAGTACGTTTCTGACTTAAGATAATTACTGTACATAATTGAAAATGTGTGATCAGTGGGTTAATTTTCTTGATTTGCAGTGAATTTGATGCAGAATTTTTAATCACTGATTTCGGGGGTAGAGTAGTTTAGAAGACGTGTAAGTCTTTAACCAAAATATACTACGTTTCATATGCCACTCCATATGTAGTTTATTAACTTTCATCGGCTTATATAATTAGTTCAGTATGTCGATGCTCCAGTAGCCTCCTTGTTGAATTTACTAGCTCACGGCCCTAATAAACAAGTAGCCTGTCATGGAGGCTACATCATCAATGGGTTTAGGTTTAACGTAAAAGATGATGATCGGATGAAACAAACCCAAAACAGTGGAGTCTTAGTCAACGACGATATGACGAGAATTGCATGGACTTTTATGAAGAGCTGGATGAGATTGTTGAGCTATCATATATGGATTCCAAAAACCGTCTGGTAATATTCAAATGTACATGGTTTGATGTCACATGTGGTAGAGGAATCTGTGTTAGCTAGCAAGGGATTGTAGATGTCAATGTTAAGTCAAGACTTGCATCAGACGAGCCTTTTATGTTGGCTAGTCAAGCTGCACAAGTCTTTTACGCTAAGAATGTCGCAAATCCCTAATCTCATCGGTATACAGTTATCAATTCTAAGAAATTTTTTGTGGCATATGACAGTGAGGTAGACACTTTTCAAGCTGACCAAGCACTTGTCTCGATACCTGTTGAGGTGGAAAACAAGGAGGACGATCTCCCTCCTCAACCAACAGTTGATGTAGTGGAATAAGTCGTAGATAATGACACGGAAGACGTAGAAAGTGTTGAAGATGATGAGGCTGCGTCCACTGACAAAAAGGAAGAATTACTCGATGAAGTGGACGATGAGTCCCAGGATTAAGAGGATGACGATTCTCACGATGATGATGGTGATGATTCCCAAAATGAATATGACTGACTTGTATTGTTGTAACATGCATTCTTCTAGTATTCGGTTCATATAGATACTCAGTTCTTTTATATAGTGTTGTAACATGATGTGGACCATACATTATTTTGTACGTGTTAATTTCTTTACTTTGGACTTGTTGTACACGAAGCCAGACATGGATAGATTACGGTCCATCCGTGGTCGCAGTGGACGCTGAGCTGCGTCAACCTCGGTGGCTCCCGCCTCGTCAATGCCTACTAATGACGAGGCACATAGTACCCACATCTAGCAGGCAGGGGCCCAGTCCCAGCCTCAGCAGTGGACCTAGCGCAGCCACTGCCCCAACCTCAGTTCCAGTCCCAGCCTCTGACCCAGTCCCGGTTTGATTCATCCCACACACCCGCTGGTTCCCCTTTAGGTGTGGGTTCTACCTCAGGTATATTTGATAATGAAATTTGGTTATAATTCTAGACTGGTATTTAAATTATATTTGATATGTATTATTATGGATGTTTTACAGGATCTCGACGAGGCCGTGGACCGACACGCGGGGTGCGTTTTGACCCCTTGCGTAAACAGAGAGTTACTCTCACCCATGAGGGCCAGTAAGTAAAAAAATTACATAATGCAGTACTTACAATCTTCAATTTCGATATTTATTACTGTCCACTTGTTTAATGTATTCGATGGTTGTTTCTTTATCGGGATCCTGGAGACTCCGGCGAAGACGAAGATCGGTGCCCTTGTGAAGGGCCGATTCTTTGAGCCATGGCTATACTGGAAGGACTGGGAGCACGACGAGGGAGTCCTCATGAAAGGAGTAGCTGGTATTGTTTTTAACAGTTTGTGTCAGTCATTATTTGTTTAATTAGAACGCAATTTTAAATCAATCGTATTAATTGTGTAATTGGATGCCTTGTAGTAGGGGTTCGAGTTTGAGTTGCCTGAGCAGCAGGCGTTAGGGCCGCAGGCTTTTTTTTGCCTACATTGGCAAAAATTACAAGCGATGGCTGCACGACACACGAGAGCGGGTGCAAAAGATGGCGCCCTAGGGTGTCCCGATGAAGGAGTGGAAGGGATTTTCCCCTCATTGGATATTATGGGGAGTGATGGTTGATATGTGGAGGATTGATACATCCTAAAAGGCCAAAAGTAAGAGTGGGAGCAAGAATAGATAAGACAAAGATCCCACGCACACGGGGGTTCGGTGGCTTACGACGTCCTCTGACATAAGAATGGGATTAGACACCCAAACCTGGCGCCTGATGAGCTCTTTGCTCTGATGTACATTGAGACTCACGTGAGGAAGAAGGATAAGGATGATCAACACTAAGCAGGGGACTTTGTTTCAGATATTTTCCGGCAGATCGATGTAAGTTACGATCTAATTTGTTTAGTTTGTTAAATTGTTGCCTTTGTTGATGTTTGTCGCCTTAATGTTTTTAATGTCAAATCACTATTTTGTAGGCCTCGTACGAACAGATCATCAGGGGGTCTGGGCAGCAGTCCGAACAGCCATCAGTGTCCACGAGTACGGGCACGAGTACAAAGGGATTAAAGTAGTGGTTGGATACACCGTGGGCAGTCAATAGGCCAAAAGGCAGCGTACACGGCCTCCCCGGTATGACTACATGTGTCTTGATAGGAGTGTCCCCACCCCCTGCTGCCCCTCCACAAATGCAGACACCGACCATGGGGCGACCGTCGTTACAAGAGGATGAGATCCGTCGAATTGCTACGGAGGTGTATATGATGATCGCGACGAATAATCAAGTACAACTACTATAAACGTTGAGTAAACACTTTATATGATTACTATCTAGATTAATGCATCCATGCCTTTACATACAGGGCATTGTTGTTGGACATGCCGAGCTGAATCCGCCTCCCAGTGCACCCATGGACGAGAACGATCAGCAGGCTCCGGATCCGGGACTCGCCGACCCCTGATCAACCTTTCCCCAGCCTGCTAGCTGTTTGTATCCCTCTCCCATGCCCCCTATCTTGTACTCCCCTGCACTTCCCCTACTATATTGTCCCCTGTTCTTGTGCCTTCTTGAACTTTGTATACATTTCATTTTTCGATTGATATAGTATTCATTCTTTATACATATGTGTTGTGTCTGTTTTAGGGTTAAATAATTGTGGATCAGCAATTATTTAACCCTAGTGTGCATTGAGAATTATTTGCTGGATTGAGATTGTGTTTTTGAGAATTTGTAATTACAGGTTTGGGTATTTAAAAGTATTTTAAAAAATATTTTTACTTTTATTATGTCTCTAAAAAGTCTCACTAGAATAAATGATTATTTAGCAACGAAAATTCCGTCGCTGAAATATAAAATGACAGACTTTTAGCGATGGAATTTCCATCGCTGAAATATAAAACGATAGACTTTTAGCGACGGGATTTTTGTCGCTAAATCAGCAATTATTTAGCGATGGAAAATCTGTCGGAATTTGTATTTGTACGTCCGTCGTTGAAGATGAACTTTAGGCGACAGACTGAAAAAATTCGTCGCAAAACTTTTGGAGATGGGGTTGTAGGCAACATAATTATTAGCGATTGTGTGTCCGTTGCCAAAAGTCTTTTTGGCGATAGATTTATGACTTTTTGCGACGGATTTTCCATCGCTAAAAGTCCTCTTTCTTGTAGTGGTACTAATTATCCCTAATTGAACCCGATTAACCCTAATAAATCATAACTAAACCTAATTAACTTCTAATTAAATCCTAATTAATACTAATTAAACCCAATTAACCCTAATTAGTCCTAAGTAATCCTAATTAATCCTAAGGAACTCCTAATTAACCCTAGTTAACCCTAATTAATCCCTAACACATCTTGACGTAACCCTAATTAAGCCTGAATAAACTCCATATTCCACCGAGAAACGTGAATCGGCTGCCGACATTAGGAATCTTTGTTGTTATTTTGTGAAGTCCATTGACAACGAGTTAGTTAACACTCGTTGTCAACGAATTTGAAAGTGAATCATTTTGGCTATGGCGTGTTCTTACAAATTAACCTAATGATTCCATCTTTCCAAAAATTTAAAATTTAGAAAAGATGGTTGCATATGTTACCAATTTTCAAATGCATGCATTAAAACCTTTAGTTCCCATTCAAAGGTACTCATTACAAAGTAATGCTTTGTAATGAGCCTTTGGATGTCCCGTTTGGACAATTTAGAAAAGTTAAATGTTTATAAAATAGTGTATCGACTCATACTCTGTGTTCTATGTCGTGGATATTTGGTAAACGTTCTCCAGTGTTTCTCCGGATGCATACAGATTTGGTCTTCTAACATCCGTTAATTCTTACAAGAGCAAGATTAGATGGATGTTAGAACACCTAATCGATGTCGTGTACTTGGAGAAATACGGGGAGGTGCTACCGAATTTTTCGTAGACATAGGACTAAGCTTGAGTAGGTAACGGTTTTATAAACATAAGCTTTTCTGAATATGATAGGACGACTACCTATTAGAGAACAGAAGGGGTATAATAAACATGTTATCATATTCATGCATTCATATCAACCCTGCCTAATTATTAATTTTAATTTAAGGTGGTATATAATACATAATCTCTCGAGTTCTCGAGTTCGCTTATGCGCATCTTGCACATGTTAACTCTGAGACGATAAGGTGTCCGTGCGGTATACATGAGTTTGTTTTGGAAAATGAGAATGGTGGTAAAATGGCATCTTCTCTGGTACGGTTTTATGGGTGGATACACAAGGTGGACGCAGCACGAGAAAATGATAGTATTGTCATCCAACCCGGCTAGTCAAGTTGATGGTAGGGAGGAGGCACAATATGATTACTGAGATATGATTATGGATGCTAGGCATGCTAATGTTGAATGAGGTGACTAGTGTGGCGATGACAATCCCCAACAGCCGAACGAGGAAACTAATCACTTTTATGATTTGTTGAGAGACGCAGAGGAGCCATTGTGGGATGAAATCCAAAAACACACACGGTTGTCTACGGTTAGTCAGTTATTACAGTTGAAATCTGACCACGGGCTAAGTGAGAAAGAATTTAACGAGTTTGCTACTTTTATGAAAGAAATTTTACTGGAGAGTGAGGCGACGAAAGTGATGAGGAAACTTGGATTAAGCTATGAGCGGATAGATGGGTGCAATAAGGACTATGTATTGTTCTGAAAAGAGAATAAGGACTTGACACGGTGTCCAGTATGTGATCATTCGAGGTATAAACCGGACAAAGGAAAGAAGGAAAACATTGCTAGGAAGGTACTACGATATTTTTTGGTTACCCCAAGGCTTCAGAGAATGTACTACTCCTCCAATACGGTTGAACACATGAGTTGTTTAGGATGATCGTAGTGAATAATCAGGTACAACCACTATATACGTTGAGTAAATACTTTATACGATTGCTATCGAGATTAATACGTTCGTGCCTTCACGTGCAGGGCACTGCTACTGGACATGTCAAGCCGGATCTGCCTCACAATGCCCTCGTGGACGAGGACGATCAGTAGATCCAGGACTCGCTGACCTCTCATCAGCCCTTCCTCGGCCTCCTAGCTGTTTGTGTCCTGCTCCCGTGCCCCCCACCCTACCCCTGACCTGTACTCTCCTCCCCTCCCCTACTCTATTGTTCCCCGCTCCCGTGCTCTCCTAAACTTTGTATATATTTTATTTTTCGATTGGTATAGAATTATTCTTTATACATGTGTTGCGTCTGTTTTAGGATTAAATAATTGTTCATCCAGCAATTATTTAATCCTAATGTGCATTGAGAAATATTTGTTTGATCGATGATGTTTGTTGAGAATTTGTAATTACAGGTTTAGGTATTAAAAAAATAAAAAAATTTATTTTTAAATATTAGTTTGACTTTTAGCGACAGATTTTCTTCCGTCACTATAAAGTCTCTAGTATAATGATTCTTTAGTGACAGAAGTTCTATCGCTGAAAGTTTAAGCGACAGACTTTTAGCGACGAAAAATCCGTCGCTAAATCAAAAAAATTATCTGTCGCTAAAAATCTGTCGTCAAAACCTTTGGCGACCCATTGTTCCGTTGCTAAATATTTTACGCAATAAATTATTTTTGAAAAAAATAATTTAAAATATGAAAAATACAATTATTCCGTTGCTAATTGTATTTGTACGTCCATCGTTCAAGTTTGACTTTTGGCGACAGATTTTAAAATTCTGTCGCAAAACTTTTAAAGACCCATGGACTTTTAGCAACAGTGTGTCTGTCGCTAAAAGTATTTTGCGACGGATATATGGTTTTTAATTTTACGATGAAATTATCCATTGCTAAAAGTCCTTTTTCTCTTAGTGTGTGACAGAAGTGGACTATCTCAATGGTAATTACTGTGTAAGATTGCATTACTCGTCCCATCTCTAACGGGTCTAGTGTCCAATTCCTCAATGATCTACAGGACATATTAAAATGACTACAATAGCCTTAGTCGAAGATGGCTATTATGGATCACTTGCTGAATGTACTTTTTCCCGTATGACTAGGTCCCACTTCCTTGTTTCTTCAGAACAAGGATGTAACTTGTAATATTGCGTTCTTAGGTTTGAACTCTTAAGTAATTTAGAAATATTTGCGTACTTTAACGACAAACTCTTAATGTCCATACTTTTTAATAGAGCGATTTATAGTGAAGCAAGTGACGCAACAACCCGTTAATACTAATTTTTTCTAACAAATAAAATATAGTAAGCAATTAATTGGGCATTTTCTCTTGGCAAAAAAGTGAAAGCCTTGGGTAAAAATTTGAATAACTAAAGAGAATTTGGGGATGTTTTGGAGAATTTTAGACCAAGGATTTGTGTATATATATATATATATATATATATATATATATATATATATATATATATATATATAAAGGAACTATTATAGGTCAGCCGACCCTATTTCCCCTATAGTTCTCGGGAAAACAGTTTATAGAGGAAGAGTGCAAGAGAGGCGGAGGAAAAAAAATGTTGGGAGTTTCCGGCAAATCTTCTCGGTAAGGTTCCTTCACATTGATTTGTATTCATATTCACATGCATATGCGTAGGTATATATATATATATATATATATATATATATATATATATATATATATAATTGACTGATTTGGTGAAGATGAGTGGGTGTTTGGTTAAGTTGTGAAGTATTGATGGTTTAGAAAGGGAAGCAGCCCTGGAGGGGCTGCCATTAAAAAAGCCGTGAAGAGAGTATGGATGAGGGTGCCGAACATACGTGAAGGGCTGGGTTTTTGGGACAGAAATAGTGGTTAGGGTTCAAGGGTTAGAGGAGAGTGGGGAGAGAGGGGGAGAGAGAGAGAGAGAGAAAGAAAGAGGGAGAGAGATCCGGGGCTGCTGTGAGTAAATACTCCGGTGCAGCCACAGTTGAACCGGGGAAGAGTACGGAATGACTATGGAAGGTGAGGGAGGGGCTGATCTGTGTTTAGGTGACATGGAATGGGTTGTGTGGGGAATTTGAGTGCTTTCTTGTGCATGGGTGTATGTGTAAGGCTGCCGAAGGGAGGGGGCAGCTGGGTGCATTGGGTTTTTGAGTGTTTATTGTGTACTGTGGTGTGCAAAAGTGTGTTTGGTGAGTTGAAGAAAAGAGAAGGAGAGGGAAGACCCACTGCCGTGAGGCAGTGGGTGTGGAACTCATGTGTATATGCAAGTATATATATATCTGTGAGCTAGAGTGTATCATGTGTATGAAGAAGGGGCTGTCTAACAGGTTACGGGCATGCAAATATTGTACGTGATGAGAAGTGAAAAAACAAGGAGTGTTGTGCATATGTGTGTAGGTGTAGATCAAGGTAATGGGTACTTGTGTGTATATTGGTGTGAGGAGTGGAGTGTAAGAATTAATTTTTGGAAGGCAATACAAGCTACTGCCGTGAGGCAGTAGCTTTAATGGAGGATGAGAAATCACTTCAAGAAAAGAGGCCTTTTGTGACGGATTTTCAGCGACCGAAGTGATTCCGTCGCTAAATAATCTTTCACCGACAAAAAGTCCCGTTGCTAAAAATTCCGTCGTCAAAATACTATTAGCGACGGAATCAGACGTCGTAAAAAGTATTTGGCGACGGAATTTTGCCGGCGGTCTTTTAGCGACGGCCCATCCGTCGCTAAAATTTTTTTAGAATTTTTTTATTTCCAAGGGTTTAATAAAAATATTTTAGCGACGGAATAACGCCGTCGCTAAAAAGTCCGTTGGTAAAAGTTTGACCTTCACCGACGGACGTTTGACGATGGCTTCATTCCGTTGCTAAAAGTCTTTAATAAATCCCCCAGATCTGGTTTTCTCTCTCCCCGTTTCTCTCTTCGAATACTTTGAGTTCTCACCGCCGGCGATCCTACAGTGCCCCCCACCTCCACTGCCCTGTTTTCACTGCCGTTCTCATCTCCACTGTGCCCCACCGCCGGCGACACCTCATCCTCGCCCAACGCCGCGTGACCAACATATCCACCTCCACTGTCGCCGCGCCACCAAGCCTCCATTGCTGCCCGCCACCAACACTGCCGCCCTCCACTGTCGCCGGCAATAATTACCTGTCAGCCTCACTTAAAAGGTATGATTTCGATCTTCCAACAATTTTGATCTTCTCAAAATTACTGATCAAACTCAAACTGGAAATACCTTATGCTGGCAGGGGATGAAGTCGTGATTATGTGCTTACTTATGATAAATCTTGAAGACTAGATAACAATAGAGCTTAAAAAACAAATCAATGACTTCGGACGTGTCGGACACGTGTCCGACACAATTAAACCCTAATTAGGACTGAATAACCCTAATTAGTCCTAATCAACCTTAATTAGCTATAATTAGCCCAATTTACTCCTCATTAACACTAATTAGCCCTAACATATCTTAATAAATCATAATTAGATTAACTTTTTTCCCATAACGCTAAACCCTAAACCTTGATACTCGTAATTAACCCTAATAACCCAGTTGGCCCTAATTAGTCCTTGTACATCCCATAATCATTCCATATTGCCCAGATATGGTTCAATTACTCGTTGTTTACAAACCCTGCCTTCTTTATATAAGTTGTTGTTTTGAGAAGTCCATTGGCAACAAGATGGTTCAACTCGTTGCCAACGAATTCTATTTAAAGTGAAATTGGTAACATATGCAACGATCTTTTTGCAATTTTGATTTTTTGGAAAGATTCTTGCATATGTTATCAATTTCTGAACACATGCATGCATAAAAACCCTTAGTTCCCGTTCAAAGGTACTCATTACAAAGTAATGCTTTGTAATGAGCATTTGGATGCCCCAATTCAACCAAACCCTAAACTGAACTAATAGAACCCCTTAATTGAACCCTAAATTGAAGTAATTGAATCCTAATTAAACCCTAAATTGAATGCCTTAATCGAATTAAACCCTAAATTAAAATAATTGAACCCCTAATTGAACCTTAAATTGAATGCCCAAATCCAACCGAACCTTAAATTGAACTTATTGAACCCCTAATTGAATGCCCCAATTCAACCGACCACTAAATTGAACTATAATTGAATCCTAAATTGATGTAATCGAACCCTAATTAAACTAGTTGAACCCCTAATTGAACTGAATCCTAAATTAAACTATTTGAACCCCTAATTGAACCCTAAATTGAATGCCCTAATCCAATCGATAGATGATTTTAGGTTGTTAATTGATGATTTTAGGTTATTAGCTGTGCATTTGAAGTAAATGAGATTATTAATTGATGATTTTAGGTTATTAATTGATGATTTTAGATTATTAATTGTGCATTGAGCATTTGAGATATTGAGATTGTTGACGGAGGATGGGACCCAATTGGATTGAATGTGTGATTTTGATTGCATTGAGCATTTGAGAATTGAGAATTAAGATTGTTGATGGAGAATGGGACCCAATTGGATTGAATGTGTGATTTTTATTAATTTTTATTGCATTGGGCATTTGAGAATTGAGAATTGAGAATTGAGAATTGAGAATTGAGATTATTGACGGAGGATGGGACTCAATTAGATTGAGATCCCCATTAGATAACACAGACACGGACACCGCGTCTGATCGACGCTAACACCAAAATAACATATTTTAGCTTTATACTTGTGGACACCTCTTCAATGGGTGTCCGGCACCGTGTCCAACTGTCCGGTAATTAAAAAATAAATCAATATCTTCGAACACCCTATATGAGGTGTCGGACACATGTCCGGAGATGTTCGACACGTGTCCGGATGTGTCGATGAGGTGTCGAGGTGTCGATAGGTCACGGACACCCCGTCCGATCAACACCGACACCGAAAAATGTTACATTTTTGCTTTATATGCGTGGACACCTCTTGAAGGGGTGACAGACAAGTTGTCCGGCATTTAAAAAATAAATCAATGACTTCGGACGTGTCCGGAGGTGTCGGTAAGTGTTGGTAGGTGTCGGACACGTGTCCGGAGGTGTCCGACATGTTTCCGGAGGTGTTCGACATGTTTCTAGATGTGCCGAGGTGTCGATAGGTCACGGACACTGCGTCCGATCGACACCGACACCGAAATGTCACAATTTGGCTTTATACTTGTGGACACCTCTTCAAGAGGTGTCCGGCACCTCTTCAGGGGGTAATGGACACGGCGTCTGGTATTTAAAAAATAAATCAATGTCTTCAGACGTGTCCCGAGATGTCGGACACCATACCGACACCCTATATGAGGTATTGGAAATTGAGATTGTTGACTGTACATTGAGAATTTAAGAATTGAGATTGTTAACGGAGGATGTGGCCCAATTGGATTGAGATATCTGTGAATTAGTTGAATGGTTGGTTGTTGAATTTAGGTTAATTAGGTTAACGCAACATTTTTAGCACCCTTTAGAATCTCATCGTGGCTCCAGCATTTGCTATAATTAGCCCTAATTAGTCCCAATTAACCCTAATGAATCCAATTAACCCTAATTAGCTCTAACAAGCCTAATTACTTTTAATTTACCCTAAGAACCCAATGAAAATTAAATCAGCTGTAATTACTCCAAATTGATCCTAATTAACACCAATCAGTCCAAATTAAACCCTAATTAGTCCTAATTACTCATATCTTGTAGACCCATGATTAGATTAATTAAACCCTAAACCCTAACACGTAACTAAACTCTGATTACGCGGCTAAGTAGTCGTAATTAAGCCTAATAACCTAATTAAGCCTAATTAGCCCTAATTAGGACTAATCAACACTACTCCGCACAATTAAATCCTAATTATCTCAAAATAATCCTAATTAGTCCTAATCAACCCTAATTAGCTATAATTAGTCCAAGGTAGTCCTCATTAACACTAATTAGCCCTAACATAACCCAATTAATGCCTAATTAGGACTAATCAACACGACTCCGCACTATAAAACCTGGCTATTAGCTCAAAATAATCTTAATTACTCCTAATCAACTCTAATTAGCTATAATTAGCCCAAGGTAATCCTCATTAACACTAATTAGCCCAGAGATTGTTCAATTACTCGTTTCTTATAAAACCTGCATTCTTTATATTCGTTGTTGTTTTGCGAAGTCCATTGGCAACGAGATGATTCAACTCGTTGCCAATGAATTCTATTTAAACTGGAATTGGTAACATATACAACGATCTTTCTGCAGCTTTGATATTTCGAAAAGATTCTTGCATATATTATTAATTTCTGAACGCATGCATGCATAGAAACCCTTAGTTCCCGTTCAAAGGTACTCATTACAAAGTAATGCTTTGTAATGAGCCTTTGGATGTCCAGTTTGGACAATTTGAAAAAGTTACGTGTTTATAAAATAATGTTTCAACTCATGCTCTATGTTCTATGTCGTGGATATTTGGTACACGTTCTCACGTGTTTCTCCGGGTGCATACAGATTTGGTGTTCGAACATCCGTCAAACCTTACAAGGCAAGGTTTGATGAATGTTAGAACACCTAATCGATGTCGTGTACTTGGAGAAATACGGGGAGGTGCTGCCGATTTTTTCGTAGACATAGGACTAAGCATGAGTTATTCACTATTTTATAAACATGTGCTTTTCTGAATGGGATAGGACCACTCCACTACCTATTAGAGAATGGAGGGGAAATACATAGACATGTTCACATTCATGCATTCATATTTACATCGACCCTGCCTAATGATTGGTCATAATTGAAGGTGGTATACAGTACGATAATTCAGTCGTCATGTCGGTCGATCGAAGTTGGATGAAAAGGAAGAATGCTGACGATTTTGAGGATCGCGTTGACGAATTTCTTGACTTCGCTTACGCGCATCCTGCACATGTTGACTTTGATAAGATAAGGTGTCCGTGCGGTAGATGTGAGTTGTTGCATTGGAGAAAAAGAATTGAAGTAAAATGGCATCTTCGTCGGTACGATTTTATGGGTGGATACACAAGGTGGACGCAGCACGGGAAAACGATAGTATTGTCGTCCAACCCAGCTAGTCAAACTGAAGTTAGGGAGGAGGCACGGTATGATTACCGAGATATGATTATGGATGCTGGGCATGCTAATGTTGACTGGCGTTATGAAGGTGGTGACGACAGTCCACAACCGCCGAACGAGGGGGCTCATCAGTTTTATGAGTTGTTGAGAGCTGCGGAAGAGCCGCTGTGGGATGGAGCTCCAAAACACACACGGCTGTCTTCGGTTAGTAGGTTATTACAGTTGAAATCAGACCACGGGCTGAGTGAGAAAGGTTTTAACGAGTTTGTTACCTTAATCAAAGAAATTCTGCCCGAAAGTGAAAAGCTACCGCCGTCGTACTATGACGCGAAGAAGATGATGAGGAAACTTGGGTTGAGCTATGAGCGGATAGATGCGTGCAATAACGATTGTGTATTATTCTGGAAAGAGAATAAGGATTTGTCACGGTGTCCAGTATGTGATCATTCGAGGTACAAACCGGACAAAGGGAAGAAGAAAAACATTGCATGGAAGATATTGCGATATTTTCCGGTCACACCACGGCTTCAGAGAATGTACTACTCCTCCAATACGGCTGAACATATGAGGGCTCACCGTGAGACTCGTAGCAACGATGCCGATGTGCTGACACACCCAGCTGATGGAGAGGCGTGGAAGGAGTTTGACCGCAGGCATCCAGTCTTTGCTCAGGAAGTTCAAAATGTTAGACTTGGTCTGGCAACCGATGGGTTCAACCCTTTCGGTCAGTCTACCACGCCTTACTCCTGTTGGCCTGTTATTATTGTCCCGTACAACCTTCCACCAGGCATGTGCATGAAGAAGCCGTACATGTTCTTGTCGTTGCTTATTCCAGGGCCGAAGAGTCCCGACAAGGACATAGATGTGTATTTAAGGCCGTTGATTGATGAGTTAAAACAGTTATGGAATCATGGAGTCGAAACATATGATGCATCCCTTAAACAGAATTTTCAGATGTGGACTATACATGATTTCCCCGCATTGGGAATGACGTGTGGCTGGAGCACACATGGGAAGCTAGCATGCCCTGCTTGTATGGGCGTGAACCCCGGTCATACGTTAAAGCACGGCGGAAAGCCCTCGTGGTTCGGATGTCACCGTAAGCTTTTGCCACCGGGCCATCAGTTTCGTAGGCAGAAGGATAAATTTGACGGGACAATCGAGCGTGAGGTTGTCACACTGGACTACCCATCTGGTGAAGAAGTGCTCTCACACCTGGAGGCACTTGATACTGACATACCACACGGCAAGGGTGTGCCAGATCAAAAGATTCTAGGGTACGGGAAAGAGCACAACTGGAGAAAATTTTGTATCTTCTGGGAGTTAGCCTACTGGAGGACGCTCGTTATCCGAAACAACATGGATGTGATGCATATTGAGAAGAACGTTTTTGATAATGTGTTCAACACAGTGATGAATGTCAAGGGCAAATCGAAAGATCACCTTAAAGCGAGAAGGGATCTACAACAGTTGGGTGTACGTCGTGAATTGCATCCTTGGACAGTCAGTGGGAGGACGATACTTCCGAAAGCACCTTACTGTCTAGACAAGAAACAAGTGGAGAAGGTCTGTCAGTGGGTTAAGAATTTGAAGCTTCCGGATGGGTTTGCGTCCAACATATCTCGTTGTTGCAATGTATCGAAATGCAAGTTTCAAGGGATGAAGAGTCACGACTGCCACGTATTCATGGAGAAATTCATTCCTATTGCCTTCCGGGGACTGTTGCCACGGGTTGTTTGTGAGACTTTGACTGAATTATCTCATTTCTTTCGAGATATATGTTCTTCTACGATCCGGGTGAGTAACATGGAAGTGCTTGAGAAGAACATTGTGGTGACGATTTGCAAGCTGGAGAAAATCTTCCCACCTTTGTTCTTTGATTCAATGGAGCATCTGCCTGTTCACTTGGCATATGAAGCTAAGATGGGTGGACCCGTGCAATATCGGTGGATGTATCCCTTCGAGAGGTAATCTTTAAATTGTTACAGTTGTTCGTTTACACTTAATGCGACACCTGTTATCATTGATATTCCACCTAACTCGATTCGCTAAACTTCTAGGTTCATGTTTCATTTAAAGAAAAAAGTCCGCAATAAGGCTCGGGTTGAGGGCTCAATTGCGGAGGCTTACGTAATGGAAGAACTTGTAAACTTTTGTAGTCAATATTTCGGGCCTGATGTTGGTACAAGGTTAAATCAACTAGGCCGAAATGACCCCGGATACGGCACAAATTTGGAAGGGCAATTGTCAATATTCAAGCAGTCAGGTAGTCCGTTCGGCCGAACGTATACTCGATGGCTAACGGATGAAGAGTACAGTGCTGCAACAATATATGCCCTTCTAAATTGCGATGAAGTTTTGGCATTCGTTGAGTAAGTTAAAGTCTTAATTCACTTACATTGCTGTACATAATTGAAAGTGTGTGTTAAGCGAGTAAACTATATATATTGGTTTGCAGTGAGTTCGATGCGGAATCTTTAATCACTGATCCCGCTGGACTTGAATCTCATCGAAAATCACAATTTGTACAGTGGTTCAAAAGGCGTGTAAGATTGTTATCATTGATATTATGTGTTATATACAGTTCTGTGGCCAATTAGTATACTGATTTATCCTTAATTTTTACCGTCATCTACAATAGGTTCAGTCAATGGATAGACCAGTGGCCTCCTGCTTGAAATTACTAGCTGAAGGCCCTAACAAACAAACATCCTGTTATGGAGGCTATATCATCAACGGTTTAGGTTTAACGTAAAAGATGATGACCGAACAAAACAAACCCAAAACAGTGGAGTCTTGGTCAACGGCGACTGTTATGCAGAGAATTGCATGAACTTTTACGGAGAGCTAGATGAGATTGTTGAGCTAACATATCTGGGTTTCCAAAACCGCCTGGTAATGTTCAAGTGTACGTGGTTCGATGTCACATGCAGTAGAGGAATCCGTGTTAGCTCTCAAGGGATTGTAGATGTCAATGTCAAGTCAAGACTTGCATCAGACGAGCCCTTTGTGTTTGCTAGTCAAGCTGTACAAGTCTTTTACGCGGAGGACGTCGCCAATCCCAAATCTCATTGGTATACAATTATCAAGTCCAAGAAATTGCCCGTGACATATGACAGTGAGCTAGACTCCTTTCAAGCCGACCAACCACCTGTCTTGTTCCCTGTTGAGGTCAACAACGAGGAGGACGATCTTCCTCTTCCAACAACACTTCATGTAGGAGAAGAAGTCGTAGATGATGACGCGGAAGATGTGGAAAGTGTTGGAGATGATGTGACCGAGTCTACTGATGAAGAGGATGAATTAGAAGATGAAGAGGACGACGAGTCCCACGAAGAAGAGGACGACGAGGAAAGTGATGAAGATGATGATGATTCTCAAACTGAAAATGATTGACTTGTAATGTTGTAACATCCGGGAAAAATGTAGTCACATTTTAGAACTTGGTTCATATTGATGTGTTTTTGCACCTCCGTATATATATATATATATATATATATATATATATATATATAGCGCCGATGATGATTTCTGCCAAATTATTGTTTTTAATGTGTTAATGTATTTGTAATTTATCTATATGAAGTCAGATATGGATAGGATACGGGCTATTCGTGGCCGGGTTGGACGCCGAGCTGCTTCCTCCCCGGTGGGTCCCACCTCGTCATTGCCCACTGATGACGAGGCACAGAGTGATCGTGTACAGCAGATGGGGCCCCAGCTCTAGCTCCAGCCCCAGCCATCGCCGTTGCCCCAGCCCGACGCAGATTCATCCCACACGCGCGTTGATTCTCCTCTTTCGTGGGTTCTACCTCAGGTATAGTTGATAACGGTGTTTAGTACATTTTCGCTAGCCTTATATTTAAAGTATATTTGAACTATATTAATGTCTGTGTTTTGTAGGATCTCGACGAGGCCGTGGTCCGACACGCGGGGTACGCATCGACCCCCAGCGTAAACAGAGAGTTACGCTCACCAGGAGGGCCTGTAAGTAAAAAAAATATCACATCATGCCTTATATTTAAAATTTTGGGGTGTTAATTTATATTTGAACTGTATTAATTTATTTATTTACTTCTTTGGCAGGATCCTGGAGAATCAGGCGAGGACGAAGATCGGCGTTCTTGTGAAGGGCCGATTCTTCGAGCCACGCCTGTACTGGAAGGACTGGGATGCCGCTGCGAGGGAGTCCCTATGGGAGGAGTGGCTGGTACGGTGAAGTATTTTTTTCAGCGATAGTATTTGTTTAATTAGAGTTTGTTTTCTGTAGTTAATTTGTGTTATTGAATGCCTTACAGGAGGGGTTCACGTTTGACTCGCCTGAGCAGCAGGCACTGGGGCAGCAGGCCTTCTTTGCTTACATCGGCAAGAATTACCGCCGATGGCTCCACGACGCACGGGACCGGGCAAAGAAGATGCTGCCCGAGGGTGCCCCAATGACGGAGATGACGAGATATCCCCCACATTGGATATCTCCGACTGTATGGACGGCGATGATAGATCGGTGGGCTGCGGATCCAGGTTGGGACGCCAAGAGTAAGTGAGGGGCTGAGAACAGACAGAACAAAGATCCGACGCACACGGGGGGGTCGGTGCCACACGACATCGTCCGACACAAGAATGCGGTCGAGCACCCGGATCTGGAGGAAGATGAGGTCGTAGCTCTGACGTATAATCAGACGCACGTGCGGAAGAAGGACAAGGACGAGGCGCACCGGGCGGGCGACTATATTTCAGATATTGCCCGGCGGATCGATGTGAGTCAATGTGTTTAATTAAGTTGTTAATTTTTTCTTACTATCCTCAATGTCTGTTGCGTTAATTAATGCCCTAACATATCTTTAAATCACTGTTTTTGCAGGCCTCGTATGAACAGCTTAGGGAGTCCGGACAGCCATCAGCGTCCACTAGTACGGGTGCGAGTACTGGGGCGTTGAAGCGATGGCTGGATACGCCGGAGGTCGTCAATCGGCCGAAAGGCCGCATACGCGGCCTGCCTAGCACGACTGCTCGTGCCGTGATAGGAGCGTCCTCACCCCCCGCTGCCCCTCCACAGACACCGGCTCCTCGGCATCCGTTGGACGAGGAGGAGATCCAGCGCATTGCTACGGTGGTGTTGAGGCTGATCAAGGAGCAGGATCAGCAGGGTACCGCTGCCGGACATGCCGAGCCGACCCCGGATCAGCAGGATCCAGATCCAGGACTCGGCAACCCCTGATGAGCCCCTTCTTGTGCCCGATCCCAGCTTGTCCCCTTCCCCCCGCCCGGTCGCAACTTGTCCCCCCTTCCCCCATCCCGGTCCCAGCTTGTCCCCCCTCCCCCCGCCCGGTCCCAGCGTGTCCCCCCTCCCCCCCGGCTTGTACATCATGACTATTTTTTATAATTGATTGTATATATTTCTTTGTGTATTGATTATTGTGCATTGTTGAGAATTGTGTATTGATTATTCTGCATTGTTGAGAATTGTGTATTGATTATTGTGCGTTGTTGAGAATTGAAATTTTCATTATAGGTCTGAGTAATAGAAAAATAAAAAAAATTTGACTTTTGGCGACGGAATATTCCGTCGCCAAAACATTATTCCGTCGCTTAATTCACAAAACAGAAAATAAATTAAAATATGTAAAATATAATTAGCGACGAAATATCCGTCGCTAATTAATAAATTAATCTGTCACAAAAAAGTGCGATATTAGACGACGGATTTGAAAATTATGTCGCCAAACTTTTAGTAACGAGCTTTTATACAAGGGACTTTTAGCGACGGTATATCCGTCGTTAAAACTTTTAGCGACAGAGTTTGGGCTTTTAGCGACGGATTTTCCCTTCACTAAAAGCCTTTTTTTCTTGTAGTGAATGTTGTAATGGGTTGTGAGCTTTGGGAGAAGAAGTAAGGTTTGTGAGAGTGATATATAGAAGTGGGTATGAAATATATGTGAGTTATATATGTAAGTTGGCATGGAATATTCAAGTGAGTGAGTTGAGTGTATGGAAGAAAGGGACTGTTGGGTTAGTGAGGAAGATGTTCTACACAGAGAGGGAGAGAGGGAAAAGTTTGGCTATGAAATTATTGAGCATAAAATTGTCGCTAAAGGAAAGATTTCTTAAGCAATTCCTTTCTCAAATTTTCTTATATATCTACAAAATTATTTGGATGAAGTTTGAAAGAGTAACTTATATTATTTTTGCAATATCTACACACCGGAAACTTTTAGATTTTTTTGAGTTTGGGAAGCGTGCTGACTAATTTTATCCAAATAAGGAATTTTGGGATATTTTAAAATAGTAAATTAAGTTATTAAATTCTGAAACTCTTACAATAATTATGTGTAGCTAAGATAGTGTGTTTTCTAAAGTTTCAAAAGTTTTTAAAATCATTTGCTATTTTTAACGTTATTAGCGGCGTAGCACTCGATCGGATATCGCGTTATGCTTCACGATTACAATAGCTTATTAAACTATTTTTAAAGACCTCTTCTGAGCAGATTTAAGCAAAGTACAAACTGAAACTTCCTTTATTTTTATGAAACCTTCAACGTGAAATTTTTTGGGATTTTCCTGGGCATGGAAAAACCCAAATAATTTTATTTTAAAAATAGATTTTTGAATTATTTAATATAGTAAACAAAAATATTTTTAGCCTAGAATTTTACAATGATCTAAAATTACTGCGACGCTTGAGAGTCTTGAAATTGGTGACATTCTGGTGCTGTTTGATATATTTTTTAAACATGAACATGATAGCTCAAGTTAATGAGTAGTCAAGAGTCTATTGGGCTGTATCTAGGTGATAATAGTACGTTAGGCAACGAAGGTAAATAGGTAATTTTATAGAAGTCGAGGGGCAGTTTGGTAATTTTAGGTGGTAATACTTAGGCATGCTCGAGCGGTAATGAATGACATTTAGGTGGTTTGTTAATTAGGTTTTGATAGACAAGAGATAGGACCGGCTTTTGAACAAACTCAAGAACCAGTCACTAAGCGAGGTAAGTACCATGTCATATTTCTCCTTATACCCTACTTGAAAATGTTATATATTATAAACATGTTCTAAGTAAAAATGAAAGTTTTGAAGTACTTTTACTGCCCTGTATTCGTGATAAATCGTTTAATGAAAACTGAAATGAAATGCCATGGAATTGTTGTGTGAATAACTGAATCATGCTCAGTACATGTGGAATGAGATGATAGTTTGACTGTGTTACTGCACCTCATATCCACGGGAAAAAGTGGATTCCGGGTCCTGGTCAACAGGACCTTACATTACGCACAATTTTGTTGCACCGTGATTTACCCTTGCGTCCATATTTTGTTATTTCGGGTGGAAAAGTAATTTTGGGTCCTAGTCAGTGGGACCATACGCTGACCGCAGTATATCATGTTATGAATAACTGTGACAGTTTTTTATGAATCTTTTGGTTGATTATATTTTATTTTGAGATTTCTTTTGCTGCAAGTTCATATATGTACGTAGATATGTTAAGTTAAATTATATTTTGGTGACATTAAATTTCTAATTTTGAAAAGGAAAACCATGACATGTTTGAAATTCTCAAATCTATTTTAGGGATATGGCATGTGTATTTACTGGACACCCAGCTCACCCCTTTTTATAAATATTTTTAGGTGATCGCCTAGATGAACATGAGTACTATGCAGGTAATGAGAATGAAGCCGCAGGAGATGCTCGTTAGGAAGTTGATTTAAGTTCCTTGAGAAATTGTAGAACTGCTGGTTTATTTCTAGAATTGTTTGTAGCTTAAATCCATGAGGTTTCTTTTAAATAAATCATATCAGTCATTATGGAGGAATTTAGTAGAGATAATTTTGAAAAAATCTGTAAGGACCTCTTTAGAAGTCATATTATGGTGTTAGTTAATGCATGACTCTAGAATTGTGTACAGGTTTAAACAAGGCCTGGCAGAACCCAAATAATTATTTGAATGGGCTGCAGCCGGTCACGGGCTCACCCGTGAGTTCGGATCGTGACATAACTCAGTTATAACTTGGACGCATCACTTCTAATGGTCAGCTATAGGGAGGTTATTGATATACACTGTTTGTATTGCTAGATACATCATGAGATAATAGCTTTAGGAGTTCACCGTTTGTCGAAGTTTAGGACTGCTGGAGTGTTCCACGCAGAGTGGATTTATTATTTTAGGCTACATGAGCCTGTTTTGAGCCACGTAGGCTTATCCAGATTCATGCAGAGAAAAATGGCTTTAATCTATGTCGGATTCGATTATTCGCTGAAACTAGCCTTTAACGGGCTATTTGAAGCTGAGCAGTGACTAATACTGTTTGAGGGAGCACTCCTGCTCAGCTGACCAAGTAGAAGACTAAGGCTCTTGAAGGAAGTGGTTTGCTCGGCCTAACGAACAGAGAGCATGTTCCTTTAAGGGAGCTCGTTCGCTCGGCTGGAACAGTAGAGAGCATTTGTCTTGTAAAATTGATCCTTCGAAAAGGCGCACGCATTCTTGGCTTGGTCGAGGCTTAGGCAACTCCTTGTAGAAAGGAACAGTTATGCTCGGGTGGCCGAGACTTAGGCGACTTCTTGTAAAAAAAGAGCTCGTATGCTCGTTTTAAGCGAGGCTTAGACAAGGCTTGGGAGGCTTATAGGACTTCTTGTGGAAAGGAGGGCATATGCTCGGCTTGGCCGAGGTTAGATGACTCCTTACAATTGAGCGTGAATGCTAGGCTTGGCTGCGGCTTAGGCAAATCCCTATTAAAAGAAGTGTGTATGCTCGGCTTGACAGAGGATTGGGTGACTCCTTGTTGAAAGGAGCGCGTATGCTCAGCTTCGCCGAGGCTTAGGCGACCTTTTATGGAAAGGAATGTGTATGCTCGGCTTGGTCGGGGCTTAGGTGACTCTGTCAAAAAGATCTGTGTATAGCCAAGGCTTAGGCAACTACTTACGGAAAGGACAGCGTATACATACTTGTCTTAGCCGAGGTTCAGGCGACTCCTTGTGGAAAGGAGCATGTATGCTCCGCCTAGCCGAGGCTTTGGTGACTCCTTATATAAAGGAATGTCTGCTCGGCTTGACCGAGGCTTAGGCAAATCCTCATGGAAAGGAGAGCGTATGCTCAGGTTGGCATAACTCCTTATAGAAAGGAACACGTAGGCTCGGCTTGAGTGAAGCTTAGGCGAATGCTCGGGAATGTGTATGCTTAGCTTGCTAGAGGCTTAACAAACAGATAAAGCTAGACGATGTTGTGCCTCTGTATTAAAGAAGTCAACATGTAATGCCTATGTGACGCCGAGCAAGAAGGACGCTGCAGTTGAAACACTAGGCGTATTAAAGTCACAGGGGCTATGAACTTATGAAGTGGCTTGCATGCCACTACTCAAGTTCGTGGGTGCTGTATAAAGCCTTCCAATAGGAAAAAGCATGTGACAAAAGGATATTCTTTATAGCAAGAAAGCAAATGAGCTAGCAAGTGTAACTATGGTTTTAGCACCGAACTTAGAGCAGCAATCATACTCTATCACCCCATTATCACCTTTTCAGTTAGATTGTAGGGGTGTGCTTGCGTGACGAAATTGATCCTTAAATAAAGGAATTATTAGCACTCAAATGACCTAAACGTGCTTGGCCAATTGAAGAAACCTAAAAACCGTAGCTCTTTTGTATCATGTCGTTTACAAAAAATTATGTTTAGATAGGTTTTTGGTGACGACATGGGTATAATTGTGTAGGATTTAAAGAAACAAAGATGCATATGCTAATCACAAAATAGGGTTTAGATAAATCTTGATGGTGGGCCTTAAGCATAAAAATGCATAGTTATGGAGTAAAAGTACAAAATAAGATTTCGTGAGAGAAGGAAATCACCTGATGTGCGATATTCAACTCCAGCTTCTCTTTGAAGAAAGGGAAGCCATAACGTCGCCCATCTGATCTCGTTCTCCTTGATAACCTTGAAGCAAATGGTGGCCGCCATATAGTTCGACCATACGGCAGTGGCTTAGCATGCACTTTGTCTTGGCGTCCAAAGGCCAGTGGTAAAGAGCCAACTGGCAGGAGCACTGTCGCTCGGGACATCATTAACGTCGACGTTATGCTCCCTACTGGTGATAATGGGGAGTTGAATTGGTCGTAGTTGTAGCTGCGATGCTTGTCGCAACGACAGGGGGTGGATATATACGGTAGGGTGGCGGCCGACCGTTGATTGCATTTGTATGTAGGGATAACGGCAGCGAAACTGCTGCAGGCTTCGACTGCGAGCTTGTTGGGACCTTACACATTTCGACCGTGAGGTGGTAACTGATGAAGAAGCCCACTTTTGTCTTGCAGATCCTGGGTGCTGGGACGTTTGGTGTGGCGGTGGTAGCCTGCTGTTTCACGACGGCACTACTATCGGTCGCGATGACATTCCTTATTGGTGCTGGTAGTGGTGCCGATTTGACTTACCATTGGTGTTGCTCCCGTCTCTGCTGTTTGTTTTTTTTAATTGTAATTATGGGGTGATCGGAGAAAGAGACTGAGGGTTGTGGTCGGTGGATGCGTCGATTGCCGCCAAGGTGACCAAAGAAAGAAGCGCTGATTGTTGCAGCGTCTCGGTGGCGGCATATCTAGTGGCTGCCTTGAATATCCCCTTCTTTTTCTTTTTTATTTTACCATGATGGAGGCTATTGTCAGGGTTGTGACCCATGGATGCAATGTGGTAGCAGAGACTGATGTTACTATTTTGAACCATAGGGGTAATTGTGCCGTGGATGATTGTGCGCCACGGGTGGCAGTCATAGAATATGCTTCGTGGTGGCTTTTTAAATTCTATTTTTGTTTTTGCACCGAGGTGTGTCCTTTGAGAACTGTTGGCTAGTTAGTCCCACAGATGGTGCCTATGGTGGATAAGAATTCACCGGGACTGGACGAACATGCGAGGAGATTTGTGAAGCACAACATGAGCAAAGGTTGACTCGCCGACTACCCGTGGAGGGGGATCCGTTCTCCATCGCTTTAAGTCAGGGATAAGATTCTAAATAGAGAGAAAGCCTGTAGGAATAAAATTTGTGTTTAGGGTTTTACAGTTAGGCCTGGACCTCGTGGAGAGGCCTTTACATAGGAAGAGAAGGAGGGGGTTTACACAATTGTGACAAGGTTGGACTACCTCAATGTTAATTTCATATTTGAATGTATAGCCCGGCCTAGAGTTCAAGGCCTCAATGATCTGTAGGACATAATAAAAGAACGGCAATACCTTAGTCAAAGATGACTATTACTGAAGACACGTGTCACTCGCTAAAGGATGGTGGATTTTTTTTCCATATAACATTATAATGACAAATTAAGAAAAATCACGCCTAACATAGCCACCATTTCACATGCTCCGTACAATTCACCAGCAATTTTCTTCATAAACATTAAGATCAAGATTCATTGATATTTCCATTCGCCTCTACCAGCATCAATCTAACTATTGTCCGAACTATACGCTGAATCCCATCACCATTCAAGCCTCATTTCTAGAAAAACCCACAGACTGGAAATAAATCTGATAAGATTGGGTGTAAATTATCGAGTCTACTAATCAGGTTTTTGAAACCCCAACCATTAATCCAAATTTCTCAACCATACAAACTGAGAAGAGAAATTATAGTTGGGCTGTATATATACAATAGCACTTCTTGAAGATATAGGTATACGTGTGTATGCATGTCTTAGGGTCACTGTAATGGTAGTGGTTGCTCGGAGGCACAGAGGTCATTCATGTGTATGTATTGGGTACTGATAGAAAAGGTGAAGGGAAAAATAATTATAATAGTGAGTATTCAAGAGCATTAATAAAACTGAGTACAATGAAGTCTTTATATAGGCAAGAGAAAACTATTCTACTAAAAACAGGAAAGAGAATTTTATATAAGTTATGAGAGCTATATAATGTTCTAAACTTAGGATAATAGAGAAAAGGTAATTGCTATATTAATGTATATAATCTAACATCCCCCCTCAAACTCAAGTCGGTAGAAAAGAACAAGCTTGAGTTTGAAAGTTAAGTCTGAGATCCAAGTTGAGATGAATTCCATGTGTAGAGTCCAACGATGCAAGAACAGAGCAGGAGTCCCTGGGCGAAGTCCAACAACCATCAAGGTCTTGGGGCGAGGTCCGGCGACTAAGAACAGATCAGGAGTCCAGGGGTGAGGTTCGACGACCATAAAGTCTCGAGGTGAGGTCCGACGACCATAAAGGTCTCGGGGTGAGGTCCGGCGACTAAGAACGAGAGAGGAGTCCCGGGGTGAGGTCCGACAATCATAAAGGTCTCGGGGTGAGATCCGGCAACTAAGAACAAGAGAGGAGTCCCGGGGTGAGGTCCGACGACCATAAAGGTCTCAGAATGAGTTCCGGAGACTAAGAACAAGGCAGGAGTCCAAAAAAAGGTCCACAAACTAAGAACAGAGCAGGAGTCAGAACAAGACAAGAGCCCGATCCATTGCAGGAACCGAAGAGAGGCATGGTGGCATGATTGGTAATGTTATGATTGGTGGAGATAATGAAATCTTATAGGGGTGTAGGATTAGGATTTGGGCTAAAGGAATCGACAGAGGTAACTAAAGAAAGGAATATTTTCTTTTTGGTATATATATATATATATATATATATATATATATATATATATATATATATATATATATTGAGCTAAAGAGTTAAGCTAGAATTGATGAACAGTTAAAGCGAACGGTGGCTAGGGTTTTAGCATAAGCGAAGATCGCTGTATAGGAAGAACATGAAAGAAAGACCAAATTTTTTAACTCAAGAAGAAAAAAAAAAGCATGAAAAGAAACGAAGGCACGTGAAGGCCGGGCGAAAAGCAGAAGGCCGTCCGCCGGAGTTTGCAAAAAATAATTGAAAGACTGTCACGCCCCAACCCGGAGGCGGACCTTCATATACTATTTTAATTATATTCATGCTTACGAGAAGTATAATACCAAAATATTTTGCAAAAACTTAACCTCAATGAGGTAATCAGAGCTCTAAATCACATCCCAAATCAAAGGAATTCACATTCAACATCAATAACTAATACTTGCAGCGGAAGTCTGGTAACAACAATCACTTCCCAAACATTGGGGTTACCAAAAGCTACTTTATCAAACTATTACAAGTTCTCATTTTCCAGTCACTAAAAAGAGTATACAATTAAATAACAACTCTGACTCATGCTTATAGATAACTCCTTTACTGATGTCACAGCTTAATTACCTGAAATAGGTGGAGAAAGGGGGGTGAGCACAAAGCCCAGTAAAGATCACACGCACACACCCACAGAGTACAACGCAGATATCCAATAATATGTAACTGAGTCAAAACGAAACATATGAAAACAAAGGTGCAAAGACAATAGTTAATCTTAGCACGACAAATCTCATTACGGGATATTAACCCATCAAAGGTCGAATCAAAGTGAAAAGGTCATAATCAAATAAGTGAACTAATAATCAAAACAATACAATCACGTAACACATGACTATAAAGCACGTTAACCTAAGCACGCGAAGGTTCTAAGTTCAAAGTTGCATACCGGTAGCAATTGCCATATCATGTTCATGACATCACGTTAACCTAAGCACGTGAAGGTTCTAAACATTAATTCAATTCAAAGGGGTTCAATGAACTTCAAAATATCTCAAACGCATAAGAACAGTAAAATATCAAAACTTTGTATTTCAAGTAGGATAACTTAACGATTTTAGAAAATACTCGATATTAGACTCGAATTGAAGAGGACGACCTGACAAGTTCAATGGAAGTTGAATCGCTCTAATCCGAGTTCGGATGATCATAAAATCTTGAAATAACAAAATATGGGCAAAAGTTCAACAAAGTATAATTGTACCACTAAAAAGTTGACATGTGGTAGCACCGCCAAGGAGACTACACGTCCAAAATAAGCTGGCATAATGTTGGCTTTCAACAACCAATATCTACGTGGACAGGGAACAAACCACATCTAATTGGTTTTGGGTTCAACAGTGAAGATTGACGATAAAGACAAAACTGCAATATGGTACAGGAACCAAAGAATTTGACCAAAAAGTTGTACCATTCCCTAGCAACAAGTAATTATTCTAATGGTTTCAACCGTGAACTAGTACAAGGATTATGGAACAAAGTTGTACAGTACTGCAATTAATAAAAGATGCAGCCTTTTTTTTTCCGTTGACCAAGACGAATAACAAGTTTCTCAATGAAGTAGTAACCGATTTGTCAATCGGTGCAAGAATTATTAATTCATGAATGAAATTGAATACGAATAATCAAAGGGTATCAATTTGATGGAAGTAGATACAGTATATGTAATCCTTACCTCAAATTTATTTAATAGTCTTCACCAAATTACGATCGCTTCCGAAAATCTCAAAACCTAGATATTATAATTAACACACTTACGTTAAAATCTTAACAACCACAATTCTAATATCATCTAATTCATCCTCATAATCAAAAGTGGGTTCAAGAATCTTACCAATTGTGCACAGAAGATTGCAATCCTCCAAAACCCTAGTTTCCTCCTTCTTCTATTTCTCTGTAACCAAAACTGAATATATCGTAAATAGACTTGGCTAGCCCTTAAAAGTTTCTAAGATTGGAAAATAATTAAAAGACCCCTAAATATTTATTACTTATTTCAAAATACCCAGAAAATAATTAAATTTGTAAAGATGCCCTAAACATAATAATAATAATTTAATTACTAGTTATTTTGGGGTCTTACATCCTCCCTTACTTATAAAATTTCCGTCCTCGAAATTTACGTACCTCAAGTTATCGAACAAGAATGGATACTTCTTTCTCATCGACTCCTCGAGTTCCCACGTCGCCTCCTCCACAGCATGGTTTCTCCAAAGCACTTTTACCAAAGGTATAGCCTTGGTACGCAAAATCTGATCTCGCTTGCCCTAAATCTCGAAAGGCTGCTCCTCCACTGATAGGTACTCATGAATAAGTAAAGGCTCGTACTCCACAACATGGGATGGGTCATGCACGTACTTCCTTAAAACAGACACGTGAAAAACATTATGCACACGAGACATATCCGGCGGCATGGCAACACGATAGGCAACAGGTCCAACTCTATCCAAAACCTCATAAGGTCCAACATATCTAGGACTCAACTTTCCCTTTCTTCCAAACCTCATCAAGCCCTTCCATGGTGAAACTCGCAAAAAGACATGATCACCCACCTTGAACTCTAAATCCCGACGACGATTGTCGGCGTAGCTTCTCTGGTGACTCTGCGCTGCACACATACGATCTCTAATTAATTGTATCTTGTCCGAAGTATCTTGAACAACCTCGGGTCCCAATAAGCTTCGCTCACCAACCTCATACCAACATGTAGGTGATCGACATCTATGCCCATATAAAGCCTCGAATGAAGCCATCTTGATACTTGTATGATAACTATTGTTAGAGGAAAATTCAATCAAAGGCAAATGCTCATCCCAATTACCTTGAAGATCTAACGAACAAGCACGTAACATATCATCTAAGGTCTGAATAGTACGCTCGACTGACCATCTGTCTGTGGATGAAAAGCCATACTGAAATCCAGACGAGTGCCTAAAGCCTTGTGCAGACTAGTCTAGAAACGAGATGTGAAATGTGGGTCTCTGTCAGATACAATAGATACTGGCACCCCATGTAGCCTAATTATCTCCTGAATATATAGCTTAGCCAACCTCTCAGTGGTATAGTTGGCACAAATAGCAAGGAAGTGTGCGAATTTGGTCAAACGATCAACAATAACCTAAACTGCATCATGCTTACATGAGGTCCTCGGTAGGCCAACTACAAAGTCCATGGTCACATGCTCCCACTTCCACTGAGGAATCTCTAGTGACTGTAACTTGCCTGCAGGTCGCTGAAGCTCAGCCTTAACCCGCTGGCAAACCATACACCTCGATACGAAATCTGCAATCTCCCTCTTCATACCACTCTACCAAAAGTTCTCACAAAGATCTCTATACATCTTAGTACTACCAGGATGCACAGAAAAACCTGAATCGTGAGCTGACTTCAATAATTCTGCCCTGAATTTTGAAACTGTTGGGACACATAACCTTGATCCCATCCTTAAGGTACCATCATCCTCAAGATGAAATTCAGGTCTCTTGCCAACCTTCACATCCTCTACAATACCAGCCAAGTATGGGTCACTCATCTGAGAAGACTTGATTCTCCCAATAATAGAAGGTTCGACCTGTAAATATGCCAACTGTCCATCTGAACCACCAATTCGGATATCTAACTCCAAACTCTCCAACTCTGCTAACAACTGCGGCTGATGAGTAATCAAAGCTGCTAAGTTACCCGAACTCTTCCTACTTAATGCGTCAGCCACTACATTAGCCTTACTCGGATGATAATGGATCTTGAAATCATAATCGTTCAGTAACTCAAGCCAACGGCACTGCCTCATATTCAACTCCTTCTGTGTGAACAGATATTTAAGGCTCTTGTGATCCGTATAGATCTCACATGTCTCACCATAAAGGTAATGCCTCCAAATCTTAAGTGCAAATACAACTGCGGCCAGCTCTAAGTCATGAGTAAAGTAGTTCCTTTCATAATTTTTCAACTGGCGTGAAGCATATGCAATAACCTTTCCATGTTGCATAAGAACACAACCTAACCCTTTCAAAGAGGCATCACTATAAATAATGAATCCACCTGAACCAGTAGGTAGTGCGAGAACTGGTGTTGAAACCATTCGATTCTTCAACTTCTGAAAACTTTTCTCACAAGCCTCTAACCAAATAAACTTAACTCCTTTCTGAGTCAACTGAGTCAAAGGGCTAGCAATGCTTGAGAATCCCTCAACAAAACGACGATAATACCCAGCTAGTCCCAGAAAGCTACGAACCTCCGTCACAGAAGTCGGTTTACTCCAATTCACCACGGCCTCTATTTTCAATGAATCTACAGAAATTCCATCCTTTGTCACTACGTGACCTAGAAAAGATACTTGCTCTAGCCAAAATTCACACTTCTTGAATTTTGCATAGAGCTTCTGATCTCTTAGTATCTGCAAAACTTGTTTCAAATGGTGCTCATGTTCTTCCTGACTTCTTGAATAAATAAGGATATCATTAATAAAAACGATCACAAACTGATCAAGGAATCGTTTAAACACCCTGTTCATCAAATCCATAAACGCGACAGGGGCATTAGTTAAACCAAATGGCATGACAAGAAACTCATAATGCCCATACCTTGTTCTAAAAGCAGTTTTAGGAATATCCTCTTTCTTAATCTTTAATTAGTGGTAACCAGATATGAGATCAATCTTTGAAAAGAATTGGGCTCCCTGCAACTGATCAAACAAGTCATCTATCCTTGGTAAAGGATACTTATTCCTTACAGTGATGCGATTAAACTCCCTGTAATCAATACACATTCTCATAGACCCATCCTTCTTCTTAACAAATAACACAGGTGCACCCCAAGGAGAAACACTTGGACGAATAAAACCAATATCTAACAAATCTTGAAGTTGAACCTTAAGCTCTTTCAGCTCCGCTGGAGCCATACGATACGGGGCTTTAAAAATAGGAGCTGCCCCTGGGATAAGATCGACAGAGAATTCTATCTCTCTATCTGGAGGAAGCCCTGGGAGATCTTCTGGGAAAACATCTGCAAAATCCTTCACAACCGAAATATTATTTAAATCCCCACTAGACGAACGTGTATCATAAACATGGGCTAAGAACCCCAATCAACCCTTCTTAAGAAGCCTTCTAGCTATTAATGCTGATATAGTGCAAGGAGGTGCAACAGGTCTAGAACACTGACATACTAACTCAGGTAGACTGGGAATGCAAAACACTACTTGTTTCAAGTAACAATCAACTCTGGCATGATAGGCAGCCAACCAGTCCATGCCCAAAATCACATCAAAATCATGTATCTCTAACGGTATAAGGTCTGCAGGTAGATCCATATCACTAACTCTCACATTACAAGATCTATAAATTGAGGAGGCATTAAAAGAAACTCCAACTGGAGTACTAACAGAAATCCCACTACCTAGGGATTGTAACTCAATACCAAGCTGACGATCAAAAGATGTAGAGACGTACGAAAACGTGGAACCAGGGTCAATTAAACAATAGGCTCTAAATGAACATGTGCAAAATGTACATGTCACTACATCGTTAGATGCAGTGGCATCCTTCTCTGTCAAGGCATAAGCTCGAGCCCGAGTAGTTGTCACCGGATTAGTTCCTGGTAACCGATTATGCTGTCCTCTACCCTGAATAAACTGGGGCTTGAGCGACTGAGGGCAGTCTCGGATTCTGTGTCCTTGCTGCTGGCAGTTAAAGCATGCACCACTCTCCCAATAACAAACACCATTATGGTTCTTCCCATAAGTTTTGCAAGCTACTGTTGGCTTCTGAGTATTCTGAGCAGGTTCCTTGATAGCCAAGTTGTTATTCCTCCTTTTAGATTGCTGAACCACATCCTTGCCCTTAGAGCTACTCTTTTCTCGTCCTCTTTTCTGCCTCTGATCCCGGTAATACTTGTGCCCGGCCTCGACATCTTTCACCACCCTCTGAGCCTTATCCAGGACCTGGCCATAAGTGTCTAAAGTCAGAGCTGTCAAGAACTTTTGAATGCCATATTTTAGTCCATTCCTAAACCTTGTTGCACGTCTCTCCTCAGTATCTATAACATGTGTTGCAAACCTCGACAACCTGGCAAATCTGGCCTCATAATCCTTGACCGTTTCATCCTCTCCTTGTTCCAGTTTCAAAAACTCCTCTACCATATCATCCTTCACATTTCTGGGGAAATATTTGTCAGGAAACATCTCCTGAAAACGATCCCAAGTTAATGCACGCTCCTCTTCTGTAGTTAGAGACTCTCGACCATCTTCCACCACTGGTCAGCCTCGTTCTCCAACTGGTACACTGCGAGGTTCACTTTTTGACGATCGGTGATGTTCAGAAGCTTAAACCTCTTCTCTAACTTACTCAACCAAGCCTCGGCATCCTCTGGCTTGTCTGCACCAATAAATGTAGGACAATTTAGGCGGTTAAATGCCTTGATGGTATTTGCAGTTAAAGGAGTAGGAGGGACTTCTGCTTCCACGTTGACCCCAGTGACATTATTACCCCTATGACCGCCTCTAGTACCACCTCTAGCTGCACGCGACGGCATAGTTCCTGAGATAGCAAAAAACTTATAAGATCACAACTTATTGTATAAACGCTTCAAACAGAAGTACTACGAAAACTAGACTACTCAGAACTATATCTCAAACATCATAAAATTTATCCAAATCATTAAAAGCTTAAGTCTAATAGTCTACAGAATCTTAAACCTATGCTCTGATACCAAATATGTCACGCTCTGACCCGGAGGCGGACCTTCTTATACTATTTTAATTATATTCATGCTTACGAGAAGTATAATACCCAAAATATTTTGCAAAAACTTAACCTCAATGAGGTAATCAGAGCTCTAAATCATATCCCAAATCAAAGGAATTCACATTCAACATCAATAACTAATAATTACAGCGGAAGTCTGGTAACAACAATCACTTCCCAAACATTGGGGTTACCAAAAGCTACTTAATCAAACTATTACAAGTTCTCATTTTTCAGTCACTAAAAAGAGTTTACAATTAAATAACAACTCTGACTCATGCTTATAGATAACTCCTTTACTGATGTCTCAGTTTAATTACCTGAAATGGGAGGAGAAAGGGGGGTGAGCACAAAGCCCAATAAAAATCACACACACACACCCACAAAGTACAACGCATATATCCAATAATATGTAGCTGAGTCGAAACGAAACATATGAAAACAAGGAGCAAAGACAATAGTTAATCTTGGCACGACAAATCTCATTACGGGATATTAACCCATCAATGGTCGAATCAAAGTGAAAAGGTCATAATCAAATAAGTGAACTAATAATCAAAATAATACAATCACGTAACACATGACTGTAAAGCACGTTAACCTAAGCACGCGGAGGTTCTAAGTTCAAAGTTGCATACCGATAGCAATTGCCATATCATGTTCATGGCATCACGTTAACCTAAGCACGTGAAAGTTCTAAACATTAATTCAATTTAAAGGGGTTCAATGAACTTCAAAATATCTCAAACGCATAAGAACAGTAAAACATCAAAACTTTGTATTTCAAGTAGGATAACTTAACGATTTTAGAAAATACTCGATATTAGACTCGAATCGAAGAGAACGAACTGACGAGTTCAATGGAAGTTGAATCGCTCTAATCTGAGTTCGGATGATCATAAAATCTTGAAATAACAAAATATGGGCAAAAGTTCAACAAAGTATAATTGTACCACTAAAAAGTTGACATGTGGCAGCACCACCAAGGAGACTACACGTCCAAAATAAGCTGGCATAATGTTGGCTTTCAACAACCAATATCTACGTGGACAGGGAACAAACCACATCTAATTGGTTTTGGGTTCAACAGTGAAGATTGACGATAAAGACAAAACTGCAATACGATACAGGAACCAATGAATTTGACCAAAAAGTTGTACCAATCCCTAGCAACAAGTAATTATTCTAATGGTTTCAACCGTGAACTAGTACAAGGATTATGGAACAAAGTTGTACGGTACTGCAATTAATAAAAGATGCAGCCTTTTTTTTCCGTTGACCAAGACGAATAACAAGTTTCTCAATGAAGCAGTTACCGATTTGCCAATCGGTGCAAGAATTATTAATTCATGAATGAAATTGAATACGAATAATCAAAGGGTATCAATTTGTTGGAAGTAGATACAGTATATGTAATCCTTACCTCAAATTTATATAATAGTCTTCACCAACTTACGATCGCTTCCGAAAATCTCAAAACCTAGATATTATAATTAACACACTTACGTTAAAATCTTAACAACCACAATTCTAATATCATCTAATTCATCCTCATAATCAAAAGTGGGTTCAAGAATCTTACCAATTGTGCACAGAAGATTGCAATCCTCCAAAACCCTAGTTTCCTCCTTCTTCTATTTCTCTGTAACCAAAATTGAATATATCGTAAACAGACTTGGCTAGCCCTTAAAAGTCTCTAAGATTGGTAAATAATTAAAAGATCCCTAAATATTCATTACTTATTTCAAAATATCCCAAAAATAATTAAATTTGTAAAGATGCCCTAAACATAATAATAATTTAATTACTAGTTATTTTGGGGTCTTACAAAGACTCTCAAAGCGGCGGATAGTATGGCTCTGATACGATGATAAAAAAGGTGAAGGGAAAATAATTATAATAGAGAGTATTCAAGAGCATTAATAAAACCGAGTACAATGAAGCCTTTATATAGGCAAGAGAAAACTATTCTACTAAAAACAGAAAAGAGAATTCTTTATAAATTATAAGAGTTATAGAATGTTCTAGACTTAGGATAATAGAGAAAAGGTAATTGCTATATATATATATATATATATATATATATATATATATATATATATATATAATCTAACGGGTACAATAGGAAAGCCATCATGGTCCCCCCCCCCCCCCACCCGCCTAAAACACAGCCCAACCCACTTGGTGGCTATGGTGGTGTCAATTAGATGACTGTGGTGGACCCGAATATTCATTGAATTGGACTTTGGGTTTTTGTTAGAACCAATGAAGTGATGAGATTGTTTGTGGTACGGTTGCAGTGGTGGGATATGCTAGGGGTGAAGAGTCCGTGGTGTTGGGCGGTTGGTGGTGGATATGTTGTTGGACGCTGGTGGTAAGTTTTGTGGTGTGGGTACGGTGGTGGTGATATTTCAGCAACGATGTTGGTTATGACTTGACGACTACTGTGAGTTGGCCAATAATTTTTGTTGCATATGTGGATTTGTGTTTTCTTGGATTCAAATTTTAGTTTTTATGATGGATGAAGTAAATTAGGGTTAGTATTTGAAAATTATTTACGCGTGTAAGGTTAACTAAGTATTTTAACATAAAGTGTGACACCATTTAGGACATACCTAGTGTAATTTTACCTTTTCATTTTTACTAGTACAATGCATGCGCGATGCCCATGAACGTTAACAAGTGATAAATTTAGATTATGGTATAGAAAAGTCATAACCCCATGTATTATGTATATTATGACAATCAATTTTCAGTAATTCAAGTATACATGTTAATATAATTGAAGTAAAAAAGGCAAGTTAAAATTAATATGTAGATGTGCATGAGTATTGTTCTAAGCAAACGTTATGAATCCAAGTAAAAAATATTAATTGTCTCACAACTACCTTTATCTCGCACAATTTTCATAGAACGTTAAAAAAAATACATCGATTTTATGTCAATGATGGCCCATCTCTTTATAGTGGTCTTACCCAAAGTAAAAAACAAATATAATTTTGAACCGTAGCATAGTCCAACTAAAAGGTCTTTTACAGCCAACAAAATAGTATTATCTTTATGCCAGCATCTATAAATCGTAGTTTTTTTTACTTTAACTTTTAATAGTTTTTTTTACTTGTTTCTATGATCTGGAATTTATATTATTTTATAATCTAACTTGATGAACACAATAGTTATGGTGAATATTTCACACTCGTCCTTAGTCACTTCATTTTACAAAATATGTTTTCTATTTAATTTGAGAAAGATGTTCTTATAAAATTAGTAACTTACTTGTTTACTCATTAGGATTTGCTGTAATAAAAGGTCAGTAACTTCGAACAATTAAAACATAAACATGCTTATCTATTTGCAATTACACGACTAACTTTTAGAAATAATATGGTTATTGAAATTTTCCTTGTTAAACGAAAAGAGATTATAAGCTGCAAACCAAATAGCAACTATGTTGTCAATCGCTCCAATCTCATTACTGTAATCTTTTGTCGCCTATGATGATTTATTGGTATTTTTAACTGCTCATGTTACCTGTTACTGGCAAGTGATGAATCATTTATTCCGTTGCTAATATGGTGGTAAATGTAATTTGATTATAAAAAGATGCACTTTCGAAAGAGAAAATAAATAAACAGAAGAAAACAATAACTCGTGCAATTGATTTTTTTAAATTCGTTCTCCTCTCTTTTCGGTCACATTAAAAGTGGTATAGGGAACTTTTGATTATTTTAAAGTTAATTTCTAATTGCAAATGCGTAGAACCGTCCATTTATGTAGTATCCAGTTAGAGATTATCTAAATGGGTTATGGTAGTGTACATAAAGGTAAAGAAGAAGTGAAGTCACAATAATTTACAGAGTCAAAGACAAAATATTTTACTTTCTTGCAATAAATTGAAGATAGATTATACTTAGCAAGTGTTCATCAACTTACAGTAGAATACCTATGTAAAGGAAATAATAGCCATCTCTATTAATTTTTATTTTTAAGATTCATATTATAGAGAAGCGGAAGAGATGGAATCCCCCTTAGGTCGAAGGTCGTGTTGATACTTAATCAATAATTGATATGAAATGAGTAATTTCAAGATGTTAATAGGGCATGATGCTCACAGCTTAATTTTCAATCCTAACACAGCTAAAAGAGGTAGTTGTTTTCCAATTTTCGTACTGCTTGGGTAAGAATTTTTCATGACAAAACAGAAAATAGTAAACATAATACATGATGGAAAAAAATATTTTGGGTCAAAAGTAATTGTTCTACTTATGTCACAAGACGTTATCATCATCAAGGTCTTGCATGTCCTAATTTTGTAAAAATGAGAGAGACATTCATGTGCTAATTATAGCATTTATGAGTAGTGAAAAAAATGAATTTATTAAAAGAATTAGATTTTTTTTAAGTTAATTGTATTGCGAGGTAATAATTTTAAAAGATAAGAAAAGTCTTGTGGTCTAAAAAATAATTATCAAGGATTCACGCTTTTGTATGTAGTATAAATTGTTACAAAGCAAGGTGGATTGGCAGTTTTGCCCTTTCAACCAGCCCGCATGACATAACCAACTTCTCTTAATTTTTTGGACATACAATAGATATTAAACTTCTACCCTTTTCGATTAAAATTAAATATCTGGCTATTAAAGTGAGATTTTTTTTTGAAATTTTGGAGTATTAAAGTAGATTTACCCCTATTTCAAACTTGGGCATATCAAACAGTAAATTCAAAGTTAAAAATTTATCAACTTCTTAGCTGGGTAGTTCCACTAATACATGGGGTTAACCTAATATCATTTGACCGGAACATTATCAATGCTTTTACTAAAAATCAGCTGACTTGAATACCATGCATTTACTTTTGAGACAACGGAAAACAAAGTCAGTCATCAGTTTTGTCATTTGTGGCTCAGCAGGTCAAGTCTCAGTGCAGATCGGTCAAGTCTTTCCACAAAATCGTATAGGGATGTACGGAGAACAGAACCATTTAGAAACAAGATGCTTCATTAGCACTTTGATTTGTCGGTCAACACATGCTTCTCTGGGACTTTTCCAACTGCTGATATTCCTAACGAAATGGAGTGCTCTATGCCGCAAAATAGTCATCTGTGTCAAATGACGACTAAACCCAGAGAGCACCTCTTCGTTGAATGTGATTTTACCAAGCATGCTAGTGAACTCGCGCTGGAAACCCGAAGGAGACCTACTACTACTACTACAAGGTATTTATGGATCCCGAGCAAAGGGAAACTTCTCTTTAAAACTCTTCATATCAACGCATGTCTCTTCCCAGAGTAGATATCAAAAGAGTCTACGGCCGAAACCAAGCATTTTGCAAATTCGGCAGATGCGAGCATCAAGCAGCTAGATGGAGGATTTTTGTGGAGGACAACGATATGCAACTTGGAATAGCTCTATAACGAAGTTGGCAGCCTATGCAAAGCCCATGGCTCTCAAGGAAGCTTTAAACTCTTCACTGCGTCCGAGTTCTAATGGACAATTATAGCAATAGCAAATTGGCCATGTATGAAAAATTAATGGAGGGATACTTCAAGTCATGTGTATGATATAGAGATATCAGCAAGGGTCACGATAAGTAACCTCACACGAAAGCAAAAAAGCCTAATATAGTCATTAGTATATTTGGGTATGTTGATTTCAGAGAGGACATGGTTCATTTTTCCTCGAACTGTTTGTAATACAGAATAGAGTACGCGGGGGTGTTAAGTTTCAGATTGAAAAAGCCTACCCAACAGAAATAAGTCGTTATATGCATCTCCATGTATTGCTAAACGGCACTACTTTTCTTCCACGCTTTTATTCTCTTTGTATTTTTAGTTAATTTACTGATCAAAAGTTTAGCAATAAGCACTGATCGGACAAGCAATATGAAAGTAACAGCCACGAGTAAAGTCAAAATTTTCATAAATTCATATTCCAACTTAAAAAGTTGGAATTTCTATAAATTTCCAGAAATTCATATTCCAACAATAATCTTCGAATTTAAATCAATTGGTTACATAACAACTAGTATGACAGCAACAGTATCTTGTGGAACAAATTAATTAACATTTTAAAGATTAGTGGGTCATCGATCATATGCCCCTTAGATAATGTCAAATTGCAAATCTAACTTTAATAGAAGATACTTCAGTCAACCTTCAAAGCTTGGCATTTTCACATATAGAACACCAGTGGTCCTCCATGGCTGCATTTTCCTCCCCTCCCTTTGAAAAAGGCTTATATTATATTATCTTAACCTTTTGGGAGATATAGTTGTAATCCCTTTCTCAAGTTATGCGTTCTTCCACAATGATCATGACTTTCCTTCCTGCCATTATGATTATAATATAAAGTCGTAATATTTTCTTGTGGATCTTAGCCATGGGAATCATATACTTTCTAGAAGGGTACTCCAAAGAAATGTTGCCACGCACGAACCAGCTGCTACCGCCGTCAAGAGCATCATAAATCGGTTCTTGTGTCTTTAGCGAAATTTGATTGTCAAGGGTTAATAAGAATCGCACGTCGACTAGGAAGGAAACTTGTGTCTTAAGGACATCTCAAAGAGACAGTTCAACTATTCAAGAATCTATCTTTGAAGTTTTTGGTTCGAGCATCCTTGGAGCTGGACAATAAAAACTTAATTTCTTGTAAATTTCCTAGGCTAAGGGTGATTATAGTCACTACCGAATTAACAATAGAGCTAGGAGGATCATGGTCACATTCCATATTTGTCACGCCTTTTTTTTTTTTTGTACTACCAATATTATATTTGGCGCTAAAGCACTAAAAGTAAAAAAGTTAGAAGTTTCTAGTATATATTCTTTGGATTTGAACTGTTCCACTTCATTTTTATCTTTAAAGGTTGAAATTGTGTTATTAACAAGCATCACCAAAAATCTTTAGAATTTGGGAGAGTTCAAGTTTGAAGTGAATTTATCAGTTTCCTATGTCTTGCGTTTTAGCTTTGCTCCCAACTTACTTTGGTCGTACCCAAGGACCCACTAGGGGTCCCATTTTGCGCGACACATCACCATAATCAACAGTCAATTTTCAACACTTACAACCAGTCAAAAGGCACATGCTTAAGTTACATGTATATTTCTTCACTTTTTCTTGATAATTTACAACTAAGATTATTTTTCCCACGACCAATGGCCGCTAACGTAAGAACGTCGAGATTGGCATGCCTCCCCCTTTAGGGGTCGACCGCCTTCCTCTTCAAGGGGTTGGCCGCATTCCCTTTTGGTTGGGGGGGGGGGGGAGGTCATTAGGGGTAAGGGTGGCAATCAAACCCGTACCCGCTCCTATAAGAACAGATTTTTTTTAATTATAACCGGGTCATGGGTTCACCACAAGAAAACAAGAATTTTGCGACGGACTTTCAGCGACCCTAAAACTTCTTTCAGTGATGGATATACACGTTAGTAAAAATTCCGTCGTTATCAACTTTTAGAAACAGAAAGCTTCGTAGGTAAAACTTTTACCGACGGAGTTTTGCCGACAGAATACTCCGTCACTAAAGGTTTTTAGCAATTTTTGAAGGTTTTTAAAAACATTATAAGCGACGGAAGGGCGCCGTCGCTAAAAAGTTCGTCGTTATAGATTTCTTTTGCTGACAGCATTTTAGTGACAGTGTGATTTCGTTGCTAAAACTCCTGTTAAAGATTAATTAGATCGGCCATTCTTCTTTCTCCCGTTTCTCTCTGTCTCGAACATCTCACCCACCGGCGACCCCCTTTACGGCGACCCACATCTTCAGCGACACCACAGTCCTCCCCCCGACGCTGCGCCACCTCCGGCGACAGATCCGTCCTCCCCCGACACCGCCGGTTAAAAATCAAACTCAAGTGATTTTATTTGGTGGTTTTGTTTTTGTCTTCGCTGAGATCCAGTGATTGGATTTGGACTAGGGTTAGTTTTCATTCAGTGATTGGTTTGAGATTTTTGTAGTTGTTATTTGTAATATGTGGTTTGAGATTTTAGTGCTATTAATATGGATTTTAGTAGTATCTCCCTCCATTTGACCTGGCGAGTCTGTTTCTCTTGGAAGTGGCTTGTACTCTGTTTCTTTGTGAAGTGGCTTGTTGCAAATCTCACTCAAATTTGAATGTGATGTGCAATTAAAAGTTATTGCAACTTTCTAGTTTTGTTTAAATCTTTCCATGAATTTCTTCCCTGTTGTGTGTATTCGTTCTGCTAGAGAACAATGTGCATACGTGGAGTATGAAGTAATACTTTGTCTCAGTTCACCAGTCACCTTGCTTTGCACACTATCAGTACGTTAAGTCTGATCAAAGTTTTACCTTTATAAAATGACAAGGTGACTGAAAAAGGAGCAGAAGCTCTTTGGAACTTGAAAGTTTGGTTAAGTACTGAAATAATCGGTACAAACTCTGTTCAGTGTGGATACTTTTAGTTGTCAAGCACATAGGAGCATGTAACATGTTAATTGCGCCCATATATACTTTAGTATTTACTTAAAAACCATGTTATTGCAGAGACCATTCAAATTGCACCTTACTTCAATGGAAGACTCATTTTGGACCACCATAGCAACACATTCATTTTGTAATATGTGAGTGACATTCAACAGTATAGATGGCTATTTGGGTGGTGAAATGATGATATGCGTAGTTGATGACAAGTTGGTGGCAGGGGTGACATAAAAGTTGTATGGTGGCTATTAAGGTGGTGCATGGTGGAGTTTGAAGGTGGTGGCGAGTTAGTGGCAAGCCGACATTGTTTGTCGATACGGAAAAAGAGTTTACTTCAATTTCTTGATTCAAATTCAATCTTGATGAAAAATATTGGGTGATGTTTTGATACGTTTTGTTAATTTCAATTCACGTTTATTTAGTTCTTGTTTGGTTTGATGAGTAACTATGGTGGTCGTGTGTTGTATGTTGGTGATCATTCCATAAAATTGGTGGCTGTTAAAGGTGGCACAGTGTTAAAAGGTGATGGCAAATCAATGGCGGTGGTGATGCTGTTGGCGGAAAGGGAAAAGAAAAGAAGAATAGGAAAGAGTAAGGGCAAAAATTGATGTTACATGGACTTGGTACGAGTGTCTGGGTTGAATACATGTCGAAGTTCAGATTCATGTAATTTCTAAAATACAAGACAAAGGGACACGACAAGTATTATCTTTTGGTTTTGGTTATTTTTAAGGTAAAATGATGGTTTATGTGACGCACATGGTTTAACAAGTAGGCTAGTTTGATGTGCTTGTTGTGTTCTCTGCGTTTGTTTTATGTGTTGTTACTGAGGTTTATCTGTCCTATCATTTTAGCTACAACTCACTGTGGATTGCACTTTTAGCATCACTTTAGCATAATTTTCTACCCAATTGGATTGAGTCCGATCGACACCGAACTGAAATGTCACATTGGGCCCATGGTATTAATTTAGTTACTAAAAGCTTAAAGGTCTTATACAGTATGACATTTAATAGATTTAATTTAGCTATCAAATTGATGCTCATCAATTGAATAATGCTCGATTGGTTTTTCATGTTAAAGTAGGTTAAATGTGTAACACCCCGAATTTATTTACGAAGCGTTAATGCGGAATACACAGAGATCAGATAAAATCCTATAATTACCATAAGAACTCCAAAATGGTAAATCAGAGCATCTACTAATAATTTCCAAAATATATCAATGTCTAACAAAATGACCCCAAGGCTTTTATACAAGTCATGTTCTCCGACACGGAGTTTCCAAAAATATACCTAAATAGCGTCAGAACTAACATTTGAGACAAAACAGATAACTCTTGATCGCTCAGCTAGCCCTCTAATCCAAGGTCCCACCTACTGGTCTCCTGAAAGGAACAACAATAAGGGGACGAGCAAAATACCCAGTAAGGTCGCTCAAAGGACCAATCAAACGGAACGAAAATATCAGAGAAACGAAAAATTTGGAAGCACAAAGGGTCTCAACAGAACGGACAATCAAACCAGATTTTGAATGTCAAAACATATATGAATAAGAAAACAGACACTCAAGAGCCATTCAGAAAGTGGTCACATACGTCATTACTGACATATGAGGCCGATGAAGAAAGTAAGATCGCGATCTCTAGTTCAACTTTCCTGAGCAAGCCCACGTTTCAATCCACGTGGGTAAGTTAGACATAAGTCACATACACTGTGACATGGCTCATAGAGTTATCAAAATAAATATTTTAATTTAACAAAATCAAATGTCGGTCATGTCAAATAATATACGGATTTTATGAAATAATGATAATCTCTTAAACGAATGATATCAACATCGCAAATTCTAAGATCGAACCAATTTGACAGAAATTGAATTTCACAAGTCATAGTATTTAGAACAAGTTATTCATAGTAAAGCTCAAAGCAAAGAGGAAAAGAAGAATCACTTAACTCAATTCGAAGAAGTTCGGATTTCAAAAAGAAACTAATGACTTACAAGAGCGATTCGTCCATCGCTAATTTTAATTTCGAAAATAACCCTTACCTTTGCCAAGCTTTTGAGAAATACACTCTTTAAGCTCTACTTTAGAACTTCCAAACTTTCCAAACCTTCTTCTTCTTTCTCTCTCTCTCTCTCTCTCTCTCTCTCTCTCGTGCGCGTGAAGGAAAAAGAAGTAGAGAACTCAAAAGGCCAGAGAGGAAATAAAAGGACTATTTATATAATTCAAAAAAAATTTCAATTTGACAGAAAAATGAGTTTTAATTCAACTAAAAACATTTTAGTCGAATGAAAACTCATTTGAGTCGACTAAAAACATTTTGAGTCGAATTAATTTTATTTTTTTTAGTCGACTGAAACACTTTTAGTCGACCGAAAACTCTTTTAGTCGACTAAAAGCATTTAAATTCCACTAAAAGCTTCATAAGGTAATTTTACACGATTTAAATACTTTTTAGTCACCGAAACACTTTTAGTCGACCGAAAACTCTTTTAGTCGACTAAAACTTTTAAATTCGACTAAAAGCTTCAGAAGACAATTTTACACAATTTATATACTCTTCAGTCGACTGAAAACTATTTTAGTCGACCGAATCCTTCAGAAACTTCCTTATCAAAATTTTGAACACTTTCCATTCAATTGAAAACTTTTCATTCGATTGAAAACTTTTGAGTCGACTGAAAACTATTTCCAGTCGACCAAATCCTTCAGACTCCAAAACTTTAACATCAAAAAGTTTTAAGTCTTGAAACCACTTCCATTGGACCAAAAATTTTAGAAATGATAAAAATCATTTTCTCAATATTCTCATAAAGACCACGAGCTTATTTACTAAAAATAAAAATTTTGCACAAGGAAAAAAGAAAATTTTCGGGATATTAGATTCTCCCCTCGTTAAAAGAATTCCGTCCTCGAAATTTACAATGTACCTTAAATGTCAAAAAGCTAAGGGTGCTTTTCGTGCATGGCTTCCTCAAGCTCCCAAGTTGCTTCCTCAATTTCGTGATTCCGCCACAAAATCTTAACTAATGCAATGTCTTTCGTCCTTAACACTTGGTCGCAACGATCTAAAATCTCAATCGGTTGCTCTTCGTAGGAAAGGTCCTTCCGAACTGATAAAGGCTCGTACGGCACAATATGCGTCGGATCGTAAACATATTTTCTCAAATTCGAGACATGAAAAACGTTATGAATGTGCGAAAGCTCTGGCGGTAACACAATTTTGTAAGCCACCGGACCTATTCTTTCTAAAACCTCGAATGGACCAACAAACCTAGGGCTAAGCTTGCCCTTCTTACCGAAACACATCACCCCCTTCCAAGGTGAAACCCTTAAAAACACGTGATCACCCACTTCAAATTCAAGTTCGTGACGACGATTTGACGTATAACTGCGCTGTCTATCTTGAGCCGCTTTGAGACGTTCCAGAATCAAATCAATTTTTTGAGTGGTCATCTGCACTAATTCTTGTCATAATAACCGTCTCTCTCCTACTTCGTCCCAACATAGTGGTGTCCTACATCTCCGTCCATACATTGCCTAAAACGGTGCCATCTTAATACTTGTGTGATAGCATTGTTATATGCGAATTCAACCAAAGGAAAATGATTATGCCAACTCCCACCAAGGTCTAGCGCCAAGCTCTCAACATATCTTCTAATGTCTGAATGGTGCTCTCGGACTGTCCATCTGTCTGCGGATGATAAGCCGGGCTAAAACGAAAGTCAGTGCCCATAGAATTTTGAAAGCTCCTCCAGAACTTCAAAGTGAAATGCAAATCTTGATCTGACACTATAGATAATGGTACACCATGCAACCTCATAATCTCATCAATATATAATCGAACTAATTCAGATAAGGGTGTTGTTGATCGAATCGGAAGGAAATGCACAATCTTAGTCAACCTATCAATGATAATCCAAATGGTGTCAAAACTCTTGACCGTCCTCAATAAGCCTCCTACAAAATCGATGGTTATATGCTCCCACTTCCACTACGGAATCTCAAGTGGTTGAAGCAGTCCGCTAGGCTTCTGATGCTCCATCTTCACCTTTTGGCAAACTAAACAATGGGAGACAAATTTTGCTATATCCGATTTCATACCACTCCACCAGAAATGCTCTCTAAGGTCATGATACATTTTTGTCCCTCCCGGGTGAATAGAGAAACCAGAACTATGAGCCTCGGATAGTAACTCCCTCCTTAAGGATAAATCAGCTGGCACACAAAGTCTACTACGAACCAAACGACATCGTACTCGTCAATTCTGAATTCGGATTGTTTTCCACTGTTAATGTTCTCAATTATGTGAGCTATACCTGAATCTTCATCTTGGCCTTCCTTGATCCTGCTGATCAAAGTAGGTTGTACCTTTAATGCTGCTAAGTATTCCCCACCATCTTGCCATCTAACCTCCAGACCCAAGTTCATCATATCCTCCAACAATTGAGGTTGACAAGTGATTAATGCTGCTAAGTTTCCGCTACCCTTCCTTCTGAGTGCAGTGGCTACAACATTTGCCTTACCAGGGTGATAATGAATCATGCAGTCATAGTCCTTCAAAAGTTCTAACCAACGCCGTTGTCTCATATTTAGCTCTTTTTGGGTGAAAATATACTTAAAACTTTTATGATCAGTGTAAATCTCTCAAGTCTCACCGTACAAGTAATGCCTCCATATCTTCAAAGCAAAAATCACGACCGCTAACTCAAGATCATGGGTGGGATAGTTCTCTTCAGGGTTTAAGTTGTCTCGAAGCATAAGCAATCACCTTACCATGCTGCATTAAAACACAACCTAAGCCCTTCTTTGAGGCGTCACTATAAATCACAAAACCTCAGGAACCAGATGGTAAAGTCAAAACCAGTGCAGACACTAACCTTTCTTTTAGTTCTTGGAAGCTAGCTTCGCACTCCTCGCTCCAAACAAACCCAGTGTTCTTCTTAGTCAAAGGCATATGGATTTTTGAAAAACCTTCAACAAATCGACGATAGTAGCCGGCCAATCCCAAAAAGCTTCGTACCTCCGTGACAGTGCTAGGTCTCTGCCAGTCAATCACTGCTGCAATCTTAGAGGAGTCAACGGTTATTCCATCCTTAGACACCACATGCCCCAGAAATGTAACATGTTCAAACCAAAACTCACATTTAAAAAATTTAGCATATAATTTACTATCTTTCAAAGTCTGCAAGATAATCTGCAAATGCTCACGTGGTCCTCTTCCGACCTAGATTACACCAAAATATCATCAATAAAAACAATAACGAATTGATCTAAATACTGTCTAAACACAAGGTTCATTAAATCCATAAAAGCAACAGGGGCATTAGTCAGCTTGAATGGCATTACCAAAAACTCATAGTGACCATAACGAGTCCTAAACACAGTCTTTGGCACATCCTCCGGCTTGAGTTTTAGCTAGTAATATCTAGAACACAAATCTATTTTCGAAAAAAACTTCGCTCCCTGAAGTTGGTCAAACAAATCATCTATGCGCAGCAACGGATATTTATTACGGATGGTAATCTTATTCAACTCACGGTAGTCAATGCAAAGTCTCAATGTAATGTCTTTCTTCTTAACAAATAAGACAGGGGTACCCCAAGGTGATACCCTAGGGAGAATGAACCCCTTGTCAAGTAGCTCTTGAAGCTGTTCCTTTAGCTACTTCATCTCGGAAGGCATCATTCGATATGGAGCCTCAAAAATAGGTGCCACATCGGGCACTAAATCAATTATGAATTCCATCTCACGATCAATGGGTTTTCCAGGCAACTCCTTGGGAAACACCTCAGCAAAATCACCAACTACGGGTACTTTTGATATTTCAAGACTTTCATGACTAGTATCATGGACGTGTGCAATGTAACCCCTACAACCTTTACAAAGCATGCAACAAGCCGCAATAGCTGAAATAATTGACAACCCACTAGGTTTTGAACCCTTAAACTCAAATTCAGACAAATCAGATAATTAAAAATAGGCACGCTTTTCAAAGCAGTCAACTAAGGCCTGATAGGATGTCAACCAATCCATACCCAAAATCATATCAAAATCACATATATATAAAGGAATTAATTCCCCTGGAAGGTCCCTATCACATATACGGATCTTACAGTTTCTCAATACTGAATCAACTATCACAAAATCTCCCATGGGGTACCGACAGACAACTCATCGCCAAGTGACTGAAGTTTAACCCCAAGCCGACCTGTAAACGAAAGTGAGACAAAAGAGTGTGTGGCACCCAAGTCAAACAACACATGCGCATCAATTGAGTTAACCTATATCGTACCTACTACCACATCCTTTGAATTCGATGCATCCTTAGCCATCATGTTGAACACCCTGCCCGTAGTCTTAGGTTTTTGTCCCCCATATGACTAATTCATAGTCTGTCTAGGACCCGAAGCTGTACTCCCTGCAACTGAACCTTGTGGGCCAGATTGCCCTGATGCTAACATAGGACAATCTCTGATAAGATGAACCTTTTGGCCACACTTGAAGCACGCTCCCATATCCCAATAACAACTCTGATCATCATGTCGCTTGTTGCACCTTTGACAAATAGGATTGGAATCTACAGACGTAGATCTCTGAGCAAAGTTCTGGCCTAAGCTCCTACTAAAATTACCTTGAGTTTGACCCTGCCTCTGACCTTGGCCCCTCTGACCAACAAAAGTCGACGAAGATGCCTATTTTTGCTTCCCATCACTTTGTGTCGAGTGTGACTGAGATAATTCTGGGCGATCTTTCTTAACTGCCTTGGCTTCTTTCCTCTCTCTAAAATCCCTTGCCTCAGATTCAATAGTCTTCGCAATGTCCATGCACTGAACATAGGTCTCTATCGGGACTGGAATAATGCGCTGTCTAATGTTAGACTTAAGACCCCAAGTAAACATCTGCACCCTATCCTTTTCATTAGCAACCAACTGCTTACCATACCGAATGTCGCGTAAACTTTACCTCATACTCGGCAACACTCTCGTTAACCTCCTGCCTCAGATTAAGAAAATCATGATACATCTGTTCTTTTACACTCCTAGGAAAATAGCGATCAAAGAACAAATCCTTAAACTGATTCCATGTCATCGCCAAGAGTTTTTTCGCCATCTTGCTACCCTAAAACATTTTCCACCAATGGTCTGCCTCCCCATCTAGCTTGTACACTGTGAGTTCTATCTTTTCCTTATCGATACAATACATATGCTAAACACCTTTTCAAGTCGAGAGATCCACTTCTCCACCATAATCGGATCGTTGGTTCCTCCAAAAGGTTCCATATTTTTCTTATCAAACTGCTCTAACAAACTACGGGTCTGATTCCGCCCATGATTCCTATTCTGAGGTGGGTTAGGTTGATTCTGCTGATTTAACTGAGCTTACTGATTAGCCAAATATTGAGTCAACTAAGCTTGCTGAGCTGCCAGAAGGGTCAGAAGATCTAGCGGGTTCTCGTTCTCATGCTCGTTCTCGGTGACGTTCGGTTGCTCCACATTCAGATTGTGAGTTCGTTTATTATTACGACTGCTCGCCATTACTACAAAACAAAACTAAAATCATATGCGGACTAAGACATTACTCTTTAATCTACCCATCCCACCCACTCACAACTTATCTAATCCTAAGCATGAGTCTACAGAATCTCATACCTAAGTTCTGATACCAACTGTAACACCCTGAATTTATTTACGGACCATTAATGCCGAATACACAGAGATCAGATAAAATCCTATAATTAGCATAAGAACTCCAAAATAGTAAATCATAGCATATACTAATAATTCCCAGAATACATCAATGTCTAACAAAATGACCCCAAAGCTTTTACACTGTTCTCCGACACGAAGTTTCCAAAAATATACCCAAATAGCATCAGAACTAATATCTGAGACAAAACAGCTAACTCTTGATCGCTCAACTAGCCCTCCAATCCAAGGTCTCACCTACTGGTCTCCTGAAAGGAACACCAATAAGGGGATGAGCCAAATGCCCAATAAGGTCGCTCAAAGGACCAATCAAACGGAATGAAATTTCGGAAGCACAAATGGTCTCAACAGAACGGACAATCAAAATAGATTTTGAATGTCAAAACATATCTGAATAAGAAAACAGACACTAGAGAGCCATCCAGAAAGTGGTCACATATGTCACTATTGATATATGAGGCCGGTTCAGAAAGTAAGATCGCGATCTCTAGCTCAACTCTCCTGAGCTAGCCCACATGTCAATCCACGTGGGTAAGTCAGACATAAGTCACATACACTGTGACATGGCTCATAGAGTTATCAAAATAAAGATTTCAATTTAAAAAAATCAAATGTCGGTCATGTCAAACAATATACGGATTTTATGAAATAATGATAATCTTTAAACGAACGATATCAACATCGTAAATTTTAAGATCGAACAAATTTGATAGAAATTGAATTTCACAAGTCATAGTATTTAGAACAAGTTATTCATAGTAAAGCTCAAAGCAAATAGGAGAAGAAGAATCACTTAACTCAATTTGAAGAAATTCGAATTTTAAAAAGAAACTAAGAACTTACAAGAGCGATTCGTCCATCGATGATTCGAATTTTGAAAAGACCCTTACCTTAGCCAAGCTTTTGAGAAATACACTCCTTAAGCTCCACTTTAGAACTTCCAAACCTCTCTCTCTCTCTCTCTCTCTCTCTCTCTCTCTCTCTCTCTCGCACGCGCGCGCGAAGGAAAAAGAAGTAGAGAACTCAAAAGGCCAAAGAGGAAATAAAATGACTATTTATATGGCTCAAAATTTTTTTTCAATTTGACTTGAAAAATGAGTTTTAATTTGACTAAAAACATTTAGTCGAATGAAAACTCATTTGAGTCGACTAAAAATATTTTGAGTCAAATTAATTTTTTTTAGACTACTGAAACACTTTTAGTGGACCGAAAACTCTTTTAGTCGATTAAAAACTTTTAAATTCGACTAAAAACTTCATAAGGTAATTTTACATAATTTAAATACTTTTTAGTCGATCGAAATACTTTTAGTCGATCGAAAACTCTTTTAGTCGACTAAAAATATTTAAATTCGACTAAAAGCTTCAGAAGGTAATTTTACACGATTTAAATACTTTTTAGTCGACCGAAACACTTTTAGTCAACCGAAAACTCTTTTAGTCGACTAGAACTTTTAAATTCGACTAAAAGCTTCAGAAGACAATTTTATACAATTTATATACTCTTCAATCGACTGAAAACTATTTTAGTCGACCAAATCCTTTAGAAACTTCCTTATCAAAATTTTGAACACTTTTCATTCGACTGAAAACTTTTGATGATTTTAGGTTGTTAATTGATGATTTTAGATTGTTAATCAAACATTTGAGATTATTGACAGATGATCGGACCCAATTAGTTTGGGCATTAAAAAATTAAAAAAAATATTTTTTAAAAATGACTTTTAGCGACGGAATTAATTCGTCGCTAAAACATTTATCCCTTCACTAATTTTACAAAAAAGAAAATAAATTAAAATACATAAAATAAAATTTGCGACGGATATTTTGTCGCTAATTTATAAATGAATCCATCGCCAAACGTTCAATATTAGGCGACAGATTTATAATTCCGTCGCAAAACTTTTTATAACGGCCTTTTATACGAGAAACTTTTAGCGACGGATTTTAGGCTTTTAGCGACGGCCGTCGCTAAAAGCCTTATTCCTTATAGTGGTTGGGTTTGGTATTTAGTTTCACAACCCGCAGCGGATAAGGGACGAGTATGGTTTTATGTGTATCTGACGCGCGACCCGATCCGGTCCATATTATTTCCTAATCTACATTTAATCTCTGCCATTCATATTTTCTCCTGTATAAAGTATAGAAAACCCTAACACTAGCCGTCCATAGCTCTTTTCATCTCTATCCTTGTTTTCTTCTTCTCCTAAGGCACCGCACTAGAAGCATGTCCGTGGTAACCTTTTGCCGTCGCCGGTCATTGGTCGTGGGTTGGTGGTCATCATTCCTTCTGCCGTCACCTTGTTATTGAGACTAGGCTCTCAATGTAAATCTAGTCTCTCATGCTCGTGAGATGTGTTTCGTAGATCGGACAACCACAATCCACCAACGCATGTTGTCGATCGCTGGTCCATCTATTGGCAAATCCCACTCCAATCGTTACAGTCAGATTCATCGCCGGTTTATTCTTCTTATTTTGCACTTTCAATCTCCAAAGTACTGATTGGATCGGGTTAGGTTCAGATTATTGAAAACGCTATTGGGTCGGGGATGGTATCATTATCTTTCAACTCAAAGGTGGGGCGGGGCGGGGCGGGTATGGATATTATGAAACCCGCATCCAACACGCCCTATTGCCATCCTTATTTAGGGGTGAGCCGCCTTCCCCTTCAAGGGGGATCGGCTTCATTCACCACATGCTCATCCCATTTTTTTTGCATTAGGCCAAACATAAGGAGAATATCACCCGCCATTGCATGTGCGCCATTTTCGCAATGCCCGCCATCGCTTGCATGCTGGCTCTATGGCATTTGCTGTCGTTTCAGCACCGATTCTGCGATGCATGTCTGGGACGTCCCTCGTCGGTGGCCCCATACTCCCACTTTCAACTTCCAAAATTACCAAAAAAATGTATTCCCTATTTTTGTGCAACATTAACGCTTAGATTGTGCGCCATCTCTGGGATACCCGACGCCCGTAGTCGCACGTTGTCTCTACGACAGCTATTTCCCGTGCCTATGCACCACTTCCATGACATGTGCCCCCAGTACCAGGTATTATCTCGTGACAAAGGTCACCGAACCCATGCGCCACTTTGATGTCTCGTGCCTTTGTCATCACGCCCATGCGCCACTCGCATGTTTCATGCCCCTGGGCACGACACTCATTCACCACATCGTTCGCGCTCACCATGGGCGTGAAACGTGCTTCGACCTACTCTCTAGAGTGTGCAGCATTCTAAGGGACTCCACTCGGATGTGTTCCGGTAGCAGGATAGGCTCGCTACCACAGAAGAATCTCTGCCTGGGGCGGCTTGTTCGACACTAGGCACTCCTAAGCTATGACCACGTCGCAGTCACATTACCGATAATCATCGACGGCCACACATGTTCACCACACCATGCGCCCCTGCCGTGGACGTGGAGCATGCTTCAAACCAGTCTTCAGAGCATCCAGCATTCCGAGGGGCTCCGCTCACAGTGCTCTGTCATGATGACCCTTCACAGTGGGATATGCTCGCTACCACAGAAGCTATCTCTGCCTGGGGTGGCTTGCATTACACTAAGCATGTCTAAGCTGTGACCAAGTCGCACTCACGTTACCGGTGATAGTCAAAGTCCCAGGACAATGACCCCTTGGTCACTCCAAGACGGGAACAAGTCTTCGAAGGGCATTGCGCCTAGTCTGCCTTGTAGTTAGGCATAGGAACCCTCCCTCAAGCTATCAGGTTCTCTCCATGTCTCTTGACGCACCTTATTGGATTTAGTAAAAGCCTAGACTGGCGGCTAGGGTAAGGGTTTACTTTGATCATGTCAACATTGTGTAGTCAGTCTTTTTAGACAGATAGAGTGACATTGTGTAAGGTAGGCAACACAAATATGGGAATCAGCAGCCCAATGGGGCACCAGTATTTGTGGACCCCTAGTAATGTGTCACTCCCCAAGAGATGACATGTGGCAGTTGATGACACATGCATACATTTGCCCATAAAATAATGGACTTTGGAATTCATTTGGAAGATTTTTCTCATTCTCATAAAATCACTTTCACTCTAGAAACCAGAGCTACTGAATTTTATAGAGAGAAACATAATTAGATTGTGACATTGGACATAACATTGACCATGACATTGGACCCTGACTTGGACTCTAGCTTGGATTGTCAGCCCTGTTAGTCTCAGCCTCGCCTCTACAGCACTGCCATTCCCTACGACGTGTCTGGGAAGCCTTGCTCTCTGCCTTTGCTCTACCCTCATTGTGTCCCACTTTGTATATCTGGCAGCTGACTCGAACTGTATCCTTTGTGGCACCTCTAGGTAACTACAAACTCACATTCATTGGCATCAAGCTTTAATCGTGCATGCGTGCGCGGGCGTGTGCATGTCTGACAAACTCAAAGTTTGACTAATACTTTTTCTCATTTCTCAATTTTTTTTCTCTACTAAATCACAAATATACATTTTCCATGTACATTCACTAATGCCTTTTCGATGCCTTAATAATTATCACAATAAATTCATTTGATGCCTTAATAATTATCACAATGAATTCATTTTTATTTATTTTTTTGTAAAATTTAAGTTAGTACATGCATTCATGCTGCCGTTCGAGCAACCGAATGCAAATGGTGTTAGGAAAGAGAAATAGAAAAAGAAAAATGCAAAATGATAAACATGGAAAGATACTTACAGAATCTTTCTCAATTTAAAAGGTGATCGACAAGTTTGGGACAGCCCGAAAAAATAATACGATCAATATTTTTAGGAAGGAAAGAGTAATATATATATAGCGCTATCAATGGATCAGCTCCCATATATATATATATATATATATATATATATATATATATATATATATAGCTGATCCGTTGAGAGCGCTACCAAAATAGGATAAGTTGCTAGCGTGATCTGGTCGTCCACGGGTGATCTGTGGACGGTCCAGATCTTTTTTTTGCATTTTTTTAAGTCCGTCCGCTATATTATGTAGCGGACAATTTCTGGACAAAAATACCCTCCAGCTCCGTCCGCTACATTGTGTAGCGGACGAGTTGGCATTACTTTTTCTCTCATTCTCTCTCCTTTCAGTCATTATTTTTCTGACACGTTTGTCTTTCTCTCTCCTTTCTGTCATCAATGCCCGTGTCCTCTCTCATTTCTCTTTCTGTCATCAATGCTCATTGCGTCCGCTACATTATGTAGCGGACGAATTGCCACAACCAAATTAACTGGTTCTATGTTAGATGTTCTGGGTTCTCTATATTTTCAACCATGCAATGTCTTTTATCAGATCCAAAACAATGTCTTTTGCCATCGACAAACCCACAACTGTCATCATCGCCGAAGAACACCGCGCCACTATAGCCGTAAATGTTGAAATAAGTAGATAGATCCCAAACAATGTCTTTTGCCATCAACAACGCAAGAAACGCATTCCAGCGCAAGTCCATTGCAAAGGTCAGACTCATATCACAACTTCTTCAGCTTCGCCGCCGCAACCAAAGCCCTAATTTACGCCATTGATATCCGTAAAGACCTGGCTCCAAAGATCCGGCAGTATGAACAAGGAAAAATCCATTCGCCGCCTTAAATATCTGCAAAAGAACCAAACTCGCTGCCGTCAACAGCCAGATAATCGATTTTTGGCAAAAAACAATCACATTAAAAAGCTAGTAAATCAAAAAATGCTTTTCAATACATGTTCCTCCGATTCAAACTTCGCTCCGGCTCAGATCTTGCGGGTCTCCGATTCGATTCTCCTTACGGCAGACAAGATCGCCGGCAAAGAGAATAAATAGAGAGAGATGAAAGTGAGAGAAATGGGGAGAGAGAAAGAAAGAGTCAGAAAATTGATGGGAGAGAGAGAGACAAACATGTCAAAAAAATAATGACTGAAAGGAGAGAGAATGAGAGAAAAAGTAATGCTAACTCGTCCGCTACATAATGTAGCGGACGAAGCTGGAGGGTATTTTTGTCCAGAAATTGTCTGCTACATAATGTAGCGGACGGACTTAAAAAATGCAAAAAAAAGATCTGAACCTTCCACAGTTCACCTGTGGATGGCCAGATCGCGTTAGCAACTTATCATATTTTGCTAGCGCTCTAAACGAATCAACTCCATATATATATATATATATATATATATATATATATATATATATATATATATATATATATATATATATATATATATATATATATATGTGGGTCGTGGTCCATTGATAGCGCTAGCAAAATAGGAGATCTTGCTAGCGCGATCTAGCCGTCCATCCCGAAGGGATGGACGGCCCAGATCCTTTTTTTTTGCGGCGCTGTCAGTCGTCCGCAAAATAGTGTAGCGGACTGACCTTTTTACCATTTTGCCCCTGCTCCCCCCTCCGCTACACTGTCTAGCGGACCACTTTCTTGGGCCCACGTTGACAGCCAAAAAGGATTCCGCTACACTGTCTAGCGGACGACTGTTACTTTGTCATTATCCCACCGTCTGCTAGACAGTGTAGCCGACCATTTTTCCCTTTCTTTACTTCGAAACCCTTATTCATTCCTTCTAAACTACTATTCATTCCTTCTTCTCACAATTCTTCTAGCGGCATTGGCAAGTAGATCGGCGCAATTTCTTCTCAAGAAATCCTTTATTCGACGAATCAATCACGTAAGTTCACAAACCAATCCTTTATTTGTTCATAATCTAGAGTTGTTATCGCGGCTTATGCATGATTTTGAATGTGTGCGCGGTGTATTGTACTAGCGTTTGTCAATGTATCTATACATATTTATAGATTATATATGTGTATTGCGTATTATTTGTTCATGTGATTTCACTTGTAAAATCCCATTTCGTGTCTGTTTGTATCTATGTACATTGCATATACACAGCATGTGAACTTATGTGAGTATTATCTGATCACATGCTAGCGTTGACTGTGCTACCGTTGTATGTTTGAGAATGTTTACACTTCCAACCTTGCCATTTTGCATAATTTCAGTTGCGAAAAATGGATTTCAACTCTGGACTAGAAGATCCGTCCGTATTATACGACCAAGCAAACCATATCAGTACGCTCATATGGGATGGTGGAGAAAGATACTTATTTTATCAACTTTGTTATTCTTGGGAACATTGTATATCGTTTAATTTGCTTAAATTGTATTTATTAATTCGTAGGAAAGAGCACTTCTCAACACGGTAGAAGTATCCGATAATTTTAAAGCATGGAAATTGAACAGAACCCAGAAAAGATTACTGCGTGGGATTGGGTTTGGGATTTTCACGGGTGGGTAGATCTTTCAACAACTTGACCGGCACTTAATAGGTGCCCTTGTTGAAATGTGGAGAAGTGAAACGAATACATTTCACTTCCCTCTCGGAGAGTTGACAATTACCCTAGAAGATGTAGGGTTCATCTTAGGGTTACCGGTGACGGGGCGGCCGGTAATAGCTCCTCCGTCGGAAGCAACGAATAAGAGGACCGCTAGGAACTTCTTTACTTCGATACCCCAGGATCAATTTAGCACTGGGGGTATCAAGTTGAAATGGTTGGTAGATACCTACAAGGTTCTGCCGGATAACTACACGGATCAGATGCTTGTGCTGTACACACAAGCTTTCCTCTTGTGGGTGGTGGGGGCAATTCTTGTTGGGTAACCTACTGGAGGTTGGGGATTATTCCTGGGGAGCCGCAACTCTTGCGTACCTCTATCGAGCATTGCACAAGGCAACGAGGACCGACTCCAAAGCGATATGTGCATGTCTCTCGCTATTGCAGGTATATCATACAATTCTAGATTACTTGCTCGTTTCTTTTTTTTGGGTTGAATTGACAATAAAATTTGACAATACTTTATTTAATTTGTCTTTGCTCTCAGGTGTGGTCTTATGAACACCTTGCTACCGGCGCATCTACGCGTAGGGACGGAACCGATAATGTGTGGCCTCGGTTGTGCGCCTGGGAGTACAGCCGGAAGGACAGCCACTACTAGAGGAGAGACGATCCCCATCACAACATTACGTACTATCGGGGGGAGCTCGACTCGTTATCTCCTGGCCAGATGCGATGGGCACCGTACAAACATTTGGCGCGACGGGTGGGAGAGTCATTCGTCTTCACGCTCTCTGGGTTGCAACGCACACCCCTGATCCACTTCGAGGTCGTAGAGTGGCAGCTGCCAGATCGTGCTATGTGCCATTTTGAGTGCCTGTAGGGGTTGCCAGCCGGCGCGCCGGATATGAGGCTTAACAGGAACCCACCGGGTGTCCCTCGGTTTGGCAAGGCAAATGCGCACGACTTGTGCGCACGAGAACTTGAGGTTTGAGATTCCTGGCAGGACACGCTGGCGGCCATTGTGTCGGAGCCTGACCCTGTGATCAGTATCGAACAGTACAATGGGTGGTACTACCGCATCACCCAGAGGAGAGTAGCTCCAGTAAGGTTTGAACGCGGGGAGAAGTACCACCCTAGGGGTCAGATCGATGAGCACATGGCATACAATCTGGTAAGTTGGCCAATAAGTGCTTTAATTGAACTTGATGATTCTAACTGTGTATGAAGTTACTTATTTATTATCTCTCTGGATGTAGGTTAATGCCTCGTTCGCCTTCTTCCAGAAGTTGCGCGAGCGGACAGTGGGGGATTGAAAATTTTCCAAGTGTTGGGTTAAGAGTTTCTGCTGCTCCATCCGCTACACAATGTGGCGGACAGTGAGGGAAGTGAAAATTTTCTAAGTGTTGGGTTAAGACATTCTGCTGGTCCGTCCGCTACACAATGTGGCAAGGTGCACAGCTGAGAGGATCTCACGTCATAGTGGTGCAGATCATTGTCTGCAACTTGGACCAGAAAATGGTTGGCACGAACCAGACACTTAGTTCCGACCTTCCCCAACCCCGGCCTAAGCGGAGGCCTTATAGCCGCTATATTGTAGAGCTAGACTTTGGTGTCTGCTATATAGTACAGCTATACAATGTAGCGTGATGCAGTTTTAATAAATTGGCGCCCGAAGACTTGTTTTAGCGACGGAATCAACAATCTCAATATCGATAAACAATAAATAACGTACGATTCACAATCAACGATCTCAATATATTGAGGGTATCTCAAACGGCACAATTAAGCGAGAAAAAATTTGGAAACATAATGAACATGTATACAATAAATTTGGTTATTAATAATAAATTAGGGTTCACATTGGGGGAAAGAAGTTTTTTCACAAGCGCTCCGATCGAAGATTACAACTTGAAAATCCCACCACCCAAGGTGTTCAAACACTACAAAGTCCCTGAGTTCGAGGCCATGCTGGCGCACGAAGACGTTCCAACCCTCTGCGAATTGCTTTTTTTGGGGTCGGCCGAGCTTCAGCTTGATTTCAACCTGCCAGGCCCCCTTGCGGCTATATAATCTTGAACTGTCATGAATTGTTGTAAATTGATTGGTAAAGGCTTCCGGTATGTCCTAACAAACAAAATACAAAAAATAGGTTAGTTTTTAACCAAAAGATCAAACTTTTAACACACGAAAATACAGAGAAAGAGGGATGGCCTACAAGTTCATTCTCAAATCCTGGCATCATGACTTTGAAAAAGTGTTTGCCTGCCAGGTGCAAGTTGCCAATAAAATCGTAGGTGGTCTCCGATCCAGAAGCCATCGAGGTCGGCGATGAGGGGAGGACGGTGGTGTCGCCAGAGATGTGGGTCGCCGTAGATGGGGTAGCGGCTTGGGTTAGATGTTCGAGAGAGAGAGAGAATATAGCGGACTGATAAAAGATGTGAAACCAATAAAACAACCCTAGAGGGGGGGTGAATAGGGTTTTAAGACTACTTTAAAAATTAACAAACAACAAACCTCAATCTCAATAACTCAAATAAGCAAACAACCAATCTCAACACAAATGTAAGACGATAATGTAAAGAGAGAAGGGTTTAGAGATACTTGACAAGGAGAATTAAATGGTTCGGCTTGATATACCCACAAGCCTACGTCCACCCCTTCAAGGAAGTCCCTTGAAAGGCCCTAGAATCCACTAGTATGATCTTCCTTACGGGTCAAGATCGAACCTCTTACAATCCCTTGATGCTATGCCCACATCAAGAACAAGCTTTGACAAACCCAAAGCTCCAAAGCTTGACAACCCCAAGCTTTGATACAAGAACCTTTCAATGAAGAAATGTGTACAAGATTTCACTCTCAAGAAGTAGATGAGTACAACTTTAAGCACTAGAACAAGAGAGATGAGTGTATGATGACTTATGAAAGTGTATATCTCTCAAATGTAAGCTCACAATAAATACTCTCTTGAAAAGGATGAGAAATCAATGAAACAAGAGAGATTTGAACAATTGCTTTGATCTTTGAGAATATGAAGGATAAGAGAGCTTTGAATGCAATTGATGAATCAAAACTATGCCCAAGATGAGTATTTATAGAGGTGGGAAAGAATATGACCGTTTGGAGTTAGGTGGTGCATTAAATGCGCCAAACGGCTATTGCAGTCGACTGCAATGTCCCATTGCAGTCGACTGTATTCCCAAAGTAGCCGTTGGAAATTCAAATTTCCAACTTGCAGTCGACTGTAATCCCAATGCAGTCGACTGTAATAGGCTACTGGAAGTATTGCAGTCGACTGCATTCCAATGCAGTCGACTGTAATACCTCACTGCCCAAGTTGCAGTCGACTGCAATCCAATGCAGTCGACTGCATTCCAGAAAATACAGTTTCTTAGTTTTTAAAGAATGAAAAACTTTTATGCATGCAAGGGAAACCTATGGGCAAATTCTAGGTATACAGTCATCGTAACGATCATCTCTCTACGTCTAGTTTACAAAGAAGGAAATAAAGCATAGTAAAGTTCAATCGACGAAATCCTTCTTTGATGCTTTCCGTTGAGAGTCTTTAAACGATTTGCTCGTCTAATTTTCCATTTGCATGAGTGTGAGATTGTTCCTATTGCTTCATCAACTCAATGCATGTTAGACAGCATAATCATCAATGTTAGTTATCATCAAAATCAAATATAATCCTAGGTTAAATAACCGTAGGGTTAACAATCTCCCCCTTTTTGATGATGACAAACATTGATTCAAATAATATGAGATATATAAGATAATGAACGCAAAGAAGCATGATTCAAATCATAAAAGGCTCCCCCTATCTTAAGCAATATAGGGCTCATATATCAAATCCATATGAATCAACAATATTCAACAATATTTTCTCCCCCTTTTGACATCATTAAAAAAGATCAAGGGTGTGTGTGAAAGTGATCAACTTATGTATCCATCCATGGATAATCAATATAGCCAACAAGGGCATTTAAACAACAACAAAAATAAATACTTGAATAACCATCAAAAGGTGTACCAAGCACATGTATGAAAATAGCACATAAATTTTAAACCAGCGGCAGGAAGATAAGCGTGAATTAAGAGCGCTAATGCAATACTAAGAGTAGGATCCATGATAAGTTTTTGAGATACATAATTGAGTTTGATAAGCATAAATAAAAAGACATAAAGCATGTCCTAATGCCTAAGGACCCGATGGTGGAGGAGGGGGATGAAAGATGTCCTCCTCGGGACACTGAATCCCACAATGATCCTCCATGCGAGAAAGGCGTCGACTGAGCTGGCTGTGAGCAAGATCCATCCGACTGAAACCGGTATGCATATGCTGTTGCATCATATCTAAGCGTGTGAGGATCGCTTCATATCCGGAAGTAGAAGGACCGGAAGAAGTGCCTGCCTCATGTGTACTCGGAATGATCAACGGAGGTGGATCACGATCAAAACCATCACCGGCATCTCCCCCAGCATCATCATCAGCATCAGCAGCATCATCATCACCATCAGCATCATCATCATCACCATCATCATCAGCCTCATCATCATCATCATCATCATCATCAACAATGACATTTTCCAATTCAGGCTCAGGTAATAAACGGTTACGATCATCTAAAAGGCCCTTCCTACGAAGAGTAGAGCAGTCTAGTACGATGTGCCTAGTAACCTCAATATACTCACCCAGAAGAGGTATGTCAAAGGCAGCAAGAATGTGAGTGAGTAGGAGGCCATAAGGTATAGCTAAGGCAGGATGTGAGGCGCTCCTAATCATGTTTAACATGATGAGACGAGGGAGGTTAAGCGGTGTGCCTGAGCGAAAGAAGGTCAAGAGCTGAACGTCTAAGTAAGAGACGAGTGAAAGACCGCCAGTTCGAGGAATGACGTTATGAGCGATGATATGATGGAACAGACGAGAGAGAGGAGGTAGGTCACGTAGGCTGGGTTTGCTCGCAACCCGAACCTGTCGACAATGAAGTGTGTGTCGAAGCTGTTCCTCAATAGAAAAAGGTCGGTCAAACCAATGTGACTGACCAGCGACAGGGATCATGTCTAACGAGAAAGAGAAGCCACTATCGGGGAGGTCTAGAAGAGTGGCTAGACGTGATTGTGAGAATGAAATGCGGCGTCCAAAAACATAGGAGGTGAGGGTACATGACTCAGAGGAAATGTTCCAAGTCAAATTCGCATAAAATAAGCGGATTGCATCAGGATAATATAGAATAGTGTTCCTATCGGTGAGGCGATCTAGATAACAATCCTGAAGGCATCTAAGTACACCTATGTTAAAAAGGAATGGAGTATCCAGTCGCAAACCTGGAGTCAAAGGTGAAGAGAGTTGTGCAGAAAAGCGATCGGCAGCCTCGCGGTTCCGATATCGATTTTGATCAAACTCGACCGCGATAGGCTCGGGCTCGGGCTCGGGCTCAGGTGCAGCTCGTGAGCGAGATGAACTGGCACGTGCACGTTTCTCTCTTGCCATACTTGAAATAATCTAAACAGAGAAATAATAAATGTAAGATAAAAAAAATAAAAAAAAATTTTTTTTTTTTATTTTTAAGATAAACCCTAATTTATGCAATTTTGGGAAAAATTCAATTTTGGACAAATTGAATGAAATTAACCACGTACAATCGAGTAATAGACATAACTAAGCATGAATCAAATGATGAAACATGCAATTGCATAAACAATTTGAAGAAATTTTGACAAATGAAGAACCCTAGTTTATGAAAATTGGGGAAATTCAAATTTTGCATGAATGCAAGTAATTAAACTATGTAGAATCATGTAATAAGCATCCCTAAAGATGAATCAAGCATTAAATCATATAGAAGCATGCTAAGTTGAAGTAGATCTGAAGAAATAATCTATGGAGAGCAATTCGAATTTCAACCGATTATGAACAATGTAGATGAAATGGATTAGAGAAAGTATGTAAATCATGAAGTAGAATGAGATTTGGGAGGATTTACGTACCAATTTCAAGCCAAACGGAGGAGAATTGAGTCCAAGGAGAGATGAGAGCCTTTTTTTCGAAGAGAGAAGGAGTAGAGAGAGAGATTCTGCAGAAGAAGAGATCTGGGCACGATTTATGCCCTTCCCCCGTAATGCAGTCGACTGCATTCCCCAATGCAGTCGACTGTATTGACCAATGCAGTCGACTTCAATGCACAAAGTCAATCAGTCTAAAAAACAGATTATACATATGTATATAGCAATAAAAGTGTGCAAATATATTTTTTTATTTTTAAGATGGATAGATATCAATAAAACCAACGATGTCTGGAAAGGAAAAATTAACCAAAGCATGCTATAAGCATATGAGATAATGCTCAAGCATGTAACTAGCACAAAAATAACCTAGTCACATAGGTGAAGATATGCCAAGTTCTCTTCTAAGAGCGGTAAACCTCTTTGCATCTAATGGTTTAGTGAAGATGTCCGCTAGTTGGTGATTTGTGTCCACGAAATCTAGAACAATATCACCCTTTTGCACATGATCACGGATAAAATGGTGTTTGATTTCTATGTGCTTAGTGCGTGAATGTTGGATGGGATTTTTGCTCAAATCAATGGCACTAGTGTTGTCGCATAGGATAGGTATGTGATCATACTTGAGTCCAAAATCCAAAAGGGTTTGTTTCATCCAAAGAATTTGTGCACAACAAGCACCAACCGCCATATATTCGGCTTCGGTGGTAGAGAGTGCAACCGAGTTTTGCTTTTTGGAACTCCAGGAAACAAGAGAATGTCCTAGGAATTGGCAACCACCACTAGTACTTTTTCGCTCGGTTTTACAACCGGCAAAATCGGCGTCGGAGTAACCAACTAGGTCAAAAAATGATGTGTTTCTAGGAAACCATAACCCTAAATCGTGAGTGCCCTTAAGATATCTAAGGATTCTCTTTACGGCAACTAAATGAGATTCCTTAGGACAAGCTTGAAATCTAGCACATAAACAAACACTAAACATTATGTCGGGTCTACTTGCGGTAAGGTAGAGAAGTGATCCGATCATACCTCAATAGCGTTTAATATCAACATCCTTACCCTTTTCATCTTTATCAAGCTTTAATGAAGAGCTCATTGGAGTGTCAAAAGCATTTGATGCTTCCATGTCGAATCTCTTGAGTAGCTCTTTGGTGTATTTGGCTTGGTTGATAAAGATTCCATCCTCGCTTTGTTTGATTTGCAATCCAAGGAAGAAGGTGAGTTCTCCCATCATGCTCATTTCAAACTCCTTACTCATACAAGAAGCAAACTCTTCGCACAAGGATCCATTAGTAGCACCAAATATAATGTCATCAACATAAATTTGCACCAACAATAAGTCCTTGCCCTTAGATTTGATAAACAAAGTGGTGTCAAGTTTTCCTCTTGAAAAACCATTTTCTAAAAGAAAACTACTTAGCCTTTCATACCAAGCTCTAGGAGCTTGTTTTAAACCATAAAGAGCTTTGCTAAGCTTGAAAACATGGTTTGGAAATTTTTCATGCTCAAAGCCGGGAGGTTGAGCCACATAAACCTCCTCCGAAATAAAACCATTTAGAAAAGCACTCTTGACATCCATTTGAAAGAGTTTAAAATCTCTATAGCAAGCAAAAGCTAAAAGCATTCTAATAGATTCAAGTCTAGCTACCGGTGCATAAGTTTCATCAAAATCAATTCCTTCCTCTTGGTTATAACCTTGGGCCACTAATCTAGCCTTGTTTCTAACCACGATTCCGGATTCATCAAGTTTGTTTCTAAATACCCATTTTGTGCCTATAATCCTATAGTTTTGAGGTTTAGGCACAAGGGTCCAAACTTGATTTCTTTCAAATTGAACTAGCTCTTCTTGCATAGCAAGCATCCAAGATTCATGATGTAGAGCTTCGGAGAAGTTCTTCGGTTCAATTTGGGAAAGAAATGCTAAATTAACATGTTGTTGAAGAGAGTGTCGAGTTCTTACCCCACTCGAAGGATTACCTAAGATTTGATCGCTTGGATGATCCTTTTTGTAAGTCCAATCTTTTGGTAATTCTTGAGAGTAGTCCGAGTTTGAAACATCATTTCTTGCTTCCTTGTCTTCCTCTTGAGAGCTTGATTGTTGTTCTTCTTGAATAATTTCTTTGTGGTTGTCTTGTATTGTTTCACTTATATCCAAAGTTCTCATGTCAATATCCACATCATCTACATTAACAATGTTAGTCCTCCGAAGAAAAGGATTAGTCTCATCAAAAGTAACATTAATGGATTCTTCAACAACCAAAGTACTTTTGTTATAGACTCTATATGCCATACTATTATTAGAGTAGCCAAGAAAAATACCCTCAAATGTTTTGGAATCAAATTTACTAAGGTGATCCTTAGTATTTAAAATAAAGCATTTGCAACCAAAGACTCTAAAAAAGCTCACCTTAGGTTTCTTATCATTAAAAAGCTCATAAGGGGTTTTTAACAAAATTTTTCGCAAGATAACTCTATTGAGAACAAAACAAGCACAATTGACCGCCTCCGCCCAAAAGTACTTAGGTAAATCATATTCGTTAAGCATTGTTCTTGCCGCTTCTTGCAGAGACCTATTCTTTCTTTCGGCAACACCATTTTGTTGAGGAGTTCTAGGAGCCGAAAAATTATGTGATATCCCAAAGTCATCACACAAGGCTCCTATTTTTGAATTTTCAAACTCTCTACCATGATCACTTCGAATATTTGATATCAAATATCCTTTTAGATTTTGAATACGTTTTGCAAATGAAGTGAACACATTTAGAGATTCATCTTTGGTGGCCAAAAAGAAAGTCCAAGTATAGCGAGAATAGTCATCAACAATAACAAAACAATATGATTTACCACCAAGACTAGTAGTAGGGATTGGTCCAAATAGATCCATATGAAGTAATTGTAAGGGTCTAGAAGTAGATACCATTTTCTTCGATTTGTGAGAGACTTTCTTTTGCTTACCCATTTGACAAACATCACATACTTTGTCTTTCTCAAACTTGATCTTCGGGAGTCCCCTCACAAGTTCTTTGCTTGAAATATCCTTTAAATGCTCCATATGCATGTGTCCAAGTCTTCGATGCCAAAGCCAAGATGTCTCACTAATAGCACTAAGACACTTGACATCTTGGTTAGCTAGATCATTCAATTTAATAGAGTAAACATTGTCATCTCTATTTCCTACCAAAATAGTTTCATTATTCTTCAAGGATTGTATAGTGCAATGAGAAGCCTCAAAGATTACTCTAAAACCTTTATCACTAAATTGACTAATACTTAGCAAATTATGCTTCAAACCTTCAACATATAACACATTCTCAATTGAATGTGGTTCCTTACCTATAGTTCCTTTACCTTTGATTTTTCCTTGTGCGTTGTCACCAAAGGTCACTTTTCCTCCTTCTATAAGATCAATTGAGGTGAAAAGAGATATGTTGCCGGTCATATGTCTTGAGCATCCACTATCAAGAATCCACTTCTTGCTACTAGATTTTGCTTTGAGACATACCTATAAGCACAAATCAAGTAGTGACTTTTGGTACCCATATTTTCTTGGGTCCTTGGGTGTTAGTCTTACATTTGTAATCTTGACCTTTCACAACCCACATCTTCTTTCTACCTCTAACATAAACAATTCTACAAGGACAATAATTAGTCGTATGCCCTTTCTTGTTGCACCAACCACAATGTGTAAATGGTGTATAATAGTTCTTTGGTTGTTTTGAATGAGTATTCAACCTAGCTTGTTGTTGAAAGATTTTAGGAGGTAAGGCCAAGGGATCTAATCCAAGACCACCTTTGTTTAGGCCAAATCTTTGGCGTCCAAGCATGACATCCAAATTGTTTTGACCATCAACAAATTTTTGAAGACATTTTTTCAAATCACAAATCTCAAGTTTTAAATCTTCATTTTGCTTTTCTAAAACCAAAGTCTTGCAAGAGATTTGTTTTGAGCTAGGAGTGTTAGCAATCAATTCAACCAAGTCATTATTCACATGTTTTACATATAAATGGTTGGAAATGCAATCATTCTTGGCATGCAACTCAATATTTTCCACTCTCAACTTCTCAATTTGCTTATTAGCCTTAAGGAGTTTTTTTGATAAAATAATATTTTTCTTAAAAATTTTCTTGGATTCCTCATATAGGCTATCATAAGCATCTTCGAAGCTTTCACTATCACTATCACTACCGGAAGAAGAGCTTACCTCATCATTTGCCATGAAGCACACATTTGCTTGTTCGTTCTTCTCAACATCTTCATCACTTGAATCGAAGTCACTCCAAGTTGGAGTATGTTCGGCATTCATTGCTTTTTCCTTCTCTTTGTTCTCTTTCTTGGAGAGTTGTCTCCTTTTAACTCTTTCCCATACATCTCTTCTTTCCTTCTTTTCTCTTTTGTATATGGGACAATCCATCTTCATGTGTCCCGGCTTGTGGCATTTGTAGCAAAGCTTCTCTTCGTTGCTAGCATTTTGTTGCCTTCTCCCACCATTCCTTCTAAATCTCATGAACTTTTTGAAGTTCTTTGCAATCATTGCAACATCCTCTTCATCAAATTCTTCTTCATCATCGCTTGACTCAAGGTTTGAAGATGAAGCTTTAAGGGCAATTGATGTAGGCTTCTTCTTGATGTCTTCTTGATCAAAGGTCTTGATTTGCATTTCGTACGTCATAAGTGAGCACATCAATTCATCAAGAGGAAAGATATTGAGATTCTTCGATTCTTGAATGGCGGTGATCTTTGCATCCCAAGCTCTTGGTAAGGACCTAATCACTTTTCTTACAAGATCACCATTGGTGAATTCCTTGCCCAATTGCTTCAAAGGGTTTACAATGTTAGTGAAACGAGTATTCATATCCGTAACGGATTCATTTGGAAGCATATGGAATAACTCATAATCTCTAAACAATAAGTTCATCTTGGAATCTCTAAGGAGAGAAGTTCCTTCATGAGTTACTTGAAGAGTATCCCAAATACTCTTAGCGGAATTACACATAATGACTCTATTGAGTTCATTAGTGTCTAAAGCACAAACAAGACAATTTTTCGCTCTAGCATTCATACAAATCATCTTTTTATCATGATCACTATACTCCGATTTGGATTTTGGCTCTTCAACCTTGTCAACCACCTTTATCGGAATGTATGGGCCATTCTCAACAATATCCCACATCTCGTAGTCTTGAGACTCTAAGTAGATTTTCATCTTAACTTTCCACACACTATAATTGGTCCCATTAAACAATGGAGGCCTAGTGGTAGAACTACCCTCCATACCCCCAACGTAAGCCATGATCGATTAACTCTCTTGGCGTTACCCAATATAACAAGAGCCGAGGCTCTGATACCACTTGAAACCAATAAAACAACCCTAGAGGGGGGGTGAATAGGGTTTTAAGACTACTTTAAAAATTAACAAACAACAAACCTCAATCTCAATAACTCAAATAAGCAAACAACCAATCTCAACACAAATGTAAGACGATAATGTAAAGAGAGAAGGGTTTAGAGATACTTGACAAGGAGAATTAAATGGTTCGGCTTGATATACCCACAAGCCTACGTCCACCCCTTCAAGGAAGTCCCTTGAAAGGCCCTAGAATCCACTAGTATGATCTTCCTTACGGGTCAAGATCGAACCTCTTACAATCCCTTGATGCTATGCCCACATCAAGAACAAGCTTTGACAAACCCAAAGCTCCAAAGCTTGACAACCCCAAGCTTTGATACAAGAACCTTTCAATGAAGAAATGTGTACAAGATTTCACTCTCAAGAAGTAGATGAGTACAACTTTAAGCACTAGAACAAGAGAGATGAGTGTATGATGACTTATGAAAGTGTATATCTCTCAAATGTAAGCTCACAATAAATACTCTCTTGAAAAGGATGAGAAATCAATGAAACAAGAGAGATTTGAACAATTGCTTTGATCTTTGAGAATATGAAGGATAAGAGAGCTTTGAATGCAATTGATGAATCAAAACTATGCCCAAGATGAGTATTTATAGAGGTGGGAAAGAATATGACCGTTTGGAGTTAGGTGGTGCATTAAATGCGCCAAACGGCTATTGCAGTCGACTGCAATGTCCCATTGCAGTCGACTGTATTCCCAAAGTAGCCGTTGGAAATTCAAATTTCCAACTTGCAGTCGACTGTAATCCCAATGCAGTCGACTGTAATAGGCTACTGGAAGTATTGCAGTCGACTGCATTCCAATGCAGTCGACTGTAATACCTCACTGCCCAAGTTGCAGTCGACTGCAATCCAATGCAGTCGACTGCATTCCAGAAAATGCAGTTTCTTAGTTTTTAAAGAATGAAAAACTTTTATGCATGCAAGGGAAACCTATGGGCAAATTCTAGGTATACAGTCATCGTAACGATCATCTCTCTACGTCTAGTTTACAAAGAAGGAAATAAAGCATAGTAAAGTTCAATCGACGAAATCCTTCTTTGATGCTTTCCGTTGAGAGTCTTTAAACGATTTGCTCGTCTAATTTTCCATTTGCATGAGTGTGAGATTGTTCCTATTGCTTCATCAACTCAATGCATGTTAGACAGCATAATCATCAATGTTAGTTATCATCAAAATCAAATATAATCCTAGGTTAAATAACCGTAGGGTTAACAAGATGATTGCCCGATTTGATTAATATATATAATAGGATAGAGGTCCGCTACATTGTATAGCGGACATAAATGAAAAACAACAGTTTTTCTGCGATTCAGTCCGCTACATTGTATAGCGGACATAAATGAAGACCAAAAGTTTTTCTGCGATGACGTCCGCTACATTGTATAGCGGACATAAATGATGACCAAAAGTTTTTCTGCGATGCCGTCCGCTACATTGTATAGCGGACATAAATGAAGACCAAAAAATTAGGGCTATGCATATCCGTCCGCTACATCAGAAATCGCTACATCAGAAGAAAAAAAATTCCAGTATTCGGTCGAAAAATTATTAGAAAAAAATTATTACAAATGTCAAACTTATATAAAAATTATTACAAAGGTCCACTGCAGCTTGTTCGTCCTCATCTTCGGCGTCATCTTCTTCCCCATCTTGCAAACCCCCTGGACTTATCCCCAGTGCCTTGTAATGGTTCCGCTTGTCGTGGTCGGTCATTTTGTTGCACAATGCACACCTTCGCAGCTTTTTAGGTTGAGTTGCCGTTTCAATAGAGCTTTTCATCCGCGTAGATCTCTTGCGGCCTTTCGTTTGCGATATAATTGGATCCAACGGCCGGATATCATTGTCGTCTTCCTCCCCCGGCTCGTCATCTTCTGATCCCGTCGTAGGCTCGGTGTCAACCGCATTGCTGACTGAAGCTGCTTCCAACTGGTCGACGATGGGCTCTTGCTGCTGAGCTACCTCGAGGAGATGTTTATATCCGACCATTGTAGCAGCAGCCTTTACGGACAAACGGGTGAACATCGTCACCAGATGATTATACCGCAACGTCTCTGATTCTTCAAAGTCAGTATACGGGTGCTCCGGAAAGGAAATGGTACCGTGCAACCTGTTTGCACCTTTCGTCCACCGTGGCAGGACGTATTTATCGGGGATTGTCCTGATATTCTTCTGGGTGAAAAACCGCAGAATGTGTCTACACAGGATGCCATGGAACTCAAACTTCTTGCAAACACATGTCACCGAGTCCGTCAATGTGTCGTGGCTCACCGTATAAATTCTGCGCAGCTTCTCAGGGACGAGGTCATTCACGAGCGAATAAACCTTGTACTCACGCGTAGACATTTCTGCCACCTTGTTTATACTGTATCGTCCCGATTTTCGCAGCTCTACTTGGTATAGCAAGAAGATCTCCTTCGTATAGACTTTGGCACCGTTCAGCTCCAGCGGGGTCTCAAGCAACCTTCTCCTTTGTTTGTACGTTGTTGCAAAGTCGGCAGCCCTTTCTTTTACGAACAACGAAGCAACCGCTTTTTGTGCGGATGCAACGAAAGTCTTCAAATTGGTAGCTGTACCCACATAACTATCGAACGTGGCATTCATAGATTCACTCCTGCCCGTCGTTTTCATGCCCGCTGAAAAATACCTCCTCGTGTAAACGCCAATCCATTGCTCTTTGCGCTCGTACAAGTGCTGGAGCCACTCGTTGTCTTGCAATGAGTAATCCCGAACAAGCTTTTCCCACCTCTCCTCGAATTCCTCAATCGTTAACGACTTGGTAACGCACTTGTCAAAATCCTGTTTAAAGTCTGGATACTTTGCGTACACGTGATGCAGACGTTCCGGGTATTTGTTGCTTATGTGCCAAGTGCACAAGTTGTGCCGGGTGTCTGGGAAGACGGTCGCAATAGCCTTCTTCATTGCCAAATCTTGATCGGTGATGATCACTTTGGGTGCTTTGAAGTTCATTGCTTCCAGCCACGTCCTAAACAACCATACAAAAGAACCCTCGCTCTCGTCCCTTAACAAGGCGAACCCGAACAGGATGGAGTGATAATGATGATTGACGCCGGTGAAAGGAGCGAACGGCATCGAGTACTTGTTGGTACGGTATGTGGTGTCGAAAGTCACGACATCCCCAAAATGCTTATAAGCTAGCCTCGAACGACCGTCGACCCAAAAAATTGTACTAACTCGATGCTCGTCGTCAAGTTTATAATCGAAGGTAAACTGCGGGTCCTCCATCTGCATCCGTTTCAATAGGCTCATTGTCGATTGCGCATCATTGAGGTCATACGCGGCTCGTCTATGGGTTCGGACCGCGTTACGAACGTCTGTCGTGTTAAAGTTTAAATTTTGAATTCCCCCAGCCTGTTCAGCAAGAACATTAACAATCTCAGTAGGTCCAATTCGCGCATTGCTCATTGTGTGAATTAGGCTCCTCGCGACCTTACCCATCTTCTTGTGTTGATGCATCTGACTCACCTTAGAAGGAGTTACTAACGGGTGATTGTGTGCCAGTTCCAGGCTGGTAATAAGCCAATGATCATGATTGGCTTTGTAGCTTACGAACATCTTGACCTGGCAATTTGTGCGCTCAAAGCAGTCCCGTCTTCTACGCGAATATCCTATTTCGTCATCACTGTCATCATTGCCTACGCGTGTCTCATTTTGCTGTGGATTTCTGCCCCTATGACACTCGTATAAGCGAGAGCATATCTTTTTTGTTACGTTGCTTGTTCTTGTAGTCTTTATTCTAATGCCAAAACCAACCCTCAATGAATACGCTCGAAAACATTCTTCAGCTTCTTCCAATGTTTGAAACGTTCGTCCTAGATACGGATCACTAGCATCTACGGGGACGTTGGAGCTCGACACGAAATCAGACATTGTGAAACAAGACCTGTGTAGAAATAGACTACGCTTAACAATCAAATGGCATTTCTAACTGAAAATATTACCTAAAAATTACCTTGGTGAATAGACCAATTTAGGATGACAAACATACCGTATGCATAACCCCTGAAAGTGTCTCCAAATTAACAATTATTAATTTATTGAACATAACAAATTAAAATTACTAAGATAAATAGACGAATTCATCATGCCAAAAAATCGAATTAAACTATAATGACTTTATTTAGAGTTAACAAATTATACCTTTTCTATGAACATCATGTCTAGAACATCACAAATTGAAAAATACAGTGACAAATTTCTAGAACATAAAAAAAATCATACTTTTTTGTCCGAACAAAATAAAATTATATTTTACCAGTCAATCCATAAAGAAAACTTCACCATTCGCAAACTTATCTTACTTGAGTGAAGCTTGAAGCAAGTTTTACTCGAAGCTTGAAGGGAGCTAAAAATGGAAGCGAGTCTGAAGGAGAAGAAAATTGTAGCCGAAGGAGCTTGAGGAATTCCGACAACCCGTCGTGTGTAGAAATAAAGGTACAAACACGTGGAAATGTGTCAGTTGTGTCAGGGAAGTCAGTCGTCCGCTAGACAGTGTAGCGGAATCCTTTTTGGCTGTCAACGTGGGCCCAAGAAAGTGGTCCGCTAGATAGCGTAGCGGAGGGGGGAGCAGGGGCAAAATGGTAAAAAGGTCCGTCCGCTACACTATTTTGCGGACGACTGACAGCGCCGCAAAAAAAAAGGATCTGGGCCGTCCATCCCGAAGGGATGGACGGCCAGATCGCGCTAGCAAGATCTCCTATTTTGCTAGCGCTATCAATGGATCACGACCCTATATATATATATCAAGGGTATAAATGTCCAAATTACAAAACCACATGAAGTCTGTTTAAGTGCATTATAAGAGTTTTTGTTTGGGGTAAAAGCATTTTGCCACTACAAGAAAAAAAGGTTTTAGCGACGGACTTTTAGCGACGGAAGTCGTTCCGTCGCTAAAGGTGTTTTCAGCAATGGAATTTCCGTGGGTAAAAACGTTGTCCAGAAAAATATTTTATCGACGGATTAATCCGTCGGTAAAACCATTCCCGATGGACGCTTAACGACGGTATAAACCGTCGCTAAATGGTTTTACTGACGGAGCTTTAGCGACGGGACATGTCCGTCCCTAAATGTGTTCTTAAGTACCCAGATTTCTCTCTCTCCTTCTCTCTCTCTCTCTCTCTCCCCGTCTTTCCTCCCCACCAGCCCCCCACGCCGGCGACAGGCCCCGGCCTCCGTCCCTCCCCACCAGCCCCCCACGCCAGAGACAGGCCCCCCCGCCACCACCACACCGCCCTTCCCTCTCCCCTCAGATCTGCCATCCCCATTGCCACCTCGCCGCCCCGCAGCTACCCCACTACTGCCACAGCCACCTCACAGTCGCACCACCATCGCCACAGTTCCTCCCCCTCTGCCGCACCACCACCCTCTGCCGCTGCCTTTCATGCGCCACTGTCGTCATCCGCCTTGCACCACCACTGCCTGAACTCACTTTTTTTCCCGGTTAAAAATTATTTATCATATTGAATTAATCTGTTGTTATAATGTAATTGTATGCTAGAAATTAATCTGTTGTTATAATGTAATTGTATGCTAGAAATTATTTATCGCATTAAATCTATTGTTATAATGTAATTGTATTTAATCTATTGTAATGTAATTGTATTTGATTTGCTATAATGTAATTGAATTTAATTTGTTGTAATGTAATTAAATTTAATTTTTTGTAGTGTAGTGTATTGTATTGTATTTAATTTGTTGTAATGTAATTGTAACGATTAAACCCTAATTATCCCTAATTTGTTCCCAAGTAACCCTAATTGAACCAAATTAACCCTAATCAAACCGTAATTATCCCTAATCTAACCAATTAACAGTAATTAACCCCGCGTAACCCTAATTGAACGAATTAACCCCAATTAAACCTGATTAACCCTAACTGAACCAATTAATTGTAATGAACCCCGATTCAACCTAATCTAACCAATTAGCCCTAATTAATCTCGATTTACCCTAATTGAACCAATAAACCCTAATTAGCCCTGATTAGCCCTAATTGAACTAATTAACCGTAATTAGCTCCAATTAAACCTATTTGAACCGGTTAACCTTAAACCCTAAACCCTAATTAAAGCATAATTAGCCCGGATAAACCCAACTATCCTTAATTTGTTCTCAATTATTCCTAATCAAACCGTAATTATCCCTAATCTAACCAATTAACAGTAATTAACCCCGCGTAACCCTAATTGAACCAATTAACCCCAATTAAACCTGATTAACCCTAACTGAACCAATTAATTATAATGAACCCCGATTCAACTTAAACTAACCAATTAACAGTAATTAACCCCGCGTAACCCTAATTGAACGAATTAACCCCAATTAAACCTGATTAACCCTAACTTAACCAATTAATTGTAATGAACCCCGATTCAACCTAATTGAACCAATTAATTGTAATTGAACCCCTAATTGAATGCCCTGATCCAACCGAACCCTAAATTAAAATAATTGAACCCCCCTAATTGAACCCTAAATTGAATGCCCCAAATCAACCGAACCCTAAATTGAATCAATAGAACCCCCTAATTGAACCCTAAATTGAAGTAATTGAACCCTAATTAAACCCCAAAATTGAATGCCCTAATCGAATCGAACCCTAAATTAACCCCTAATTGAACCCTAAATTGAATGCCCTAATCCAACTGAAACCTAAATAACCCTAAATTGAATGCCTCAAATCAATCGAACCCTAAATTGATTCAATAGAACCCCCTAATTGAACCCTAAATTGATGTAATTGAACCCTAATTAAACCCTAAATTGAATGCCCGTGATCGAACCGAACCCTAAATTAAACTAATTGAACCCTAAATTGAATGCCCTAATATAATCGAACCCTAAATTGAAATAATTCAAGCGCATCAGATATGTGCATTTTGAACAATTTTTTCCTATTTGAACATTGATAATTTGTTTGATAATTTTAGGTTGTTAATTGGGTATTTGAGAATTGTGATTATTGATCTGTGATTTTAGGTTGTTAATTGATGATTTTAGGTTATTAGCTGTGCATTTGAAGTAATTACGATTATTAATTGATGATTTTAGGTTGTTAACTGATGATTTTAGATTGTTAATTGTGTATTGAGCATTTGAGATATTGAGATTATTGACGGAGGATGGGACCCAATTGGATTGAATGTGTGATTTTTGTTAATTTTTATTGCATTGGGCGGCATTTGAGAATTGAGATTGTTGACGGAGGATGGGACCCAATTGGATTGAGATACCTGTTAGTTAGCGCAGACACGGACACCACGTCTGATCGACGGTGTCCGACATTTAAAAAATAAATATTTTAATAAATCAATTAACCCTAATTAATTAGCTCTAACGAGCCTAATTAGTTTTAATTAACCCTAAGAACCTAATGAAAATCAAAGTAGCTGTAATTACCCCAAATGAACCCAATTACGCGCATATTGATTATAGTTAGCCTAATTAGTCGTAATTTGCACTAACATAACCCAATTAAGCCTAATTAGGGCTAATTATGACTAATCAACACTACTCGGCACAATTAAACCCTAATTAGGACTAAATAACCGTAATTAGGACTAAATAACGATCTTTCTGCAGTTTTGATATTTCGGAAAGATTCTTGCATATATTATCAATTTCTGAACGCATGCATGCATAGAAACCCTTAGTTCCCGTTCAAAGGAACTCATTACAAAGTAATGCTTTGTAATGAGCCTTTGGATGTCCAATTTGGACAATTTGGAAAAGCTAATTGTTTATAAAACAGTGTTTTGACTCATGCTTTGTGTTCTATGTCGTGGATATTTGGTACACGTTCTCGTGTGTTTCTCCGGGTGCATACAGATCTGGTTTTCTAACATCCGTCAAACCTTCTTGAGTAAGGTTAGATGAATGTTAGAACACCTAATCGATGTCGTGTACTTGGAGAAATGCGGGGAGGTGCTACCGAATTTTTCATAAACATGGGACTAAGCATGAATTAAAAACTGTTTTATAAACATGTGCTTTTCTGAATGGGATATGACCAATACCTGTTGAAGAGTGGAGGGGAAATATGTAGACATGTTGTAACATTCATGCATTCATATTTACATCGGCAATGCCTAATCACTGGTCATAATTGAAGGTGGTATACAGTACGATAATTCAGTCGTCATGTCAGTCGATCGAAGTTGGATGAAAAGGAAGAATGCTGAAGATAAGTACAGGGGGGCATGCCCCCCTGTACTTAAGGTCGGTTGCAATATGACTCCCTCTTCTAAAAAATTGAACTAAACCTCCCTCCACTCATCAAAACTATGCAAAATTGACGGTTTCCATCCAAATTAACATAATTTTTGGGCGGAAAATGTTTGGCGTCCAGAACCTATAATTTTATGACAAAACTACCCTTTGACCTAATAAATTATTAAAGAGTTGCAAAAAATTATCCAAAAAATCACCAATTTCATTCCACTCTAGTTGCAAAAGCTTGAAAATTTGGAAAAAGTGACCATTTTCATTTTATTCATTTGCAAACCTTCCTCAACAGCAGCACAAAAAATAAAACAAAAAAACAAAAAAATTGAATTTTCAGATTTTAATGTTTAAAAATCAGTGGGTATAACCCGAACCCATGCCCGACCTGCGCCCGCCATTTTCCTCATAGTCACATACTGACCCAAACTATACCCGACCCGATCCATGCCCACCAGACCCGATCCGACCGAGCCTTTCCCAAACCCTAATTTCTCCCTACAGAAAACCCAAATCTCAAATCACCCCCGCACCGCCAACCTTCCTCGGCATCAGCAGCCAACCTTCCCTCCATCAACGACGCCGATCGCCCCTCCTCTCTCTTCTTTCCTTTTCTCTCCCCTGTCCTCCGCTACCCCAACAGCTGAGCTCTCCGCCGGTAGCCCCTCCCCCCAATCGGCGACGCCAACCCCATCCCCCTCTCTTCTTTCTTCTTCTCTCCCCCTGCTACCATACAACCCAGCTCCACCAACAGCTCTGCACTCCGCCGGCAATCCCCATCCCTCTTGTCGGCGACACTGACCCCCCTCTCTTCCTTCCTCTTCTCTCCCCTCCCTACCCACGACCACAACAGCCCTGCACCGCCGCCCCTTACCTGGCCACCGCTGCTCCTTGCTCTCTTTCTATTCTCCCTTCATCCACCTAAAGGGTTTGAGAACATATTTTCAATTCTGTTAAAAAGAAGGGTAGTTATGACATTTCAACAACATCAGTTACGGCCAATTATTTTTGCCCAGTTTTGATGAGTGGAGGGAAGCTTAGTTCAATTTTTTTTAGAAGAAGGGGTCATATTGCAACCGACCTTAAGTACGGGGGGCAAAATGCATTTACCCCCTTTTGTTTTAACTTTTCCACTACGATAAGTTCTAACAAACGTAAAATTCACATTAATTTTTCCGTGGAATCTACAATGAGTATTCTTGGAGCGACCAGATATATATGAAGTGAGGTGAAACAAGAAATAACTGAAATTGTACTCTTGATGTCATATTTGCCTTCCTTTGTTACCAAAATAGAGAAGTAGAAAACAAAGTCTAAAGCCATTGTACACACAAATTTCGTGTCTAAACTGCAAGACAAGAAATAATTGCACAAAATTCAATTTAAGTTATAAGTTACACCACTCTGTGATTTTTACACAATAAAATGTAAAACCTTTGAATCGATCTCAGGTTTGGTCACAATCCAAGGGCTGAAATAGCTTGATCTTGAAACATGGATTTTGGTTTCTTCAATCTTCACGGTTGGAAGATCGTCGAAACAACGCTTGCTCGAGGGCTTCGAAGCTTTATCCCGAATGAGTATGGTGATCCTTGACTTGTAGAATCACTGATGTTGAAGGCGAATTCTTCTTTGATTTGGGACGAAAGAGAAATCGTTCTTCGTGACTTGGAAGTGTTCAATTGAAGAACGGCACTGCATTAGTGCGTATTGTTCTTCAAATGAAGCACAACATGGGAGACGACAGCGTTTCGGCAGAGCTTAAGCTTTAATCGCGGAGACCCTGTGTGTCCCTCTTCTCTAACTCAAGCTCTCTATTTATAGGCAAGGTGGTAGGCTTATTTTTGGAAATCCCATAATTTGAGCTTTAATTTCGTAATTAAGGAGATTTTTGTCCCCATAATTATATGATCTTCTCAATTAAATAGATATCTGTCTCCACTTAATTAAGGAATGATTTTAGTCAAATTTGACTTTTCTGGTAGCAAGACCATGGGCTAAACCATGTATTGCTATTGGACTAGTCTTTCCAACTTGTCTTTGACTTCGAGCCCGTTGTCTTGTTTGACTCCACGTTGGCATCTGATCCATACTTTTCAGCAACGTTGAATATTTGACCTGTCAACAAAAATATTACATTATTGACTGGTACAAATTTTTGGTGTCTACATCCACATAGATACGAAGGTGTGCATTTCAAATATTCGGGATGAATATGGTGGTATTACTTGCAATTAGTTATAGTTATTCATTCATGACAGCCAAAAACGAACGCCCGAGTCCTTAGAATTTGGAACTTGGAACTAAGGAAACTTCTGTAAAATGGCATTACGCTCCCTCATAGGGATGGCAAATTAAATCCGACCTGGCGGATATCCGCCCCGCCCCGTCCTGTTAGGAGCGGGTTATTTTGACTTTGACAGGATTACGGGACGGGTATGATAATTGTTTTAAAAATCCGCAGCAGGTTAGGGTAGGGTATGGTTTTTTGTTTAACCCAACCCGTATCTGACCCGTACCTACCCCGGTGTGCATATATATATATAGCTGCCATAAATGAAAAAAACACCCTAGAAGCAGCCGTTCCTTCTTAGCCCTTCTCAGCCGATTTTGCGCCGCTGTCGCTACTTCCCACCCAACGTCACTCTGTCAGTGATCGGCCTCCTAATGGCCACAAACCACTTCCACCTCGCCACCACCAAACCATCCACCCACTACCTCGACCAAACGGCGCACCAATTCTTCCACCGTCCGTCCACATGCTCCCTGCCACCAACGAGACAAATACCACATTTCCTTTCGCATGATGAAGTCAATGTCCCAAAATCCGTGCATCCTCCGCTTCAACAAATGAGAGTTTTCGGTGGGTAGCTCCAGGTACGCTTGGGGCTGGATTTCATCCATGAACGTGCTTGGAACAGAAGGTAGCGGCAGCAAATCCCGTAGATCTGATCTCCCGATGGTGGGCCAAAGCAAAGGTTTGGAACCTTCTCCTTGTCTGGTGAGACTCTGTTGAGCCTCTAAAGCAACAACCTCATGCTAACGAATGTACCTTGTTCTTCTATGGCTTAGATTGTGGTTGGGGCCGCGAGTAAAGCGGGGCGGATCGGGGCGGGGTCGAGCTTCCAAAATTACTTTAGGGTCGGGGATGGTAATCCAATCTTTTGACCCGGTGCAAGGGCGGGGCGGGGCGGGACAGGCCGATGTTTCATAACTAGCGGGGCGGGTTCGGATTTTACTAGATTCATTCGCATCCGACCCGCTCCATTGCCATCCCTGGTCCCTTGTTGGTCCCAGCCTCGGCCTAAACTAATGAACGCAGCCTAACACTCCCACGTGGCACGCCACCCACTTATGACCTACGAGCTTATATCACCACTCTCTTTACCGTCCCTGCCAGGAAAGTCCATTGAAGGTGCTACCTCTCCCCCGACCCCCGCAAAGTCAGACCACACAGTCTTTGTCTTCATATTCATCTCTCTCGCCATATATACGTCTCTATACAGCTAATACACTCGCCCCTCATTTATCTCTTACTTCTGTTGTCTCTCTGCCACATGATCAGCTCCCACACACTCCCAGACTCCACATATTAGAGCCATCAACAGTCTGTATATATCTATATATAAAGCTTGTTCAGCTGTCTGTAACATGATCACCGGTCAGAGCTACGCCGCCCAACATGGAATCATTTTGCTGTCCATGGTCCTCCTCCTGCTCCTCTCTCCGCCAGCCGGAGCCCAGTCCCCCCCGAACGGAAACGCCCCGTACACAAATTTCAGCCCCTCGATGGCGGTCATCATCGCGGTTCTAGTGGCGGCGCTCTTCTTCATGGGCTTCTTCTCCATCTACATCCGCCGCTGCACCGACACGGCCGGCGCCGGTGGCAGCGTCCGCCCCATCCTCTCCATGCGCCGCCGCGGCGCCACGGCGGCGAGGGGGCTCGACCTGGCCGTGGTCGAGACCTTCCCGACGTTCGAGTACTCCGTCGTGAAGAGCCACCAGATCGGAAAGGGGGCGCTCGAGTGCGCCGTCTGCCTCAACGAGTTCGAGGACGACGAGAAGCTGCGTCTGATCCCCAAGTGCGACCACGTGTTCCACTCCGAGTGCATCGACCAGTGGCTTGACTCCCACGTCACCTGCCCCGTCTGCCGCGCCAACCTCGTCCCGCAGCCCGGCGAGTCGTTGCACCTCCCCGATTTAACTCAGTCGCCTGAGATTAACGACAACGATGCGGAGAACCGGCAAAACGGCGACGTCTCCATCCGGGTTAGTGATGATTATGAGGTTAACACCAACGTAGAAGAGGCAGTTCAACCGGAAGTAATAAACCGGAATCCGAGTACGAGACAGAACCGGCCTCCTAGATCAAGATCTGTACGGCCGAGGATCTTTCAGAAGTTTAGGTCGCACTCGACTGGGCACTCACTTGTTCAACCGGGGGAGAACACGGACCGGTTTACTTTACGGTTGCCGGAGGACGTGCGGAAGCAAGTGATCAAACGGGCGTTGCTGAACCGGACAGCTAGCTGCATGGTGACCTTACCTAGAGAAGAGAGTTCGAGGAAAGGGTACCGAACCGGCGAGGGAAGCAGTCGAGGAAAGTCTTATGATAGGCGATTCGAGAGTTTGGAACCGGCCGTTCGGTCTGACCGGTGGAATTTCTCTAGGGCGCCTTCGTTCTTGTGGAGGGCGTTCTCGGTCCGGTCGCCGAGGGTGGTGGCCAGTGACGGCGAGGGGTCGACGTCCGCCAATGGTGCGGCGGAGGCGGTCAAGAAGCCGAAGGGTGACAAGACCGGTCTTGTGTCAGCCGACTCGGCTCGGCCGCCGGTTTAAAATGCCGGTCGATTTCGATTTTGTCTACATTAGGTGTGGCCTGGGACCAAAACTTTGAAATTTTTGTCCATGACCGTTTCAACACGTATGTGGCTAGCCTTGGCTTGACTGGGCCTTGAAGGTTGTTCCACAATGTTGACTTTATTTTTTGATCTCTTTCTCTTATAAATACCCTGTAATACTCCTTTGAAGTGTTGTTACATATCCTCTGTAAGTGAATTGCCCTTCTTCTTCTTTTTTTTTCATATTGATTGATTCTATATTTCTTTTAAAATTGGCTAGCACGTTGTGGTAAACCTTCTACACTTCAGTTTAATCATTTGCTAATTTGAAAAGAACGTTGCAGTTTAAATTAAAGGGAAACAATTAAGTAATGATGATTGACAGTAAAAATTTACAGATTAAATTAAAGGAAAACAATTAAGTAATGATGATTGACAGTCAAAAAATACTATAAAAAAAAAAGTACTGATGATTGGGACTTGGCACCTCGGATTCTAATGTAGCTATGGTCAAGACCAATCCAAAAGGTCAAGTCGAGGATAAGATCAAGCAAATTGTGACATAAAGTATTTACTGTATATTTAAGGTATTGATTAATAAATGAACTTCAAAAAAAGCTATGTAACGTCTGAAATTGCTCTAGAAGGGACTCTGCAGTACTGACTCGATAATTGGCTTCTCGGTCTTACTCGCAATTATTTTCTTTCCTCAATGATGTGACAGTGTAAAATTCTTTCAAATATTTTCAAGTTTTTTATCATATATTGACCAGCGAAACTTAGATTGTGAATGTGTTGTTACTTACTATGTGCACCTTGACCTCCTATCCTAGTTCAAAGATGTTTGAGCAACAAATGCAACTCGCTGAAAATGATTAGACCCAAACAATTACTTTGTGGCTACAAAACCCAACTTGGGTATAAAACTTGAACCAAGCATTACTCAAAATAAATAAATAATGATAACAAGTAGAGGAAGACTAGCCTCTGTTAAAATAAAAATGTCACTAAATAAAGATTGAAAATTTAAGTTTTAGTAGTAGGGACAAGTAACTTTTAGTAATACAGTAATTTATGTCATTAAAGTTGTTATACAATAAAAAAAAAGGGACAAATTACACATATATCCTTGATGTTAGGTCATAATTACAGTTAAGGACAACAAGTTTCAAAATATAACATTTCGTAACCAAACAACTTTAAGATGTATCAGCCATATCCATCTGTCAGGGTTCCGTCCAAAAAAGTGTATTTTTTATGATGTCATCAATATGTATTTTTAAAATGACGATACTACCCCTTGTACTGTATATATTGGATATTCTTAAAAAATTTAAATTAAGATTTCAATCTTTAATTTCAAGACGAGGGTTTTATTGATTTTCTCTCCATCTTTGCAGTCTAATTCATCAAAATTTCTCAATCTGCATCAAAATCCTGAGGGTCTCAATCTCCAAATTAAGGTTTTCAAACCCTAATTTACAAATTAGGGTTTCGTTGAAACCTTAATTTGCAAATTAGGGTTTTATCGAAATCCATAATTTTCTCACTAAAATTGTTGAAACCCTAAATTGCAGATTCACATAAATCCCTAATCTGCAGATTAGGGTTTCGCTGAAATCACACCGGCAGCCTTCCTTCATCTCCCCTCCTGCCTCCGCCTCCTCCTCTTTCCACCACCACAACCCCACCACCCGCTTCCTTCTACGCACCCCCACCGACCGAATTTGCCTCGACATCGAGCCCAAGCTCCTCCACCTCCTCTTCGGCCATCTCAACATCATCCAGCTCTTCCACGTCTACGAGGACAACGACGTCCTCCTCCTCGTCACCGACCCCAGCGACTCTCCCGATCTGTTTTTGTCCAAGGGCCCCTGTCCGAGCCTGAGACGGCGTGGATCTTGAGCTCAGTGATGGGCGCGATCGGTCACTGCAACCGGCTGGGCGTGGCGCACCGCAATCTCAGGCTCGCCGATTTCGGATCTGCCCAGTGGTTTGGGGGGAACGATCGGCTGGCGATGCGCGGGGTTCTCAGGACCTTGGGTTTGGGGGGTTGGGGGAAGAGTAATGGCATCATTAATATTTCTTTTTCATTTTAAAAATAAGATAATGGCATTAAAAAAAATAAAGTTCCAACTTAAGGGTAATATAGTCTTTTCATTAAAACAGTTAGGGTTTTTAAGATTTCGTTTGGTCAACGGACATAAGTTTAATTTGTTCAAACTATTATTTTTACCTGCAATTATATCCTAACCTTAGGGACATAAGTGTAATTTGTCCTAAAAAAATCTTTATCCAATAATATGATGCATTATATATATAATATGCAAATGGCACTAACCATGCATTAATTGAAGGACAAAGAAGCATGATTGTGAACAACATCAGCATTGGATTCAGTTGTCTTTGCCACCACACGATAGACGAGCATGACCAAAGAAAGAAGGTTATGTTCCAAGAATATATGCCCTTTTGTTTGCGTTAAGTGTAAAGAAAGTTAATTGTAATAGTCTAATAAAAATAACGTACTAACTAAGATTATAATACTCTAATGTTCCAAGAAGGTTATCTTCCTAACCACGTCACCAATTATCTACAAGTTGAGTATAACTAAGATTAGCTATAATAGTCTTTTTTTCCTTGTTAAACTGGTTTTGATTCGGCGCATTATACACGAGAGCAACAGCTCTCACAGTACTGATTGAGAGATCTCGTACTTGTATGTCTAATAATAATAACAAAATTGGTAGTGACAAAAAGACAATCAAAGAAATACTTTTACCTTTTATATGAATTTTTCTACCAATTTTTGTCGCTAAAAATGAACCTGGATAATACTTGTCAGCTTTTAGCAACAAATAAAAATGAAAAACCGCATATGAACTTATAGAAATAGTCCGTCCCATCAAATAACAATAATAGTGATAATTCTAACTATAGTAATTCGTATGTTAAGATTTGTATTACTCAAAGGTTCCAAAATAAATAAAAAAAAACTAAAAATTTGTAACAGATGATTGAAAGTAAAATAAGAGAGTAAACTATATATATATATATATATATATATATATATATATATATATATATATACTTGTCAGGAAATAAAATAAGGGAGATTGTCTTAACTAGAGAGAAAAACTGATAGAGAATATTATGCTTTTCTAAATAATATAAAAGATTTAAGATTAAAGGAAATATATAGAATTAGTTTTCGTAAAACCTTAGGAATTGATGAAATTGTAAAGACGTAAATACAATTGTTAAACGAGACATGTTGAAATAGAAAAAAGAGAAATATAAAATTTATTTAATTTTAAATGATAAAAAAGAATTCAAATCAAATTGAATAAGAGAGAGGGAGAGAGAAAAAATGAATGCAATTTATTATTTAATTATTATAAAGGTGAATAAGTTCAAAATACTTTCAAAAAGTCAAAATATGAATGTTTACATGGTGGGATAAGAGAATGTCTACGAAGGCAGTGACGTTGTCCATTTCTCTCAATCCGACTTTTATATATATATATATATATATATATATATATATATATATATTAAATTTACAAGTTTTTGTATTGTAATAATAACGTACGTAGAATATAATAGTCTATAAATAACTTACTTGAGGAACAGTATACTTTAAGAAAAATTAAAGAGTACAAAGCGACAAAGTAGGACCACCCTTATCTTATAAAGATTTGTGATCCTCTAGAAACCGGTTGAAATGAACAATTTTGTCAAAGAACCCTCTCAACATCGACGGTAGGCGCAAGTTATGACTTTTGGTTCCATCAATCAATAGTTGCACAACTGATAAATCCTGCAGCCCTAGAGCCCAGCCCTACCCCGCCCCCTCTCTACATCAATTTCAACATCCTTTAGGCCGATTTGTAATTCTGTGGGTTCATATGCGCGGCAAGGATAGCAGCCATACATATCAATGTCGTTGCTCTCTAAGTATATGATGACAAGCCTATGAAAGTTGGTTCATTCTTACCCACCAATCACCTACATTGGCAGAAGAAGAGGGTCATGCGGCTGCGGTGAGTCTAAGGTTACTTTTTGCCCCGGAAAAAGTATGGATAAGCATAATCTTTAATTCGTGTATTAATATTTCAACTGTTTTTACGCAGTAACATGAAACGTTATATCTGAAACTAAAATAGAGCGTAAGACATAAAATATAGTGCGAGTAGGAATTGACAACACAAAATAAAAGGTTACTTATTGATTTTGTACTTGTTAATAAAACCACCTTATGTTACCACGAGTGGAGGGCAATACTTGTAATCTCCGACGATTTCATATTATTTCTACCATTTTTTGCATTTTTTGTTGTCATTTCCTTTAGAAAATTCTTGGTAGCCTTCTTATTTTCTATTAGACTTGTTCTCTGTCCCTCCGAAAACCTCCATGTCTGGTCAAAGAGATATCATAAACAAGAAGATCTCAGTTATTGGGTATATAACACGTTATAGTCACAAGTGTTGTATTAACTTGTGACTTTTAGCGACTATATTGCTTAAAAGGCAAAACCTTTGGATATTTAAATAGTGATTATTATTGTAGGCGAAGTTTGGATTGTAGCATTTCTTCATGAAAAACTATATATGGCCTAAAATTTTGAACTTCAGTTGATTGTCAAGTTTGGATATCGAAGAGACAAAGCTCATATATGGGAGAGTTCTAAGATATCCGCGTATGAACCAAGAAGTAATGTGACTTGGGTTAATGTGATAAGGGGCGGAGGGAAGGGGGTGACACAGTGGACACGTGCTCACCTTCACCCTTCGACATGAAGTAGTTTTTGTACTAAATTTGTTATAGTAATGGTTTTGTTACTTTCGTTACGAGAAAAAGAACTTTTAGCGACGGACATTTCCGTCGCTAAAAACTTTAAATCCATCACCAAAGACTTTTAGCGACGGACATCCCGTCGTCGCTAAAATCGTTGCCTATTACCTCGTCGCTAAAAGTTTTGCGACGAAATTTCAAAATCCGTCACCTAAAGTCGACTTTGAGCGACGAGTGTATTAATACAATTAGTGACGAAATATTCATCGTTGATTATATTTTTCATATTTTAATTTATTTATTTTTCAAAAATAATTTATTACGTAAAATATTTAGTGAGGGAACAATTCGACGTCAAAAGTTTTAAAGACACTCAAAATTATTCAAAAGTTTGTTGTTTAAAACTTTAGCGATGGAATAAAATCCGTCGCTAACAGTCAAACTAATTAAAAAAAATTAATACCAAAACCTGTTATTACAAATTCTCAACAATCATTCTCCTCAATTCAACAAATATTTCTCAATGCATGTTAGAGTTAAATAATTGCTGATTCATCGGCAATTATTTAGCCCTAAAACAGAGACAACAAATATATATAAAGAATGAATTCTATACTAATCAAAAAATAAAATGTATGGGGACGGGAGTGGAGTACAATAGAGTAGGGGAGGGGTACAAGTCGGGGGGACACGGGAGCGGGATACATTCACGGAGTAGGGTTATTTAGGATTGAGTCACTTTACAATTCGTTGAGTTTATTCGCGGAGTTGATATTGTCCACCTGTGATTGAGTTCAGGGTATAAGTATATAGTTAGGATTAATTAGATTTAAGATAATTAGGGTTAATTAAGAATATATTAGGATTTAATTATGTTTTAGTTAGGGTTATATTTAGGATAATTAGGGTTAATTAAGATTTAGTTAGGGTTAATTAGGGTTGATCGGGATTAATTATAGGGTTAATTGTATTTAATAATAGTTAATTACATTTAATTAGGGTGAATGTCACGTCCCCGACCCGGAGGTGGACCTACAGATACTATTTTCAAATATTTCTCCTTAGGAGAAATAGATACTTAAAATATTTTGCAAAAACATAATCTCAAAAGGTAATCAGAACTCTAAATCATATCCCAAATCAAAGGCATTTGCATTCAACATTAATAACTAATAATTGCAGCAAAAGTTTGATAACGATAATCATTTCCCCACCAAGGGTACCAAAAGTCATTATATTAGAAATTATTACATGGTTCTTATTACAAAGCTACTAAGAGAGTTATTGATTAAAGTCCAACTCCAAGTTTAAACATAATGCTATTAACTCCTCTAAGCCGTCTCAGCTTAATTACCGAAAATGAGAAGAGAGAGGGGGTGAGCACAAAGCCCAGTAAAGACCACATGCACACACCCACATAGTACAACGCAGGTATCCAATAATATATAGCTGAGTCCAAACGAAGTATATGAAAACGAAACTGCAAAGACGATAGATAATCTTAGCACAACAAATAATCTCATTTCTTAATTTTCAGCCCAATCCATCAAAGATCAAATCAAAGTCAAAGTCAAGTAAACACATTCGAATTATCGAACTAATAATTAAATATGATATGATCACGTCATGTGTGACAATAAAGCACGTTAACTTAAGCACGTGAAAGTTGTAAGTTCAAAGTTGCATACCGGTAGCAATTGTCATATCATAGCATAACATCACGTTAACCTTAGCACATGAAGGTTCTAAATATTAGTTTAATTCAAATGGGTCAAATCAAATTATCTTAAATGTACTGGAGCCACTAAATATCAAAACCTTGAATTTCAAAAAGGGCAGCCTAATGATTTTAGAAAAATATTCGATTTTAGACTTGGATCGAAGAGATAAAAAAAATGCGAGTCCAACGAAGTCCGGATCGCTTTAATCTAAGTTTGTAAGAGGTAAATTTGATTTGATCAATATAAGAGTTAAGAACATAGGAATAAAGGAGCAAGATCCAACAGGTAAATTACATGTGGCTGAGCCACATGTGATGTACACGCACAGCAGATTAACCAAAGAAACTTTGGTTTGTTCAAACAGTAGAACAATGTAACCATTTCTGATCAAGTGACTTCTGTAGAAGGATAGAATGATACTAGTATATACGTGTGTGTGCATGTGTGTATTTTTATAATGCAGGGGCTTTTCAAGAAAGACATGTACATACGCAACATGAGCCTAGAACTCATGTACTGCCAAACGAGTCTCGAATAAGCTGCTATATAAAAGGAACAAGATAGCCAAAGTGTACAGATAGGCACGACTGTGTGACGTGAGGAATCATCGAGTTCTGTGCAGCAATGGTGAGAATTCACTAGGAAAATATAGACCGGTGGACTTGACAAACGGTAAAAACTATCGGCCTTTCGTAGAGTTCAAAAATTTTGTAGCCCTAATTTAAGAGAGAGAAGGGAATGACCCTTCTACTTTACACGTTGTGCGATCCACTTCAAAATTAACCACTAAACCCCCCACACTTACAGAAATTGGGCACCTTAGACGGGTCCGTTATGAATAGTGTGAAATGACCAAAATACCTTTATTTCTTTATTAGTTAATGACCCCTTGTACTATACACGGTGTGCAATTTTCCCTCCTCAATTTCAAAATTAACCACTAAACCCCCTTACACTTACAGAAATTTGGCACATTAAATGGAAACCGTTAAATTTAAATGACAATTTTGCCCATGACCCTCCCCCCCGCCCCCCCTTCATTCCCCACCCCCCCACCCGTTAGACCAGTCCCCCACCCCATTCTGTGCTACCAGATTCATTGCAAACAAGGGATTGCTACAATCTGCACCTCCTCTTCTGGTCAACCCCGCTACAATTGGTGATTCACTGAGCACAACTACTGGTCTTTTTCTCCGACCACCAGGGAGTTACAAAAAAAAAAAAAAAGGGAACCACGATTGTCGTTGGTATATCACCGGCGCAACAACTACCATGATCAGCGTCACAGTAACCACCATTCTGGCCAACTCCCCCAACTTTATACTGTCTGGCTACACATCGTCGTGAGTTGCCTCATCGCTGCCATTTCCCACCACCTTGCGTCTGCAAGCCAGTGGGGCTTCTTCATCGGCCACTAACCGACCGACGCAATCAACACTGGTAACATCAATCCCCACAGACACAGGCTATTGGCGTCTGATTGCCGCACATCCGTCCAGATCCCTGCCACCACGATCGACGACCACGTCCCCAAATCGCAGGTCTAACCTCCGTCGTCATTCCACCCCAATCCACAACATCGCACCAAGCAGCGTCACATGACCACCGTGACTGGCTACACGCCGCTGGGGCTGCACCAGATTCGCGATGACGTTGCCGCCACAGTCGCATGCGAATAGCGTGTGTGTATGTTTGCAGTGGGTGCGCGTCTGTGTCTGGGTTTAGGGTATGTGTGTGTGTGTGTGTGCACGTGCGTGCGTGCGTGCTGGGTGTGCGTGGAGTGTGTGTGTATGTGGGATTGAGTAAAAAGTCTGAGAGGAGAGAAAAAGAAGTTGAAAGAATGGTATTAAATTTAAATAGGGTAAGGAAATAAGGGTATTTTGGTCATTTCACAAATATTCATAATGAACCCGTCTAAAGTGCCAAATTTTCGTAAGTGTGGGGGGGGGGGGGGTTTAGTGGTTATGTTTGAAGTAGAGGGGGGAAATCGCACACCGTCTATAGTACAGGGGGTCATTAGTTAATTACCCCTAACAGAATGGGCAAAAACGTCATTTACAAAAAAAAATCGTTAGTCAACGCGTGTGTTGACCACGCGCTGTTAAATTTAACGGTTTCTGTCTAAGGTGCCCAATTTTTGTAAGTGTGGAGGGGTTTAGTGGTTAATTTTGAAGTGGAGGGGGGCAAATCGCACAACGTGTAAAGTATAGGGGGTCATTCCCTACTTTTCCCCCTAATTTACTACTTCACGAAGACCTCATCAAAAATCATTTACGAATAACCTAACCGTATAAATATGATAGAGGTAGATGTAGTATGTATAACACTTACCTCAATTCACACTAAAAGATTCATAAAGTTGCGTAAGCTTTCAAAAATCTTAAAAACTAAATAATTAAATCAACTACTGATATGAAAAATCTTAAAATTACAATCTATATTGATTCAAATCCTCCTTTTAAACGAAGTGAGTTTAGAATTACTTAACAATTGTGCGTAGAAATTGTAATCTTAAAAAATCCTAGTTTTCTCTTTCTTCTCTCTCTGAAGAGCAAACCCGATTTATCGACAAAAATAACTAACTAGTCTTTATATCTCTAAACATTGTAAATAACCCAAAAGACCCCTAAAGTTATATTATTAATTCAAAAGTAATCCAAAATATTATTAAAATTACAAAAGTACCCAAAAAAATTAGCTACGTATTATTTGGGGTCTTACAGTGAATCGGAGTTAATTGAGATTAATCAGACTTAATTAAGATTAATTAGGGTTGATGGGGATTAATTAGGATTATTTACGATTAATCAGAGTTAATTACAGTTAATCAAAGTTAATTAAGTTTAATTAGGGTGAATCAGGGTTAATTTTTTCTAACTACCAATACAATATACATTATAACAATTACAACAACTACAACAATTATAGTGATAAATAACAAAATTTAACATGTAACAAAAACTATATCGAATTAACTAAATTTTTTTATAAGTAAAATAATACAAAAAAACTGAGTGCACTTACAAAGCATACAATTACTTCATAATCATACCTAAGTAAAATAATCAACATCACATTCCAACACAATTAGAAATGATTTATGCACCAAATTAGGAATTAGAAAAGCAATTAGTCAATTAAGCATAATATGTAAGACTAAATCATCGTTTCCAACTATAATAGGTAAGGGTAAGCATTCTGGAGCTATAGAGATAGTCATTAAATCGTTAGTAGATTCAACTAGTCCATTGTACTAAAGCAGCTAACCTCCAAAGACTCTGGTTGCAACCGCTAAAACTATCATATGATTGCACAAATTACAAGCTAACTACGTTAAGGAAATCCAAAAGATTCACAAAGACAAAAACTTTGCATGTGGTCACATGATCCTACTGGGTCGGTTCCACCGTATCTGCTTGGTTATATTCACATAAGTTCAACCTTATTCACTAATTTAAAGACATTTTCCTCTAAACTATCCTTGTGTAGAATTAACAGGTTCATACTCATCACTAGCAATCAAGAAGAGCACACAAACACACCTGATTCACAGTTTTCCCTTCATCCTTACACTCATTTTCATACACATATACACACAAACACATTCTTATTACATACATCAAACACACGTTACACACACACACACCACTTGTGATTAGATACACACACACCACTGTGATTAGATACACACACACACACACACACACAATACAGACACATACACATTGTAGAATAGACACCAAAAGACGGGGATACACTGATACACACTCTAAATTTTCACACATGCGCACACATTATTTACACACAAACACACACAAAGTGCCTGTTTTATGGCTAACGTGCACCCCATTTTTTCCACTCATTACATACACAAACACACATACAATTCACACACTCTGCACACCCCACAACAATCCCCATTTCCATCTCTTAAACACCACATACACATACTTTTTTTCACCCACAAAAATCCTCCTTCTTGCACATGGTTACACCCGCATACGTCTACCTGTACACCGCCGTGCACCATTGCATCATGGCTGGTCCATTTCAGCCGCTCACTCATAAACACGGTAGCCATATTTACCCATTTTACGCCCACAATTCCATATCCAAAACACACACGCGTGCGCGCACACAGAGTTAAACACAAACACAACCCATCTCACTTCTCCCACACTTATTGCTTCACGGCAATGGGTCTTTTCCCACTCTTTTTTTCTCCTTTTGTTTCACTTACTCTATACACACTCTTATATACATACACAACACACAACCACACACACACACACACACCCATTGCATCCACTGCCAAACACTTTCATGCAAACACACCTATACACACACACGCATCGCTATACGCAACACACAAACACATGCACAACAGTCATGACACAGCTGCTCCAGTCTTGCTCCTTCCTATTTCTCACATACCCACACACATACAACACAAACACGATACTCTCATGCATGCACTACACCCACGTATACACTACAGCCTCCAGAGCATCACCCTCACAAACATCTCACAAGTCATAGCCTTGTCTCTCGGCATAAAAACCCACAAAGAACTACAAAGGTTTCTCACTATATAAAATAAACACACAGCCGTAGCCCACCAAAATCTCACGGTTATGTAAACTAAAAATCCACTGCCTCACGACAGTGGTGTTCTCCTTGCTTATATACCCCTTTACACCAAAAATCCACACACACAAAACAAACACATACACTGAAAAATCTTGGCAAACCCATGGTTCACTCATCTCACGCAGCCGTACTCAACACCTACAACAGCCACCATGGCTCCCCAGCTTCTTGCTTCCTTTCGGGGTTGCCATGGCCTCAACCCCGAAGGTACAAAAATAGCCCGAAAACCATATAAATCTCATGGGTTCTTTCATGCCCCTCTAAAACTGAAATTTATTAAATGAATCAGACAAAGAAAAGCTGAAAAAATAACTTACCAGAAAGATTTGTTAGATCGCAGGAATTTCTTCGCCACGATCTTCACTTCTCTCTCAACCTCTCTCTCTCTACCCGTAAATCACAATGAAGAGAGAGAGCACTGTGAGGGAAAACGGCTGCTCAGACTATATGGGTGTGTGTGTGTGTACGAATTGATCGGTCATCGTCTGACCGGTCGTCGCCCGTTGACATCCAACCCAACCCATTTGAGTTGCACTCCTAGCTTATGGCTGCATGGTGTGTGCATGTGTTGCTGCAATGCAGTTATGTGTGTATGTCTTTGTAGCCGTGAGTAGCCTTGTGGCGGGCGAGTCAGTGTATTGGTACCGGTGCAACTATGAGATCTCATACTTACCTGTACCAGGGTAGATGGAGATCCCAATTCAGCTGTATACTAGGGGAGGTCATGGCACTATGTTATACAAGGTTAAGTTGGATCTTGTTTCATATCAAAAGTGGGAGAGAAATCATTTAACCGTTTAAGACTTTGTTAGTAAACCATTAAGCACCAATTATTTAGCCTTTCAAGGAGACAACATTTTGTAATAAGGTTATAAATCTAGTCATTACAAATGGTATCAGAGTGGACTATAAGAGTGCTAGCCATGTACCAGAGTGTGTTTCTAGGCGTATTAGAAGTATGCCAACGAGGACGCTAGGTCCCAACGCGGGTGAATTGTGAGATCCCACACTTATTGTGTACTACGACGGATAGAGATCACATGTCAGCTTTGTACTAGGGGAGGTCCTGGTTATGTGATATATAAGGTTAAGTTGAACCTTGTTCCACATTGTAAGTGGGAGAGAACTAAAAATTGACTTTACAAGACATTGTCAATAGACTCTTAAGTACCTATTGGCTAGTTTTTTTGATAGAGATAATGCCATGTGATGAGGGCGTGAACTAGGTTGTTAAAAGGGAGCCATCGCCTTGTGATGGGACTGTGAACCGGGTCATTACAGTAGCTCTGTGTGTGTGTTGTACAGCTGTGTGAGGGGTGTGTGGCTGTCGTGCAGCTGAGAGAGAGAGAGAGAGAGAGAGAGAGAGAGAGAGAGAGAGTGTGTGTGTGTGTGTGTTGTTTGTGCATATGTATGTGTTGTCGTGGTGTAGCTGTGTGGTGTGTATGTGTGTTGCTATTTGAGCAGCTAGGTGGTGAGTATGTGTATATTTGCTGGTGTGGCTGTTTGATATGTGCTGTTTTTGCTGGTTGTCAACAGGTGTAGGTGTGTGCGTGCTATGGGTTTGAAAATGAAGGAATGAGAAAGATAGTGGTTGCAAGGGAGATGAGTGTTCCATCCTACTGGGAGCTTTGAGAATGAAAGAGTTTGTGAGGAAAAGAAAGGTCATATGCTAAGTGGACTATTGAAAGAAAAGGAGTTGAGCACGTGAACAATTAGAAGGAACTTAAAATGACTTTGATGGCTCTTTCACTCAATTTGGCAACGCGATTGGTATCAATGAAACGTGGACCGGTGAAAGTAAGTGATCTCTAATCTATCTAGCATTCAATATTCTAACGTTTATCTGTCTTTTTTTTTATTTTAAAGAAAGCTTTTATTTATGACAATGATATGCTTTTAGTGACACTTTTATTTCACTAATGTCAAACCGGCTTGTAAATATTATTTTTAGTAGAGACCGTAATGAGAAATGCTTAGTTTATTGGCTCTCTGTCTTAGTACGTGATCATTCTAGATATCGTAACTGATACTATTTTCCTACAACGAAAATCGTGTTTCTATTATTCGCTTTGGGGGCTCTTACCTCTCTCTCTCTCTCTATGTTCCCATTGATGTGGTTCCATTATCGTTACTGCTACTATATTTGTTACTGTTACCAAACTTGTACATAGGGCAAAATGGAATTTTATAAGTCGATTATTTATATTCAGCCCGTATGGAACGGTTGGATATGGTCAATTAACCAAGCTCTTTTTTGTTACTGCAACTATCGTTTAATGCAAGTGCTAATACGATGTACGTTTAATCGTCAATGATATTATTTCTCATAAAGTAGTTGTTATTTTGTAAATTAAATTATTTTTCTAACATGCTACGGTCTAGTTAATTATCTCACTGGTTTCTTACTAAGCACGCAAAAGTTCACCTCTTACTAACATTTTAGGGTTTAAAAATTAAGTGATGATGTCGCTTGCGGGCTTTGGAAACATTGTGGAGTTTTGAGGTCTATTTTTGTTGAATTTTGAATTGTATAATGAGTGTTATATCACGAACAAGTTGTAATGAAATTGAAAATGTAGTTTATATCTGGAGTTGTATATAATTTTTGCTACTATTTGTATCAGTTTTAGCGAGTGAGGCCTGATAGTGTTTATGTCAAATGAGTCTACAGAGTGCGGCCAACTACTCTCAAGCCCGATACGCCAGCAGCGGATTGAGATCGAGACAATTTTCCTCTTCGAACAAGGTCATTTTTAAGTAATAATCTTGCTTCCAAGGACATTGATGGGAGCTGACGTGTAAGCCACAAGTTTAGTCCGCGTCGGATTATAAATAGGAGATGCAAGATGGGGCAAGGACGTGAACAAGCGAAGGAGCTAAGGCAACCTCGGTAGAGCCAAGAGGAATTATCACCGATGAAGCAAAGGCACGAAGTTACCACAAAGTCACGTCAATTCAAATAACTGGGGGCGGACCTACACTTTCAGGGTAGAGATGTCAAATGGGCCCGGCGGCCCCCGGGTTGGCCCGGCCCAAAAAAAGCCTAGGCTGGCCCGGCCCTATAATGAACAGTGCAGGCCTGCGAATAAAGGGCCTTGGACCTGGGCTTGGACCAGGCCAAGGTTTCACCAAAAATGGCCCGGGCTAGGCCCGGCCCAAAAAAGCCCGAAATTAGGCCAAATTTTGGCCCGAAATTGGGCCCTTTTCTGGCCCGAAATTGGGCCCCCTGATTGGGCAGTTTGGCTGTTTCATTTCTCTTCTCTGTCTCTTGTTTTCTATTTTAGACCTCTTGGTTCTTCTTTCTTTCCCGAAAGGGAAATGTTTCCCTTTTTTTTTCCTTCATTATCTCCACCCAAGACATCCATTATCCACATATCCTATATTTTAACATTTAACTAACTTAGTCATTGTAACAAGGAGGAGGTGGCAAGACAATAAAACATGATTTTTAAATTATTTTTTTATAAAATTAGACAAATATCCATAAACTTTATGTATTTATAAAAACACCCCAAACTTTGAGAGTCATGGTGATATTATTGAGAAACGTCTCTATAAGAATATTTTTGCTTCGCACTTCGGATAATTAGCAATCATTTTTCTGTAGACTTTCGGACGAAGAAACGTAATCTTGGGACATATTTTGAGATCGAGATTTGTGTACTATTCGAATTATACTTACAAGATTTTCTTTGATTGCATGATTTTGACAAATCTCATATTCACATCTCTTACTAAAACAACAAGAATTGGCACACGAAAAGAAAACAATTTTTTTCTTCTCACTTTTGCTCTAGTTCCTTTTTACCATTGAGGGATAATAATGGTAAAATGTAAGAGCGCATCAACAATAAAGTTTTTTGAGCGTCAACCCATTATTAAAAGTAAAAGTAGCCTACAATAGTTTGCTCTATATAACAATCATTGTCGCTAAATGTTATTAGTGTCATTTTGCATACATTCTTTTAACAATTGTTTTAGCATTACAATCTTTTTGCATACGTTCTTTTAAGAATTGTGTAGCGTTACAAAATAAAAATTACTAGACATATTTAAAAGGAAATACCCATGTAGTAACCAATTCTTTTTTCCCAATTCAAGATAAATTCATGAGGAAGTGGTATCCAGAATAAAACAACATTATGAGTAAAAAGGGATAATTATAGCCAATAAAAGAAAGAAAATTACACCAAAAAAAAATTGGGCCCTGGCCCGGCCCTAAATATTGGGCCTAGTGCCAGGGCTTGGACTGGGCCCATATATCTAGATTTCAAGCCCGACCCGTTTTTCAGTCTCCAGGCCTGGCCCCGGCCCGTTTTGTTGGAGGCCCGTTGGGCTTGGGCTGGGTCGGCCCAAGCTCGGCCCATTTGACACCTCTATTTCAGGGGCTAATGTACCCCCTCAACTTTTGAGATTTTTTTTTCTAATTTCAAAAATTACAGCCACTGCTTTGCGCTTCTCTCTCACTCTTCTTTGTGCGACGGCCGACGGCTCCCAGTCTCACCCTCACAGTCACGGCCTCACCCACTTTTGGCCACTCAACCACTCCGGCAAATCCTAGACGACCACTTCGGCAAATTACAGACGCTGATAGACTGTGTGTGTGTGTGTGTGTGTGTGTGTGTGTGATAGCAGCATTGCATCAGCCACGATCTAACCATCTAGGGTTCTTAATTGACTAGTGACGATAGTGGAGTGGAGCCCACTAGCGTATGGCCACGATGTCTCTTTCGGTGATAGCACCGGTTGACGGCTGCGAATGGTGAATCCAAGATCAAGTGTTCTGATTATCTGATATTCTTCTGTTCGAATCTGAGCGGCGAGTGGCGACAGCGAGGTGAAGACTCCACTGGCGGCCAAGAACCCACCACCGGTGACCACGACTGGTGATCCGTACGAGTCAATTGCCTGGAATGCATTTTCAGATTAATTGATAATTTTCTTTCCCAATTGAGCATTGGTTGATGATTTTAAGTTGTTAATTGAGTATTTGAGATTGTTGATTGTGATATGTGACCTAATTGGATTGTTGATTGAGATTGTCTATTGAACCAATCAATTTTGTTGGTGTAGTATAGGACTTAATTGGATTGATATTGAAAATATGTTATTAGCTTCTTGTTAGAGTAAATATAGTGTAGGACTTTGTTAGTGTTTTTGGGTGAATTCTAGATACTAGTACAAATTCAACTCCTAATTTTGTTAGGTTAACATACGGCATCTCTGTTTAAAAGCAAAATGACTCCACCCAAAGCAAGGTACACCAAAAGAAACAAATGATACAACTCCTTAAAACATGAGATTACTTTGACAGAAGCTGCTCCTAGAATTTATCTTTAACAAGAAATGCAATTGAACATGTGGTAAGATTAAAAAATTGATAATTTTATTTTAGAACTGAACTAAAAAACTCTATTAAAACAATCAATTTTAGAGTAAATTCATTTTTCAATAAAACAAAGAAAAAAAAAGAAGGCGTAGGGCTTTACTAATAAGAAAAGTAACTATGTCTTGCAAATATTAAACCCGCACAGAATAAAAGAAAACAATGCAATGGTTTTTTTTGCTTCTTTCACAAGTAAACCAAAATTAAGAATGAGATTTTTTTTATTTTTTTTTGCTTATGAATGTTTTTTAGTTGCTTATGAATGAAATGTTTTTTTTCTTTTTCATAATGAAAAAGTTTATAAAAAAAGAAAGCAAAGTTGGTAGAATCCCTGCAGTCTAATAAGAATGAATATAAGAATCAAGATACTATTCAACAATCTCCAATTCTAACAGTAAGGACAAGGTTTCTATTGTGCATCATGATGTTAATTCCGAGCATTCAATTAAAGTTAGTGATGAGTTCAACTCTGACGAGCTTATTTGCAGATCTTGGATTGCGTCCAAATATTTTGGATCATGGTCCTAATGTTCGAGAAAAAGTTCGACGAGCGCCTCATCAATTAGTTATTTAGTACTTTCATTTGTAAACACTGAAATTTCTATTTTGTATTCGCTTCTCTTATGTTATAAAGAGTCTTTAGTGACTTTCAAAAAACTTAATTAGTCCTTTTGGATGCATTTTAATATGTTTTTTTTTGTGTATTATCAAAAAGTGAATTATGTTTATGCGTATTATTTTACTTCTAATTTTTTTTCACTGATTTTGTTTTATTTTTAGCACCCCCTTAGGGTGAAATCCTGGTTCTACCACTGTCAAGTAACACTTTTTAATGTTAGGGTAATGAGATCTCAAGTGCTCATTTTCTCCGCTAGAATTCTCTGTCAAAGAATTTTATATGAGCTACTGTGCTGAAATAACTTTTTTGAATACTACAGTACTTAGCTACCAAGGCGCTCTAGGTACCTTTCGACAATACTAAAAATTAGACAGATAAACAAATTACACTATTATATAAATGTTAGAAGAATGTCATGCACAGAAAGAAAAAAAAAATAAGTAGATGATACTTTGGTTGAAATTCTAAGGTTCGGTATTAGCAACTTGGATACTACTTTTTTGTATTTCATTTTCACAATTCTCAAAATTAAGGCCACATTTGTTCATAACTTTCAAAGCTAAATTTACATATATTGTTTTCCTTTTCTTTCAAATAGTTCTATATGATTCAACGCAATTTGTAAAATTTGAGGCTAGTGACTTATGTACTGAACGCTTTGTTAACTTTAAATGTTAACCACCCTTATGGAAGCTATGTCACTGTGATCTTAAGGCCTATCTCTTCAAACTGGATGTAGAAAATGTCATTTGTAACAATATTACACACACTTGGAAAACATCGATAGTAGATATCTGCTATGATGAAATTTTGTTCCAATAAAGTTGCACTCTCTTGCTCGTCTTCAAATGACTATTTGCCAAATTGGGAGGTACAGTATCCACTACATTGGCTACACTCTCAATCTTTTTTTTTTTCCGAAGCACCATTATAATTTAAATACAAAGTAATATTTGAACTCTTTACTATTATATATTATCACCTTTTTTAGACTTGATCCCACTTATTTTGACCAATAAAATAAACGACATGGTAACAAAATTTGAAGTTTGTCAATCCAAAAAACAGAATACATGACCCCGCACTTCTTGTTTTTCCATACAAAAATAGACGTATCGCACGAGATTTACCTACAACCTACTTGCTTGGACTGACCCCAATATTGTAATATCTGCTATGCTGATCAAATGGCATGTTCTACTTATCACATTGTTAAAAAAAAAGATGAATGTTAATATATGGCAAGGAATAGTGATGGCGTTGAAGTCATGTTGTCGGAAGAAATGCCATAACTTAAAGCGGTGCGTTTATTCACAATCCCGGGCATCATTCTGTGTGCGAGCGATTATTTTTTTGTCGGGTGACAATCTGATATAACAAGTCAGTTTGTGCAAACCATATGGCGCTTAGCTTTCGTGGCGGGTCAAAGGCAGGGCCATAAGCTTAGTGAAATGACAATCAGTAAATTTCTTGTCGTTGACTCGAGATTCGAGATTCGAGCAATCACGAGCAACCCGACTGCCTTTATACGGAAAATAATTTCTTTCTGGGTCATTGAGAAGAAGTAGTATCCTCGCGAAGGAAAATACTTATAGGGCTAATTACACCTATGTCCCTGAGGTTAGGGAGTAATTACCAGTCAAAGACACAAAGTTTCAAAATGTAACATTTCGTGACCAAAAGTGTTTCAAATGTATCACCCGTGTCCATCCGTCAGGGTACCATCCAAAAAGTATACTTTTTTTATGATGTCATCAATGAGTATTTTTAAAATGACGATACTACCCCTTGTATTGTATATACTGAATATTTTTAAAAATTTTATATTAAGATTTTAAGCCTTAATTTATAGATATGGGTTTTAAAACCTTGATTTGTTCTATATCTTTGCATTAGGCTTTGAAAACCCTAATTTGCAAATTAGTGTTTCAAAACCCTAATTTACAAATTAGGGTTTTAAAACCCTAATTTGCGAATTTTGGTCAACCCACCCACACCAGCCGATTGAGAGAGAACAAAAGGGGACGGCGGGCGATGGAGTCTCGGATGGTCGGCGACGGGTGAATCTTTTTTTTCCGGCGAAGAACAGAAGTTGACGGGGCAATGGAGTCTCGGATGGTCGCGACATGTGGATCTATTTTTCCAGCTAAGAACAGAAGGGGACGGGGGCGATCGGCGACGGGTGGATATGTTTTTTTTGGAGAAGAACAGAAGGGGATGGGGGGCGATGGAGTCTCGGATGGTCGCGACAGGTGGATTTGTTTTTCCGGCAAAGAACAGAAAGGGACGGGGGGCAATGGAGTCTCGGATGGTCGGCGACTGGTGGATCTGTTTGTGACGATGGGGGACTGCGGTGGAATTGCTTTGTTCGGGGAAGAACAGAAGGGACTGCCGGCGGAGAAGGGGGCTGCCGGGGTGAGGGAAGGGGCTGTCGGCGGGAAAGGGGATTGCCGGCGGTGAGGGAAGGGGTTGCAGGGCTGTAGGGGCAATCAAGTCTTTTTGTCAAAACCGTTAAGTATTTTTGTATTCCGTTTGTCAATGAACATAAATGTTACATTTTGAAACTTTGTATCCTCGGGTATAATTATCCCAAAATCTGAGGGAATTAGCCCATACTTATATTATTTCGCGTCGTCATTTTTCAAAAAAAGGGGATTAGTGACAAATGTTCTGTAGCAACAGATGAGTCATAGATCCCCGGCTTTAAATCCATTTGCACCTGAAAATATTGACATGAACTACAAATGGAAGGCGCGGCGGGAGAGCAGAAAGACGACCAGAGCAATCACAGTCGTTCAGAAAGCTCGTTTGTGATCAAGATACCGTCCTACCAGGAAGTCATCGAGAGCTCTCGAACCGAAAAGGCGCCGTCTTTCTTCAACCCTTCACCATCCTTCTCGCAAGCCTTCAATTTCATCAAGAATTCCGAGTTCTACGAACCTCCGCCGCCGCCGCCGCCCGACTCCGCCTCACCGCCACCCCAAAATGCCGATTCAAGGTTCTTATATACTACTTAACTTATAAGGTTGTGTATAGAATATTTTTGTGTTTGGATAATTGGGCAAATTAGGGCTTTGTTTGTTTTGTGTAGTCGAATTGGTCAATCCGAGGTTGTGGGTTCTTCGTATTCAGCTGTTGGTTCGACATCTAAGGGACAAAACGGTCCAAGTCGCAATGCAATCCTCGTGAGCCATAGACAGGTAACCTAGTGTGAGATATAATTAATGTTTCAGACTTTACAGCAATTATGCATGCTCTTTGGTTTAACGTTAGTCTCCAGCTCGTCGGGAGTGAAAGCAAGCACAAGCTTTAGCCACTCTAGCAGGATTTGGTGACTTAGGGTCTAACTCCATTGCTGTGCTGTGTATATTAGCAACTGAAAAATAATCTGATTGAGAATGGATATATTCTTGAATTTCTTATACCACCAAAACTAAGTGCTGTACTTGTGTCTGAGCATGTTCGGATTGTGGGGTTATTGCAAAGAGATGTACCAAAGGGTAAGACAACCTGTGGCGAGCCTCTTGTTGGACATATACTGGTGTAGTCTGCCCAATCGCTTGAAGTTAGCTATTGCTATCTATTTACTTATCTGTGTTCTGACTGAATATTTTCACATATAAGTGACCTTTTATCGCCTAAAGGCAGGGCATGAGTATCTAATATATTTCCCCACGGTGCGACCATTAGTCCGTGGTACTTGGTGAATCTTGGCTGTGTAATGATACCTTTCATTTAATGGGTATTTGGGATATTGGACCGGACCATCAAAGTCATAAAAAAATAATATATATCTGAAGTTATTGAAATGATATGGTTTTTTACATTAAGCACGCACCCACCCACATGGCTTCTCTAAACCAGCCTTTCTTTTGACTTACTATTACTAACACAAATTGTTTTTCTCTCCTCAGAAAGGAAATCCTTTGCTAAAACATATAAGGAACGTGAGATGGGCCTTTGCAGATATTGTTTGTGACTACCTGTTGGGGCAGAATTCTTGTGCTCTTTATTTGAGGTTTGAACTTTTACACCTCTCACATTCTTCCATTTCTTGTACGATTGAAGTGAATAGTGGGTAGTTTGCATATTCATTATTCAACAAAGATTGTCAGAAGTCTTGGCATAATATAACTGAAAGCAAAAGTCCATTGTAAGGGGACCAAATGGATGCATCATTGATTTGGAGTAGTTCATGGTCATTTATGTACCCGTTTTTGTAACCGAACTCCATTGCTGATCTTTATGGTATTATCATACAGACCTCGTCTGCTTTGCTTATAATTGGTTCTAAGAAAGTCAGTAACAAGGTATTAAGAAATTGTTTTCGGTGTTGAACCCTTCTCAATCTATAGTTCTAATTATATTGACCTTTTAATGCAGTCTTCGGTATCATCTTCTTCATTCAGACTACCTATACTATAGGATTAGAGAATTGCAGAAGAACTATAAGCTTCGTGTTGTGTTATGTCATGTTGATGTTGTAAGTCCCTTTGGTAACACCTGATTCTTTCTTATTTTCGTGGCTTACGTATCTAGATTTCTAAAGGCAATCCTTGGACGTGATAAGAAACTTATGTTTAATATGATATGATTCTGAGTTTTGGTTTCTAATTGTCATTTTCTGTTCCAGGAAGATGTAGTTAAGCCTTTACTTGAAATCACCAAGACGGCTCTGCTGCATGACTGCACCCTTTTATGTGGTTGGAGGTACTTACTTTTACCCTTCAACGAGTAATTCTGGAGATGCTATATAAACGTGATTTATATGGCTATGAACTCCTAGTATCAGTGATTACCATTTCTCGCTAATCCATGCATGATCTACGAGTAGTGTATAAACTACGGTATATCCACCTTATGTACAGTATTTAGAATTTTGTTGCAAGTGGCACAGTAAGATCAATTGGACTAAAAAAAGTGAGCATAGCTTCACAGGATGTAGATATATTATTGAATTATCAAACACAAATAGTGGAAGATTGCACAGTAATAAGTGTTAGAGTCTGGGCTAGACATGTATATCATGCTTTTACACTTCTCCTCACACGCAATTCCTGCTTTGACATTGAGAGACAAATTAAAGTGCATTAAGTGCAAAAGCACTAGAAACTCTAAGCAATGACACAAAAAGGCAGGCTATGCAAGCTTGAGCTTATAGAATCGATTGTTATTCAATTATTATACGATTATTTCAAGGTGAATAGCAGGTTCACTTCCTATTCTGTTCTTTTGTTTAGCTTGGAAGAATGTGCTCGGTATTTGGAGACAATAAAAGTCTACGAAAACAAGCCTGCAGACATTATTCAAGGCCAAATGGATACAGACTACTTGTCACGGGTATCTCTTTCTTAAAGGTCTTCAAAAAGTCACTCGAAGTCACTCGAGCTTTTTTTCTTTGAACTTTTGTCAGCTAAATAGACTCTTAGTCATGCAAGTGCCTGACAGCATACATCAGAAAGTCGGACTATTTCACACCTATAAAGCTTTTATATGAGTTGACCGGCTTTGTGATTGTAGCTAACGTTTTTCTTTTTGGGTACAAGTAGCTAAACCATGCTCTTACTACGGTTCGACGTGTCAACAAGACAGACGTGGTTACTCTTGGTTCTACGTTTGGGGTATCCATATAAAACTTTATTTCAGCTTACTCATAATGATTGCCTCTATATGCTGTTTCTCCAAATTGATTTCCTTCTTGTTGCAGTCTCTGTCTCATATTATGGATGCATCAATGGAAGATCTAGCTCGTTGTCCTGGCATAGGCGAACGCAAGGTATTTCTCGTAGTTATTACGTTCATAATTGTGGTGTTGCAAAATTTTAGAACCATGCCATGGCATTGTGACCAGGAAGCCATGTGTTCAAAGCACAGGAATAGTCTTTCCATATTTGCGGGCATAAGGCTGCGTAAGAAACGACGTAAAATGACGATACAAAAGCTTAAATTGCAATATGTCATATGATGTTCCTCATTTTGTTTATGCTTGCTGTCTAAAAGCTCATGTTAAAGAAGAGCTCTTGGAAATTCATGAACATGGCTTAAGCTTTTCGCCTTTCCCTTGAACATTCTAATCGTTGGTCTTAACCCTATGGAATATCAGGTAAAACGCTTATATGACACTTTTCATGAACCGTTCAAGCGCGTAACATCCAACCGCACTTCTGGACCAGAAGCTGTCCAACCTATTACCGTTGGTGAAAGAAAAGAAGATGAAAACAAAGTGGAGGATGCTAGCAAACGTAAAAAGGAAGATCCCGAGACGACTGTCAAATCAGCCTTGTCAGCAGCATTTGCAAAATATAAAGAGAGAGTTGGCTAAAAGAACATTAAGTCGGAACAGGGAAGGGGGGAAGAAGAAAATAGGCACTCCAGTGAAGAGGCTGCAAGTTGACATGCGATATAGTTACAATGAAAAGCTAACCTTAAATGTTAGAAACTGTACGCTACAATGGTGTCCCTTTTGTATTTATAAATAGGTGGTCTGAAACTAGGAACTTGATCTAACTTTTGTGGCAGATAGTCGTTCTGGAATGATTTCGAGATTTGCAGTGTAAATATGGGTGATCTGGACAGAAACTAGTCTTTCCTTCTAGAGCACAGCATTGGTTATGGGAGTGATTATATGATGTAGAAGAATTTTTATTTTTTTTAACCTCTAATGTAATGTTAAAAACGACTTGAAAATCCTAGCAAGCAGAGTATATATATTTTTTTTCAAGGATATTGTATGGAACTTTTTTTTTCGTCTGTTTGAGCACTTCGATTGTTTCGCAGAGTTTATCTAAAATTTTCCCTTATAATTTCGAGTTTGTCTCCATCCACAATTGATCGGCTAGCCCTAATCGGCTTGTTTAGTGATGTTGATGATTTACTTAAGGGAAAATTAAGTCATCCACCTCCTTCAACTTTCATCTTGATACCCTCACCCTATTATTTTATTTTTTCTAAATATTCCTTGCAAAAAGATTTCGTGCTTGAATAGGTCTGTTCTGGCAATTTTTTTTTGTTTGTTAAATCTAGTTGGGAAAGGGGAAAAAAATAACTTCCATCACGAGTCAGGATGAAACTGATAAAACTTAACATCTCTCTCGCAAGATGTCTCTGGCGTCTCTCATAACACTAGCCATCAAAGACCCAACCTTTGAAGGAGACTACTCGAGCCAATTTCAGTCCGCAACTACCACCATCATATCCTCACTCACTATTTAGAGTCATGGGATCAACAGCGGTACCGATACCGAAGACAACCATCACCACCACATTGTTGACCACCTCGCCAATGCTATCACCATGCCACCTCCGCGCCGCTACATTCACCCTTCGGCCCAACTCCGAATGACAAAACCTAGCTACTGTCCCCACCATCCAACACCAAAACTATAGCTTTTGGCAGCGGTAGAGGAAAGTGGTTGGTTTAGGGAGAGGGAAGAATTTGGTAGGATTTTTCTTTAAACCCTATTAAAAGAAAATTACTTTTTTGCCCTTCTCCAATAGGATCTACGGATAACATTGACGGAATAAACTCATTGGAACACGAATTTTTTTTTTCTACCCGGAATTCTAACAAAAATACTGGAAGCAAAAGGATGAAATCGAAATCGAAGGCAAAGAAAGGAGAATAATTTTTGCTATTTTTCCTTTACTTAGTAAGGTCAAAAAAAATTAAGACACGATCCGCAGTTGAATTTAAAATTGAAAAACGATAACAAAAGAAACAAGTCGTGAGGCAGAAGTAAATTGAATTAAATTTGTGAAATTGATTTATTAAATGATAAAAAGCCCGTGAGAAATCTAAGTTGGGCCTCCAATCCGAGACGTAAACCATCCATTTGGCAGGGTAAGCTCGGCCCAATTTCCATCCTTCAAGGCGCGCAGACAATATCTTACACTGAAGCACTGTTATAATGCGGCGGTGAGGAGTTACAAGGAAAGACGAGAGAGTCTCTCTTCAACAACAGAGCAGTTTCATAGTCCATGGTACACCTACTTAACTCCTGAATCACACCATTCTGAGTTAACGTTCTTCGTTTCCAACAAATTTGCTTACTTGAATCAAAGCTGCAAAGTTCAGACCATGGTCTCTCGTCTAGTGTAATGGAGGTGCGCCTTTTGTTTCGGCTGAATACTCGAAAATTCCGAGTTTCACCACATGGGTATGTGCTTAATTCCAGGAAGAAACTGTCTTCATTCAGTTTCTAGGTTGTTTCACCAACCGGGTACACTTCCAAATCAGGTAATTTTCACAAATAGTATATGCTGTAGGGTGTTTTATGCCGCTTCTACCGCGTTTGCACTAGATGATTACGGCTCTGATTCTAACCCACCTGCGGAAGATAATTTAGGAAATGATATAACTATGCCAAGAAAAGTGTTTACTAGCAAAAGAAGGCGGAAACTGTGTCACAAGGTTGCCACTGTGTTTAAGTCATTGAATTGGGAAGTTGCAAGAGGGGTAACTTCATGGTCGACTATAAGGAAGTGCGGTTTTCCCCACTCGATCAATGCCTTTAGGACTATTGTCCATATGTATGCCTCAGTGGGAATGCATTCTCAAGTGTATGCTTTGCTTAGGGATATGGTGTGTTACTATCAAGTGTCAAACTTTGACTTGTTTTTTTTGTTTCCCAATTTACTGGATTCACCTAATGAAGCTGAGAGATCGAGAGTTGTATTCGATGCACTTATGAAGGTTTATGCGGCAAATTCGCTGGTTGAACAGGCAGTTGATGTTTATGTGCAAGCAAAGAAAATTGGGCTGACCCTAAATATATTTTCAATTAATTTTCTGCTGAAGTGCTTGGCAGAAGCAAACAGAGGAAATTATCTTTTGAGCTTATTTGAAGAATTAAAGAACTTCGGGCCACGACCTAATGGTTATACCTACACCATTATGATGAACTTCTATTGTAGAGGAGATTATCGACAAGATGAAGTTATTAAAAAAGTGACCAAGATGCTCAATGAAATGGAGGACGGCGGGGAAGCCCCAAGTGTTGTGACTTATAGTACATTCATTCGTGCACTTTGTAAAGTTGGATATGTTGAGATTGCTTTCGACTTCATCTGTGAATTACGGAGTAAAAGCGAACCTCTCAATAGCTACTGTTATAATGCAGTTATAGAAGGGTACTGCCAAAGAGGCGAACCTGATAAAGCTTTGGGCATTTTGGAAGAAATGAAGACCTGTGGATTTACACCGGATGTGTACAGCTACAGCATCTTGATTGATGGATTTTGCGAAAGTGGAGATCTAGAGAAAGGTCTTTCCTTACTCGAGGAGATGGAATCCAGTGACATAAAACCATCCCTTGTTAGCTATGGCTCACTATTGAAAGGTTTCTGTAAAAATGGAATGATGGATATTGCACTGGATATATTCCACAGAATCGGGACTCTAGGTTATGAATATGACGTGCATGCTTACGGCTTCTTAATCAATGGGTATTGTGTGCAGGGTGTTATGGATTCTGCCTGCAACCTTTTGAAGGAGATGATGCGTAATAATTTGACTCCCATTGCTTCAAACTATAGCAATCTGATTCACGGCTTTTGTAAGATAGGATGCTTGCACAAAGCTTTGGTATTTTTCAGTGTCATGCTCAAAGAAGGTATCTTTCCTCTAATCCATACTTGCAATGCTATGGTTCACGAGTATTGCAGCAAATGGCAACTAGAGGAAGCATTGAAGCTAATGGATAAGATGAGGGACCAAGGCATTATGCCTAACACTTTCACATATAATGCTGTTATCAACGGGCTGTGCAAAGATAGAAAATCAGAAAGGGCATTGGAGCTTATTCCTGTCATGCTTAAGAGTGGTATTTTTCCCAATGTTGTGAATTACAGCACTCTTATGGATGGTTGTGCCAAACAGTTGAAAACGAAAAAGGCCTTAATGTTGTATGCTATGATGTTAAAGGTTGGGGTTACTCCCGATGCAATTGCATATACAGTTCTCATTAACATATTTTCTCGTGGGAGGAGGATGAGTGATGCCTGCTATTTTTTCAAGGAAATGATTGCAAAGGATTTGCTTCCAGATAAAGTTTCTTACACATCAGTTATAGCTGGGTTTTGTAGAACTGGAAAGGTGAAGAAAGCTTTGGGAGTGTTCAAAGAAATGTTGCAACGAGATCATCTGCCCTCTGCTGTTACTTATACTTGTCTGATAGATGGATTTTGCAAGGTGAAGCGCATGGATATGGCCATCATGTTGGTAGATGAAATGACAAGAAAGAATATTGCTCTTGATATAGTCACTTATAATGTTCTAATTGCTGGATACAAAAGACTTGGGCGTCTGGACAGAGCCTATGATGTGTTTGATGAAATGAGAAAGGAGGGTATTATCCCTGACCCCATTACTTTAAAAATGCTTGGACTGGATAGAGATGTGGTTAAGGACGGTTAGCTAGTGGATGAAGTGTTTCAGCACAGACCAGATGGTACTTACTCAGACCTTCTGTACTTGTCGTAGCTATATTTTTTTGTACAACTGTATGAATATCTTCCTAAATTAGTCCTTTCTAATTTTTCTTTGTCTCGTCAAGGTATATAGTTTTCATCCTCTCTGTCTAAAATGGCTGACCGAACACTTACATTGGCATGACAAATGATCTAGTATCATACACTTCTCAACAGTGAATATGTTACTTGAACGTATGACACCCTTTTTAAAAAGAACCCAATAGAACTGTGATGTCATGTTTTAATTATTTTGTGAACATTGCATAGTTATTAGCTTCCCCCTACCATATGCTATGTTCTTTGTCACATAATCAAATTCCCTAAGGAACACACAGTCTGAAATCCTTTGCAAACTCCAATTAAAGTCTGAACCATTACTTTTGTCTAGCTACATATAAACCAAAAACTCTTTTTTATACCTATGGTACTACCATGCCACTAAATGACATCCTGATTATTCTGCACTCAAATACGCCAAATCAAGCATAGAGAAGAAGCATTTAACGACGCCAATTAATTATCCATTGGAATATTACTTTCATAAATTGGGATAATCTAGAACCATACAGGCTCTAGTTGGAATATTACTTGACTAAGAGTTCTCTGCGGCAAATCAAGTCTGTAGTGGGACCTACCTTATCCTTTTCCTTCTCTCCCCTGCATTTGGTTCCTCATCACGTGGTTACAACTATGAAGCATTGCTTCTTTTTCTCCAAGGGAATCTTTAAACTTAACGGTGATAACAAATTAAGGGTTCATCGAAGTAACTTTGTATGTGGGGTAAAGCCAAACACACGTGACATGCTGTTCACCTATAAAATGAGATTTTCCCTATGCACCTTGACTGATTTATCTTACACGTTGATAGACCAATACTGGAAATTGTTTTAGCTGGTTATGGGTGTTGCACAAGTGACACTTGGAGATGACTTGAAAACCAACTGGTAACGTGGTTGGTCACCAATCATATGGGGGAAATGGCAGCCTTAGCTTTTGCATGGTCCATGGTGGAGTCGGAGTTTAACTTCCAGCATGTTTAATTCAAGGGAGGCATCAATAGGGAGTCTCGCAACGCATGCCAGAAATAAATATGGTAATTATTTTTAGCACCTTTGTTGCAAGCAAGGTTAGTTCTTAGTATCCTTGAGTCTAGAAAATGTAAGAAGGTATTAGGTGTAGGTTAAATGAATGTTCATCCACTCTTTCCATCAACCGCTTTCATATTTTCCTTTTGACAGTTTGATGTGTAATGTGCCAAATGAATTTCGGAAAACTCGGGAAATGCTTATCGATTATTGGCAATCTGTTATATCTTTAGGTTGTGATTGATGAAGACATGGGTTCTTTGATTTAGGTGAAAAGTTGGTGAAACAGTGTTGCAGTCTTGGGTGATGCATTAAGTTGGATTCCTCTTCAACGCAGTTAAGTGGTTGAAAGATGTGATGGAAGCGGAAGCTCTAAATGGATGGATCTGATGTCACAGATATTTTTATGGGTAATGACCACATTAATAAGATGCCAAGGAGCACAGTTTTAAAATGGGTTTTTTTCGACTCTACATTTAATTTGGTTGTGTCATACGCCAGGTTCCATCAACGGTCTCTGATGCTATTTTTGGCAACCTTGGCAGAGCCAGATGTTTTACTGGTGGTTCCCACCTAAACATAACCAAAAACTCTCTTGGCATGTAGCTTAAAGACATAGGGGTGAGTCTTTTAGAAGCGGCAGCCTGTATAGAGCCAGTGAAAGGTTAGCTGAAACTGATGGCATTCCTTGTATTGTGCAGAAGATTGGAAGGCAATGACTCGGTAACTTCTTTTAGTTCAGGTACTCATGTAATGTGTCTAGTTTATCAATGTCCTTTATGCTTTATGTTCTAATTGGTATTTCTTTTTGGCAGCAAAACCAGTAGCCCCCTTGTTAAAATCCTTATGGACTTGTTACAACTTGATGTGAGAACTAATAAAATTGTCATCTGCTACATACTTGTGTTAAAACAAATGCAAAATAGTTGGTGAAGATATTATTATAATCTCAATAGTGTTGGATAATTTTTTAAAAGCACTTGTTGTAACTGCTTTATACATTCGGTTTTTTTTTTTTGTGCGTATTGGGGTTGAGGGTGTGGAAGAAGGGAGGGGGGTTTGGGGGGGAGGTGTTCGGGGGTGGGGGCAAGAGTTTGGAGCACAAAAATAAGATTACTAGTGAACAATATGCTCATTAGACTTTTCGTACTCCATTATTCTGATGTTGGAGTTCTTTTTCGTTTGTTTGATCAGTCTTATGGGTGGACTAATGTATTTCAGTTTGTCTCTGAGCCTTCAGAAATTAGGTCTGCTCTTGTGACTGAAGTATTGAAGTAGTTGGCGGCTAGTGCTCTCTTCTGGATGCTTGGTCTTTAAGAAACAGGTAGCTATCTTTTTTGTGTGTGACTTTTATATACTTCCAGAGATCGTCTCACCAAATTTTACGTAGCTGAACAAAGTGGGATGCTTC